>VXBQ01011780.1:732371-1031894 GCA_013400175.1 Phainopepla nitens | reverse complement strand
AGATGAGACATGAAGGCCTTGTTCTCAGAACTTCCTGTCAAGAGGAGCTGGCTGCAAGAGCTGAAATATATACAGTAATGAACATATTTCACACAGGCAGGACTGGCAAATGGAAGGACTATTGCTGCAGTCCAGGGAAGCCCTGCATGTGGAAGAAAACTTTCTTTGTCCAGAGCCCTCTCGTGCCTCTGTGCAGGGGCAGAGTCCTCACTAGAAGAACAGACACTCTTTCCAGCACGCAGTGAGCATGGAAAGGGTCATTTTCAAAGGGAAAGTAAGGAGAAAGTGTCATTTGCAGAAAACACTTCTAAGGCAAGCCCTGTTCCCAGTGCAAAAGACAAAAGAAGGGCCAGTTTTACGACCAGCTCACTGCACAAGACACTAAAGTTATGTTGAGGTGAGGCGCTCTTCTACAAAGATAGTTCCCTTGTGTAGTAGAAACAACCCTGCTGTGAGCATCCTGTCTCAGTCATTGCTACAGACAACCCTTATCACTACTCAGAGCACGCTCTAAGCTTCAGCACCTTGTAAAGGTCAGTCTGGCCCCCAATGTAAGTCTCTTTGGATTGAAGAAATATTTCATCCTCACCATACAGGTCTGCACAGGGGTGAATCATACACCTCAAGATTATTTTGGTGGCTCTGAAACTACTGGGTAACTCTATTTTTCTAAGCAGTAGTAGATGTTTCTTTTGAACATTCTTTCTTCTGGGAAAAAAAAAAAAAGAATTGGATATTCTCCAAAAATCAGCATCTGCTAACAGCTGTTACATCCCAAAGTCCTCACAGCACAATCAGTATGTGAAAACAGAAACAGATTTTGGAAAGCAGTCCTTGAACTCTGTGTAATAGCCAACTATTGCTGTGAAAAGTAACCAGAAACACCAAATCCCACTGAACTCAGGTGTGTCAGAGGGTCTAGCAGAAATCTGAATCACTGAATAGATTAGGCAGATCATTTTTCCTTCCCTCATAAGCCTAGCAGAACATATCTTTTCTTCTCTGTTTGCAGGGCACCTGCTGGAGATTGAGGCCACTGTGTGTTACCGTAATAAATATATACTTGCTCATTTGGGAGCATGCATGGGACATAATACTGAAGGGCCACAACTGAGAAACAGGGAAGAAACATTGCAAAACTGATTTTTTTTTTAAAAAGTGGTAGCTTTCTGGGCCTCTCAAGGACTCACCTCTAGAGAAAGAAAGCTAGGCTGTCAGAGTGATAGCTAAGAAGAGAACCTGGAACTTGCAGCACAAATGGAGAAAGGAAGCACTGCGTCAGCTTTCCACTTCTCCTGGTGGCTTACTCAGTTTGCTGTGCAGTGGTTGTTCTTTTCTTCAGCTAAGGATTGCTGTTTCTTGGTATCAGCTGAGGAGATGTTTCTATTTGCCTGCTTCTGCCCCTTCCTCTGTACTAAAAACCCTCAGTGGTGGCAGTGCAACTTTGCATGTCACCAAGATTAACTAGAAAAAACCAAGATGATGTGTGGAAAGCTCAGAGGAGCCTGGACTCCACTAAACAATATTTCATACAAGATTAGCACGAGGCACAAGTTGCTCTACCTGAGAAAGAGAGCATCCTAGTCAGCTGCTGTGTGATGTAGCACAACTGTTAACAGGGAGGAAATTATTTCTGAGTGAAAAACATAGAACTCCATCCCATAGGAATTATATTCAAGGAGCTTACATAATTTTCAGTTGGCTGTGGGTCAATGGCTGAATTCCACAAAAGACAGAGAATGTACTGACTGGTAAAAAATGGTGAAATAAATCAAATATTAGGTGTAAATCATGGTTTCTATCTTTTTCTCACACAGTTCTATTTTTCGGCAGCATTTTCATGCAGCAGAACCTAGGGCCTCAGCTAGTCACACTATAAACATAAGCCCATTCAACTTTTAAAAATAGCTGCATTGACTTTCAACTCCTCCATTTAAAGCAGTGCGCATATCTAGTAGATTATTTAGCTATAATTTATGCTCCTTCAACTAAGTTCGGCAAGGCACCAGTGCAAAGCATCTGCTAAAAGTGAGCACACCTTTGGCAGAGGTCTCTACACAAAAAGGAAGGAAGCGATTTGGGCGCAGCATCTTGCCAAAAAATGGATTTTTTCAGGAACATTGTAACACTGGTAAACAAACCTTGACGACCGTGCATGTGTTTCCCCCGAACGGACAGGCTCTGGGAGGGCTTAAGGGGAGGGATGTGCTGTCTCCTGCCTGTCTCCCATCTACACAGCTGCCTGCCTCGCGTGCAGCAGCGGGCAGCTGCAGCCTCCTGCGGGGATGTGCTGGGCAGCACGCTCCCCTCCAGGCAGCCTGGTTATCTGCCTGGCAGGAACCCTCCGCTATTGCGTGCAGCCTCAGGACCACTTCTGTTAGCCATTAACCAGCGCCGTGGCCCGTGCTCACCTAAGCCATATGGAGGCGCTTGCCCAGCGCCCAGTGCTCGGCTGAAGATCAGACTGACACGGATGGGGCAGGGAGCCGAGGCACAGACAAAGGCTACAGAGAGTTTAGCAACAGTCGGGTGGACACTTAGGTTTGAATCATGGCTTCCTTGGTACTTTCAGTAACTTCTGCTGCAGTCCTGTCTGCTCCTGACCCTTTGCTTCTGTGTTTGCTGATCATTATTGGCACACTGAGACATTGCTCTTAATGTTCATCCAAAATAATAAAATTAAAATTTATATAAACCTGCTAATTATAGAATTGTCCTAAATTTATGCTACACCAGGTATTGATTTGTTTTCTCTCTTCATCTCTACTTGAAATCTGAAGGAGTGACAATCAAAGGACACAGCTTTCTCCACATGGAAGTCATGGACATCCATTCCAGATGCAGAATACTGATAAAAACAGCTTTGCCCTCTGGAAGAAACACATTACAAAGCCCCATTTGTCCTTGTTATTTTAATTCTAAGGCTAAGACAGATACAATGATATAATTTACCAATTCACTTTTTTTTTTTTTTTGACCTGACAGTGTGACCAAGAGGATGAGAAGATAAAGCCTTCTTACCTGAAATTCTGTGGAGGCTGATGCAACTTCCCCCTTAGACTGGTTCCATATGCACACAGAGAGCCAACTGACAGACACAAAACCAAAACCACTAATGCCACAGTTGTTAGCAATTTCCTTTTAGTAGAGCTTGAAGTGGAATGATCTTGGAAATGGAGAAATTCTGGCAGTGACAAAGATGAACCTGACACCAGAATATCAGATATAAACCACCTTTGCACCATCTGTATTAGTGGAACACAAGTGTCCCACTTTCTGCTGGTCTCCCCACCCTCCTCAGCCACTACTCAGAGTTCCAGGCAGGCTGCAGCTTCAGCCTCCTGCCTTCCTCCTTTTCTCACCATCATCATGGCCAGCAGCAATGCACATTTCAGCACAGATGCACTTGAAAAAGCCCCTTTCAGCTGCTTCCTCATCTCATTCCTCTGTCTTCTAAGGATTTCTTTGGTCTTTCCTGATTAAGCTAAAGGGAGTTAGAAGCTTATTGATGTGTATTTCATTGGGCAAAACAAAATGAAAAGAAAGTAAGCAGGCAATCCCACAAAACATGTATAGGGCTGAAGGAGACAGGCACATTCCTGGTAGGTGAAAAAGGAGCACTCAGTGATTCCCAACCTGTGAACAAAGCCCCTTGGCTAGGGAGGACACCTGGAGCTGGACCCTTACACCCCATCCTCACCTTTGCCACAGAAACTGCCTGGTGGGAAGAAATGCACATAGCAACAAGAGAGAGCTGCTGAGTGAAGCAGCCATGGGGAATGCACCAAATACCTTTCTTGTTCCCTGTGAGATATGGCTGAGGAGGCAATTTACTTTCCAGTTACCTTTCAAGATGAAGTATGGCTTGCTCCACCAGTGCTTAGGCTGTACTTATTCCACAAATAAAGATTTTCTGTCTTCTATGTGGCAACTTTTGCCCTGAAGTCACTGTTTAAAATAAACCTCAGAAACAGAGGCAATGGTCTTCTAGCAGGTGCACAGCTGAGAGCCTGGACAGCAGATACCCATCAGCGTTATACATTCAGTCTCGGGGTGAGAAACACTTCCTCCTGAATTTCACCTCTCAGCACGTGGGTGGCTGTGCTGCTGGCAGGGCAGCAGAGCTGTCCTGTCTCTCTGATTCCTCCCTTCCATTTGGTGAAGATGCGGAGGAGGCAGACTTTGCTGCAAAGCCTTTCTGCTCCCTCTGTGCTCAGCACAAGAGTCACAGCCCTAGGAAGCCTCTCCAGAAAGGTGCCAGAAGAACACAGAGTCACCCAGCTCTTTTCTTTCTTTATTTTTTTATTGAAAGCTTCATCAAAGAAAACAGAAGTTTAAACCTAACATCCACTGATCTACAGAAAGCCCCAGGAGTGGAAAAATGGTAGCTATTCAGGACTGTGTTACAAATGGAAAACATAAAAAAAAAAAAAAATCATAGCAGTACAGATCTTTCAGAGACATTCTGAGACATCAGCACACAGATGCCCATATAAATAAGATTCATAATTTAATGTATCACAGAGGTTCTGTATTCTACATTTTGGCTGCAGTGAAGTCTGTAAGGGCTGTAAAGAACCTCTGACCCATTTTTGTGATGAATGTTTTCTTGATAGGAAGTTCATCTGCTTTCAAAGCTGTTTTGATTTTTCTTACAGATAGAATCTATTCATTCTCCTTTAAAAAGGAAAACAATTAAAAATTCTTAAATTTATTCTGTACACTTCCTGGTTTTACATAAAATTGTTTTGCCTCAAAAAGATAGTAGAGTTTTCTTCCACTCTGGAATACATCATATTTAATAATACTTCAATTACATAAACATCATGTTCTCTTCTTTAGGCTGTATTTTTGGGCTTTTAAAAATATAACTGACTGTAAATTTCACCAAATTCATAAAATTACTATTCAAGAGAAAGACACTTAAAGGCAGAAAATTAATATTGGGCAGATACTCTTTTAAGGACAACAGATCCAGATCTTGGAAGGTGCTTACACCTTGCAGGCTTTGGACCTACAAGGAAACATGGATTTGTGAACCTGTCAAGGGTTGACATTTTCCACTTCATTACACATTTTTATTAAGGTAAAAGAACTCAGCTGTCCCTGTTGGGGAATTAACAGTTGAACTGAACAACTTCAATAAACACAAGAATTTTTTCTTATCATGGAAATCTGATAAGCGGATCAGCGCTGGGATTCATTTCTTTTACAGCTTTACTCTCATAATTTTCTGTTCAATTTTAACAAAGAGCATGTTAATAAAGGGGAGAAGAAAGGGTCTCTTCTGCCTGCTTTGAGGCACAAAGGTGAATAAATCTCTGGGGTACATACAGAGCTCTAGCCTATTTGGGTGACAGGAGCAATATAGAAAAAGTTGGTGCTCTTTTTGAGAGGAAAATAAGTCTCCTTACACTGCATCTTTGCTGCTTGCTGAGATTCTGGTAATCTGCTCCACTGAAGGGAAGGAGAAGTCTGCTGCTCACTCAGCCCTCCTTCTGAGAAAGTGTGCGTGCATGACTGTGTGTATGCGTATCAGAAATGAAAGGAATCCTCGTTACTTGAGTCAACTGTCATTAAACAGGAAAGACTACAGCACCAAATGTCAGCAGTTTCGTTGTTTTCTGTTTCGCATTTCCATCACACCGTGACTGTTTCCTTGGTTCATGTGGGCTACCAAGAAAGACTAGGAAAATCCCTTACCCTAGGGCACTTCTTTTATATCTGGACCAATTTCATGTTAAATAAAGTTTTGAAAGGAAATGTTGACCATGTGTGTATCAAACATTACTATCTTCAACTACCACATTTGGTCTCATCACTAAAAATGGATTGATTCATTACTTTAAGCACATTATCACTCTTTAGCATGACTCCTGCTATAGGTGGAGTTAAGTGAGTCTGCCTAAACCTCTTTTGCTCATGTCAACCTCAGCATTAAAATGAAGTGGCATGAGGAGCACCATCAAGCTTAAAACCATGAAGCATGGCGATTTTTAAAACACTTAGGATCAGTCTCAATCTTCAGTACCATAAACAACATAATATAGATCCAAATACTATGACATATTAAAAATAAATTTTATTACAATGCAGGCTTCCTCAAATTTGCTGAGTTTTTGGTACACATACATACATAAATAATACCCTTCATTTGATTTTTACTCGAGTAAAAATCCATTCGAATGCTACAGCCCAACTGCCCGTTGAAAGTTTAAGCCCTCACTTCTCTACTGACCAGCCTTTTTCTTCCACGTTTGGGCATGCATCCATAGCAGAAGATGATACAGTGTGATGCAATTGCTCTCCGATATGCCTCATTCTGCATTATGGTGGATTTCTTGACCAACACAACCAAGGTAGTCTCTTGGTAAACAGAACTATACAAGTAAGCACAGGCTAAGGACATTTCAAGAGTCTGTTTCACTGGAAGGCAATAAGAGGACATTCACAATTTGAGGCCTGACTGTCACAGGTGAAAAGTGCTTACAAAACCAGCAGTAGAGCCAGATAGGAAGAAGAGTCCCTCTGCAATCTCAGCAGGAACAGCGAGATTTTTCAGTGCCCTGATCTACACTTGGGTCAGCACCTGCAAATATAATACTCTCTTCAATTCCCCTGTGTCTTTTTTTTTTTTTTTTTTCCCTCAGTGTTAAGTGACAAGCCCAGGTATTCAGAATTTTCTAGCCATAATTCATAGTTTTCTGACACCCCTTTTGTATTTATCTTTTAAGGTAAAAAGAATTACCAAACCTGAACATCCAGATTTGATTATTTACAAGAATTCAGGTGTGATGGAAAGTACATACGCAGTTCAGTTTATGGATTTGATGTTACTTCTAGACCTCTGGGCCAGGTACCATTGCCTTAGACATCTAGAGTTGTTTCTGCAATCTTTCAGGAACTCTCCTGATATTTAAAGCTAAATTGGCAAGACAGACAAAGATATTGACTTGACAAATTCAGGTCTTAAAAAAAAAAAAAAAGAAAACCAGAAACTAAACAGAGCATAAAAAACCTTCAGAAAAACCGTATTAGCCAGAACAAACATAAAGAAAACCAGTTTAAGATTTCAGAGGCTACCAAGTGACAACACCCATGCAGCAAGTGTGTTGCTACTTCACTGTTCACTTTTATCTCATTTTTAACTTTTAGAAATGAGTTACCACTTTCTGAGTGTTTTGTAAGTTGCAAATAAACTTTTTCTTACCTTATGATCTATGACTGCTTATACTCAAGGCTCACAGTGTTTACAATTCATAGATTTCAAGTACCAGTTCACTGTTTTTTTGGGATCGGTAAGATGATGAATTCTATTTAAGGGGTCCGTTTTCTTTCCTCTTCTTTTTCCTCTACTTCTTTGCTTTGTTTCTTTTGATTTCAAACACTATTGAACATTAGAGCATGGAAAATAAAGGGAACAATTCTAATACAGAATGCACTTGAAACACTTTAAAGTGACAGGCACTGTGATATCATGTTGCCTGCCTGGCTTAATAAAAAACACTGAGATTGTTTAACTTTGCTGAAAAAAATAAGAAAAATGTTTCTGAATGTATAAATAAAGCAGCAGAGTTCTGAATAGAAACAAGAAGGTACCTCAGCATATTCATCAGCCACATGGTAGCTACCTTGTAGCCTCATTGTTGATAGTAAATGAGACTTTTTGCGTGTCACATTAGAACTAACACAGAAACAAATGTCTTTATTTCATATTTAACTGACTTGTGCCTGGGGTTATCTCCATTTGTACAAATAATTCAGAGAAAGACAGAAAGAGTATGTGTAGAAAGGAAGAAAATAAGGCTAGATCGATTTTTTTTCCCTCATATGCCCTCTAAAGAAAGAGGGAACCCTTATCCAAGGACAAAATTCAAGTGCCCCTCTCAAAAAGCAACAAGTAATGAGACAGCACATAAAACAGAAAGAGAGGTTTGGGGTTTTTTTCTGAATTGAAAACGCGTCGTGGATGATGTTATTTTTTACTTTGGCATCATCTGGTTTTCAGAAGTGTTGAATATCAACAACTACTCTGGAGAAAGCAGAAGTTTTATCACTTCTGAAAATCAGGCCCTCTTCCTGTGGTGAAGAACCATGTGAACTCCCATTTCTCTCTTTTCTATGTTGCATACCTAGCAGCATTTACTTGGGAAACCCCCTCCCCCCTCCCACTATGTTAAAAAATACGATCTTGTTTTATTCGATTTAAAAAAATAATTGTGTTCTTTTCCCCATAAAAGTCACGTTAGGGAAACACAGACCTCTTTTTAAGATTGGGCAGCTGAATCAGATTGATCCAATACACGTTTTTATTTTCCTTATTTTTAATGGATACCCTGTGTCTAATCCACCACGGTAAATGTGATGAGCCTTCCCCTCTCTTCTGGATGGAGGGAAGTTTAAAAATGTTTGGTTTAATTTTTACACATAGATACATGTGTATGTATGTATATATGGAAATGCTGCTTCACTTCTGCCTCCTTAAGGAAAAAAAATCATCTTCTGACTTCCTTCTCACCGTTTTCATTTGTCTGTTTGGAAGAAGTAAGGGCCACAATCAAAATTTCTGCATGAAAAATAACTGTCATTCCTAAAACAGGTTTTGGTGGATTAAATTTAGTGTCTTTTTTTGGTTTATTTTTGCCTAATCATACTAATTAGTGATTGTCAGCCAACATATTAAGATAACAGAAATCACAGCAGAGAAGAATAATTTTTAACTTCCTGCCTGCATGAAAATATGACATAATTTTCAAAATTTCTGTTTGAATGGGAAAGCTAAAATGAGAACAAAGATCAGGTTTGCTTTCTCTTATATCTACCTGGCAACTCAAATGCAACACTGAGATACAAATGCAGAATTAAGGTGGCTATGCATGCTGGACGATGACAAAGACTGAGGTGAAGAAATGAATTGGTATGTTGGAATTCAGAAGGAAGACTGTTGTTTCAGTAGAAATACCAAAGATCAGGTAATTAAAGAGAAAAACTCACCAAAATTAAAGCCTGCCTGGACAGATTAGTTGGTAACCATATCCCCCTTGCTTTGGGATGTTCTCCAAAGCGCACCATCAAAAACCTGGACAGCTTCTGATACCAACTATTCTGAAATTTCCACTATAAACATATGCAGTATGTAAAACACCAGTGGAAGATAGTTTAAACAAATAAGAAAGTAAGAACTGGTCCGGCCATGTAGGTCAAATAAAGATAAAAAAAAGAAAAAAAACCCTCTATCTTCTGGACTGCGTTAGGGTGTCACTTCATCTTTGGTATAAAATAGGCCATCCATAGGCTGCATTTGTTCACAACTAGGAAAGACTACAGAAATTGTCAACAATTTCTTCTATCTATTGCTTTTTTTGCACTTTTTTTGACCATAAGCTCCTATCTACTTAAGTTTTTTTTTAATGCTCTTAAGCTAGGTTTTTGCAATGTGACAAGCAAAGCGGACTAAAAACTTCTTAAAGCTCATAAAAAAGACTGCAGATAAAAAGCACTAATGCTTTTGCTAGCGATCACGCTTTGTAAATAAAAAAATCTGCATTCTGCAAGAAAAAAACCCTGCATTCTCTACAATGCAGCAAGTTTTTTTCTCAATTCAATAACTTTACTGTAAAATGCTTTAGCCTTCTAGATTTTTTTTTTCTGTCAACATTTAAGACAAAGTTCATAAAAGTCCCAGCATTTTTTCCAATCCTTTCAGTTGCCACAGTTCCTTTATCATCAGCTTTTCTTCAAAAGAAGAAAATCATTTTCTTTTAAACTGTACAGTTTATTTTTTGTTCACCCCAAAAACTCAGTCTATTAAACTTCTGCACCAGCACCGGTGTGAGCAGTTTCAATTCATTCTCGGGTTTTTTAACAAGACGTTGACAGCTTGCCTTGAGAGCCTTTGACGTCCTTAAAATTAAGGCAATTAAGATTCAAGATAAACCTTACCTAAACATTTCTTTAAAAAAACCAAAAAACAAAAAAAACAAAAAATACTCTAGATTTAAAACAAGAAGAAAAAGAAAATGAGAGAAAAAGAGTAGCTTAATTTTTGAGGAAGACAATTGGTTTTCATCGCAACTTGCTCCCTCTTGACATCATCAGTTTTTCTGTTTAAAAAAAAAACAAACATCTAGCTACACCTCCAGGTAAATTCTGAATTCAAATGTTCGTCCAGATGTAATGTCAACCCAGCATTTTTCCTCTGGGTTTTTCCTTTAGTTGAAAAAAAAAAAAATAGCAAAACCAAAATTGTCAGACTACATGACGGAACCATTTGCACAGCACATAAAAACACTGTTTTGTTTTCGTTGGGAAAGGTAGAAAAAAAAAAGCATTCATTTGACGCCTGTGCAAACTGGAAGCCAACTTCTTGTTCAGTGAAGTTTCTCCATTCAAGGCAAAGATTTCAGACCGACATTCTTCAGTCCTGTTTATTGTCTGTAAAAACAATTGAATTAAAGTGGTCATTAAGTCAAAACAACTTTGAAATAGCCTCCTCTCCTTTTATTCCACCCAATTCCCTTTCAAAGTTATCCAAGCTAAACTAACTTTGCAGCTGTTTAAATATGATACCACCACTAAGCCGAAAATAGTCAGGCAACAATAGGGAACTCCTACTTTGGGGATGTTAACACATCCTAAGCAGATGAATTTACTCTTTGAATGCTCGGCATTAATAGGCAGTCCAACTACACTAAAATGAGATGAGTACATGGCTCAATATTGTGTAAATCTTTCACAGGTAATTCAATAAGAGGGTGAATATTTTCATAATAATAAGTGCCACTATTTATTTTGGGTATTAATAATAAAATGAAAGATAAAATTACAATGCAAGGATACAACCAATTTGCTAGAAATAACACATTTTCTGATGGCAAGAACAATTAAATTTTGGAGCAGTCTGCTTAATGAGCCAGTTAAGGCTAACTTAGCAGAAACCTTCAAGGCAATATTAATCAGAAAAATATATTTTTTATCATGTAGTGTCATATCTTTCTAAATTTAGCACAGACAATAAGCAAAATTATCAGCTTTTCTCCTACAGAAGATATCTCTCATTTTGTGTTTTTGATGTTTCCTGTCACTTAAAAATATGTCACATCTAGTTTATTTTCACAGGACTGTATGAGATCTTTAAGAGAGAGCCAGAACCTACATAACAATTCTATTCCATGTCTAGGCTACCTGTAAGGGTCAGCTGTTGCTTTTCTCATAGTCCTTAAAGCTTACATGGAAAAAATCCTTTCCTGACCGAAGTTCAACACAAGAAAATCCAGCACGTTTTCTTTTGCAAACATTAATGCATTTGCCTTGCCTAGTTTAAAATAAATTTTAAAATTAGGAGTTAAATTGTGAAGAATGTCGATGACCTAATATTTATCACAGAACTTTTTGTCTGGGAGTACAATTTTAAATATTAAGTTTACCAACGCCTTTTTTCATTGCATTAAAATAAATTAATATTTTGAATATTAGTATTTTGAAAGTTAAGAACAGATTTACGTGAAAGACAACAATTAACTACTTTCTTCAGATTTTCTATGCATAATTTCTGGTAGGATTACTCAAACTGGCAGCTTACCTCCCGAGATTTTACTGCCCCTATGGGTGGAGTGGCTGCCATACATGTGGAAGTCTAATATCACCAATGGGTCACTGCACATGCCCTCTAATCTAACCTAGCACTGAGTTTGCCTACAAAAGGCTCCAGAAAAACATAATTCTTTCCACATTCAAAATCAGAGTATGTTGTCCAGCAGAGTTTTGCTTGGAGGTAAGAGAGTACACTCTTTGGGGGCAAGGATATCCATTGATCTCCACTTCATAGTCTTCATGCTTTTATGTGCAAAATTAAATATTTACAAGGAAAAAGGGGAGTAGGGTCTAAAATAATTCAGGTGATTTCCTCATAAAGTAGATTCCTCTGCTCAGAATCAAGGGCTGTTTTTATGTACACAATACGTAGCCAGGTTGTTTTTTTTTTGCCATAAAGTTACCATTTCTGAACTCTGGGTGGGATCCTCAAGTACAGCATTCAGCATATTAAATAAAAGAACACATATGCTGATTAGAAAGTGGAACTTAAATTCCAAGTTTCATGGTTTATTTTTACTTACAAAGAGAGCACAGAGTCCTTATACCACCCAGTTCATTCTTAGTACATTGTCTCTCCTTCGTTGCCTGCAATTTTGTAATTGTTGCATAGAAAATAAATATAAGGAAATATAATATTATAACTTTTCTCCTGACTGATCAGCTCCTATTAAATAGTTTTATATAGTCTGCCTGTTCCTTTGCCTATATCTGACAAAATCAATGTCCAGTCATGTTAATTACTTTCTCATATCTCATGCTGATGATTGCCGTTTTATATTTTGCATGATGTTTGTTATTAATAAATGTGCCCTTTGAAAAGCAGAGTAATAAAATAATATTTTAATTATGAAACAAATTCACTTGGTTTTATATTAACGGTTATTGGAATATTTTGTCATAAGTTATTTTTTAAAGACAGAGATTGTGTATATTTTGGTTTGTTTCTACAGCTTCCCACACCGCATTTCTGCCAGCAACTGGCAGATATAAATAGAGGGTCTATTTCAGATTAGAAAAAAATACAGAAATAAGCATAATAAAAAAAAAATCTGTAGTGGATCTGCCTGTCTGATTAAAAAAGAAAGAAAGTCCTCTGAATATAAATGCCAGTGCCATTACAAGCATATTCGTCACTGCAAAAAGGCTGTAGCTGACAAGGAAAGATGAGGGATCTCATATTCAGGGAATTCACCACATGAGCAAGAAACACAGCACCCATTTCAATAAAGAACTGCAATGTAGTTTTCTCCTATGCTGGAAAAATGCCAGAATCTGCAGCTCACAGCTACCTTATGAGGTCTTCTAGATTTAAGTCCTTTTTCTTTGAGATGTAAGAGAAAGAGAACTGAGACACAGAAATCATCAGATCCAAACGCCATGGAACACCGTCATTAAAACAAGCCAACAGGATGGTACAGACATATATTTCTCTCTTTGCCTTTTATATTCTGTAAGTATTTTCCAATCATTTTTTTATAGGTGCTAGAGTGGCAGCTAGAAAGGATAAGCATACATAGTCTGTGTTTCCAATTGGGTAACTTGGATTGATTGTTTTTGCAATATGTACATACAGACAGATATAGGCATGACAAAAAAATAGTCTTCTGTTTTATGGTGGTCAAAACCACGTAAATCTGAAACCATTTGATACTCATACAGTAGACAAACAAATGCATCTTCCACTTCCAGAGGTCAAAAATGAAGTAAAGCAACAGACAAATTGGTATAATTCTAATCTTTCCTATACCGGCTTTTATCTGATGCCTCTGTAAGTAAAGAGTCATGATGCATTGACTGATATATCTATCATATTTCTTGTCTGGCTATTTCTCTGCTTTCTACCCCAAGATAAAACATGTCTAATTCTATTTTCAATGTGATTCTGGTGTTCAATATACATGTATTAATGACAGACTGGATTTGTGCTCCTTCCCAGAATCTGTCCAACATTTATCAGTCCCAGTGAGTATCCTGTCACTATGTAACCTTCCCTTTGTGAAGATTTTATTGTAGCAAAGAGAAGTTTTGTTTGAAGAGATTATTCTGAAGATGAAGGGTCAGTTTATAAATTTTGAACTTTCCAAGGTATTCTGTTGGAAGTAAAAAAGGAAACAGAAGAATGGAGACAGATCGAACAGTGCTTCTACCCACCTCTGTCTTATCTCTCTCCTTCCATTTTAAGGTCCGGCCTACTCTGTGTCTGCATGGCAGTTTTGCACAATCACAAACTTGGGGTAATTTATACTGCTTCATTAACTCCACTTTCAGAAAGAAACCTTTACATGCGCCTATGCACACTGTGCCAATATTTTCACCACTGTGAAATTTAAGCCCTTTTTAACCTCTGATGCCAGATGCTGCTTTAGCCCAGCGTGATGATTGTTAAGGCAGTTGTTGAGACCCTTCTGAGTCCAGAAAAGCAGCAGACAGTTAGAGAGCATATCACTGTGGGTAGGAGCTCAAGGACTTTTTGCCAAATTGAGCCCATCAGCCAAAACCAGCTGATTACGCTGCTATATACCTAGAATTCATCTGAATTTAATGATGCTATTCAGAATTTATACTTCTAAAAGAGGGTGTCAAATTTGGCCTGCTACAATCAAGAAGCAAACCCTTCTGACTCCAAAGCCTATGCCTACTTACTTAGACTGTTGGTAAGAATATGCAGGCGCATGTTCACTGGATGTTTCCACTGTCATCTGTTGCTGTTGACCACTGGCTTCCTGTGATGAAGATGCTACTGTCTGTGGAGAAGTATCAGCAACAACACCCTAGGGAATCAAATGAGAACATGAAAAACTTACTAATTTTGCTCATGGCAGTGAATTACGTAAAAGAGCTCAGCACCAGCTCACCGTTCACGCACTTCTCTAGAGACTGAGAGAGTTTGAGGTAGCAGAACTACATGCTAACACAACAAACTCCATCAGTTTTAGAAAGCTAATTCAGCAACGAGAAGCTTTCTCAGCCTACCAGTAGCACTTTGCGCTCACAAGTTGCAGGGAAAAATACCTTACCCTTTGAGGGCAGCTCCCTGCCCATTCAAAGCTAGAGGCAAATCTTCTGATTTTGGTGGATTCTGGGTTTTACTTGGCTTTTTCACATTGTATATATGCTTCTTATAATTTTTGCTTACCTACCCCACCTTGACAGTGAGTTCACGTTTATTTTGCTTGATTTAAAATGTAATAAAGGCAGAATCTAGGCCCACCGCTCTCCACTTTACTAAACATCCAACAGAATTTTAGTCACCCAAAAGAATGCTGCCCTCTTCTTCACACTGTTTTTTATGCATGTTCCCTTCAAAAATAAATTTACTTTACACTAAAGACTTTAGTCTGTTAAGTCAAAGCTCCAATGAAGTTTTGTTTTATTTATATGTTTGAAAAAAGTAGATAAGTAAACACATAAAAGATTATATTCATGAATGTAACATTATGCACAATTTCTTATCCTATTTAGACAGTCTGAATAATATTTGGTTTAAGTTTTTCTGTATGCATTCAAAGCAAGACACATTTTCTTTCCTCTACTCTCATGCTTGGTGTGTTGGTCACATGAATAGCAAGTCTCTTCAGGGAAAATGCTTTATTACTCTATTGCACACAACAGAGCCAGAAGAGGGAGCACAAAGCACTTGCTTTGTTTTTATTTGAGTCCCATATAAACAACAGGTAGTTTATTTTAAAGCATCTGTA
Organism: Phainopepla nitens; assembly: GCA_013400175.1. Taxonomy (NCBI): domain Eukaryota; kingdom Metazoa; phylum Chordata; class Aves; order Passeriformes; family Bombycillidae; genus Phainopepla; species Phainopepla nitens. The sequence goes on along the minus strand of VXBQ01011780.1, from coordinate 1,016,601 downwards.
AAAATATCAGTTTCATTTTTCAGAAATTCTTTGTATCTATTGCTTAGCAGACTGACAGTATTATCTTTTTCTGTCTACTTCCTTGTCTTTATCCTTCTCCTTTTGTCCATCTCATCTTGAGATTGTAAGCTCTCTGGGGCAGAGACTGTATTTTTTGGTCTCTGCTTGTGAAGCATCCAGCATGGTAGGGTCCTGGTTCATGATGCTACATGAATACAGATAAACATTAACAATAATCATCATCACTGGATAAGAGCAAAACAGGCTACAGATTTAGATAATATTTTGATCATTGTAGTAGGAAATTATGACCTTAGTTATTTTAGAAGGCATGAATATACTAGCAAGTGACAGGGAGGAGGGCTCGACAAGTAATTTAAATTAACCTTAACTGTAATTTGGACAGGTCAGCGTGGTGTGCAGCCAATCCCGTGGTACAAATCACTCTCTATCCCATCATCTTCTTCTAATTCAGATTTGTATCTGCCTGATTTTGACTTAAGAATGGCAACTGAAGAAAGACACTCACAGTGCATTTGCAAACAAATGAGGTTTAGGGCAAAATTATACCGAGGCAAAAAAGACTGAAACACAACCAGCTCAGTATGACAGAATGGTAGTAGCCTTTCCTGTGGGAATGATTGCAAAGGACTGGGAAAAAACAGGATAAGCCCACTTGACTGCTGGTGAAGTAGCACTAACTGCTAGTAACTGCCAGCAGTACCACTAACTCACATCCTCAAAGCATAGAGTAGTAATAGCACAAAATCCAAAGACCACACAGATGAAGACAGAAGTACAGAGACCCTGGCACTCCTTGCCTTACTCCAGAGTAGGGCAGAAGTTGTTAATAAAAGAGGGTAGTGCCAAAGAGAAACACACAGGGAAGAGGATGCCAAGGCTCCCTCCTCTCGCTGTGCTCAGTTGCCCTTATGAAGCTTCACAGAAGTGGAGGCCAAGCTGACGCTCTCCCAGCAGCTTGTGGTCTACAGGGTTGAGTAAATACTTACTCATTAGACTGTCATCAGCATGACTCAGCCCCAAGGAGGGAGGGAGCGAATCCTTCCTCAAGGATGAAAAGCACTCAGTCAGTGCAGCATCCTCCACGTCTGTATATACAAGAGGAAGGTTTCCATTGCTCAATCACTTTTTCTGGTGGCTAAATGTTTCAGCAATTACCTATGCTTGCTAAGGACAGCATCAAACCCTCTTGCAATCTTCTCTTCTTGAAATCTCTTTTGGTTTCGTGGTCTGCCTGCTGGGTTTGTTTTTCTGTCTCTTCCCATCTCCCTCCCAAGTACATGGGGAAAAAAAAGTCATAATCACTGATGTTTTTATTCCATGTCCTGCTGTACAACAAAACAAATGCAAAACAAGAGCCCTTGCAAATAATTAAAAAAAATTAAAAAGAGGGGTTAGAAAAAAGAAGGAAAAGGAAAGAAAGAAAACAAAGAGAAAGAAATGTGCAGTCCTCATTTAAAAAGCTGGAAGCTTCCAGCCACTACTCCATAAAGAACCTTTAGGCCTCTTTCAAACAACAGGTTCAAGAAGGCATAATAAGTAAGAGTTCTGTTCCCCCTTCACTCTACTTTCATGGATGGAGATAAACTTACTTCAATAGGGACAGCTGTTGGAGGCACAGGAGTGTACTGGGGAATGTAGGTCCCTTGCATAGGTGCAGCAGCAGTCATGTACTAGAACAAATCAAAAGCAAATGAACAGTAGAAAACCACAATTAAGATGCACAAAACCATGTTAGAAGAATGATAGTATTTCAGTTTCCCATTCAGAGCTTTTAGTTAGAGTATAGCATTATATTTTGTTTAAGTAAGGACTTCAGGTAATTGTACAACTCACCCAGCTATAAAAAATTGTAATCTTGAACTTCAAATTCAGGTCATATCTGAATATAGGCAATAGTAAACATCTTACTGACAGAAGCATATTGTTCTCTAAAATTGAAACTCCTATTTGTATTTACAAAAAACTCAGTGGATACACACACACACACACACACGCACATATATAAGTAGTTACAGATACAAAGCAGTCTAAACAATCTTTTGGAGTCTTGCTGACCTTATCTAATGACACCCACGAAATATGAAGCATGAAATTTTAGAGGTTTATTCCAATCTATATTTAACCCCATCAACGGCAGCAGTTGAGTTTACAGGGACACAAAGCTGCAGATAGGTGCAATCCAAGACAGGAGAAATAAAGCAAGAGTAAGATCTATCTGGAGTTTCTCCTTTTGTACACAGGTACCTTAGCTAAATTCTTATGGTTTACTCTTATTATCCTGGGATCTTTCCTATCATTTTGAAATTTGTTCAAATTATTATAGCAACAATTTATATTAGCTTCTCTGAAACACTGTCTCTCCCAAGTACTAGAAGAAAATGTTTTTTAAAATTCACGTGTGCATGTGAATTTTGTCATTGTTATGGCAGATTTCTTCACATACAGCACGTCTCAAAAAGCTCTTGAACTGAATGCAACAGTCATTGTTCAAATTTTCAAATAAAGTATTGATATTAAGTCCTTAGATCTATATGTACTTTGCCTTCTACAATCCAGTCCTAACTATATGCCTTCACTTCACTGACAAGAATCTCAGAATGTGCCCAATCCCCCAACTGACTGTATGACACTTCCACTACATGTTATCTTCAAAGACACTCCGAAGATCTGAATCAGCCCACAATGTATTTGATGAATTTTAAAATGAGTTAAATATAGCTTTGCTTCCTGGCAGAGCTAGGAACTGCTCGCAAGATTTTATTCCGCTGTTTATAGTGAAATTTACATTTAAAGCACTCTCCCACCTCAATTCTAAACTAACTGGATGGTTTGATATGCCTGTCACAAACATGCATTATGAAATTGCAAAGTGGAGTGCAGACTGCAACAATGCTGGAGAAATGCCTAAGGGAATGACAACAGCATATGTAAGCATCTCACAGCTAAATTATGAAGTATTCTTTCAAGTAGAAGAAAATAAAAAGTATTTAAGTGAAATTGTTTTCTATTAAAAAAATAAGTCAGAATCATATGTGACATAGAATGTATACTTGCAACATGCACAGCATATGGTGTTGAGAACCATCACAGTATTTTTCCCTAAATTCACAGCATTTTCCTTAACTTGAGCTAAGAGACAGGAGTGCCCTCAGTGTATGTGTGCCTATATCAGGCCATGCTTTTCTGCAGCTCTTTTTTGTTTTTCTTCAGGAAGAGAATTGAATTCAATAGTGGTTTTTTTATGAAGGCTAACCCACCAAAAGCATTAGGGCAACTCTTCCAATTGTACTCAGTACATTTGGGCTGTTCTCCTGCCTCACAGATTAAGAGCTAATGAGCATGCTACAGCAGGGTGTTGCAGAGCTGCTTCCATTCATTCTGCCTTGTAACTGGGCCCTCACATGTTGGGAAGATATCAGTTGCGTAGCATTGTTCTAAATGTGTCAATATTTAACATTAACCTGAAGCACGGATTCTTAGAGTTCTACGAAGACCTGCAAGGGTTCTAAGCATCCATGCAGTCTAGCTTCAGTTGTACAAATATATAGAGAGTTTATTTGAAAGTGTTGATTTAAATAATAAACTGGTATTATTCAACTTGACCTTTCTCTGTTTTCTTCCTTGAACCTGGCAGAAGATCAGTGTTCAGACTCTTACAAAATGCAGTTTTCTGCCATTCCCTACCTTACACACAAATCCACGCGACTTAATGCAAAAATATTAAATTATTCAACTGCCTTTTAATTCAGATCACTCCATTTTTGCAAAATCCTTTGGCACTGTGTTCTGTAGCACAACAATGGAAACTGTCTGGGAATTAACTGATGTCTTTGCTGACTTGAAAAGTACTGTTCTGAGTAGTTATGCAGTTTTTTACTCTATTATTTTTTTATCTCTTGAGGCAGATTCTGATCTTACTTTCCAGCCTTCCTCAAGGTCCTTCTTTCACTGCCAGACAATCTCTAGGGAAAACCGTACTGTTGACCTGAGTGTCACTGGTGCCCTGGTCAAAGCCTGCTTGCCTTGGTCTTTTCAGATAGTCACACCTCCAGGTTTAATTTTTTCTGCTTAAGTTTTAACTAAATTCAGCCAAAAAGCAATGATTTAAAGCACTGGAGACCAAAGCTATCCAGTTACTTGCTGGACTCCCTGGAGAACTGCAGGAGAGTGACTTCTCCCCTATAGATAACATTCTGCATGTCTAAATGTCTGTACTAATGGTGGTTCAATTTTTTTGATAAATCCTTTAGAGTTCTAAAATTAAAAAGAAAAATGTTGTTAGTGAAATTAGTTCCGCCAATGGCACAAATGAAATCATAGTATTTGTGGCAAAGAATTTGGTCCCAGGAAAATTTAGCCAAGGCTCAGTGTTACAGCATAGTGCTGCCTAATAAATGGCCCTGGATCACACAGCAGCAGGGGTCTGTATCACAGGTACACGTATTCTGCCCTTCAGTGCAATGTCCAAACATATTTAATGTCCTCCTCTTTAGGTATGTCAAGATATCAGGCAAGAGTTATTTAGTCGACAATTAAACGTTACGGGGGTTGGAACTGATTCTCCGTCTCCAGGGTCTCACTGAAGGGTTCATTGAGGCTTCTGTAAAAATATTAACCAACCTACAAAGGACAACTACAAGTTAGTTCTCAGAGACACATAATTAGTGTCCAGAATCTGAAGTCTCCTCTTATGCAGCACAGGGAGTCCCAGCTGAGACCACATGAATTCGGGAGTGTCTGCCCTGCTGGATCAGTTTCTACCATGGGAAGCCTAAAGCTGAGAAGCTGCTTTAGCTTAGTTTGTTTACTAACAGTGTAATGAAAAAGGAGACAGATTAGTTTTTATTATAACTGACACTAGCTCAAGCAAGTTTACATGCTTTTCTTTCCTTTGTGAACTACATAATCCTAATTCTCTGATCTCACAGGATAAATAAAGATTACACAGTACTAAGGCACAATGTCAGTGTTGATACTTACATCAATAGGTTTGGATAATGCAAGAGTTGAATTATTTGTCATGAATATTCATGGTTGGTTGTTTAGAAAAAAGCTTCCTGAACACTGCTGTTCAGTAGCTTCCATATCTAGCACACAACGAGCCCACTGGAATCTGTGTCTCTCCCTGTGTCCCCTAGACACTTTACCTAGCTATTCTACTAAAAAGTGTGCTCTGGATCTGTTAAAGTGAGTAGAGTCCATGCTAGAAGGTGGAAAAGAACCTCAGAAATTACTCTGAGATTTAAAGAAAAGTCAAATATTTTATATCTACCCAGTTTAAGACCACCCAGGATGAAAATTCTAGTCTAAGGACATCCTTGAGCTGAGGGACTATGTTGTAATGCAGCTTGATTTGGATTACAGTTCCTGTAAATCTACATACTCTGCACACGGCTTACCATCTACCTCAAGAACCTCATGTAATTTGGAAGTAGGCAGATGGCAAACAAAGAAGACATCTATGCCAGAAGGCCATCACTGACATTTATTCTCTCCATGAACCACACTCACTACAGGTTCTTTATCCAGACATATGTGTGAAACAGATGACTCACATGCTCAGCTCAGCAGCACCCAGCTAAATCCACTAAATATTAATACTGTGAGCACTGAAATAAGAGAATCTGAAAAACCCAAATGCATCCTTTCTTTGTCATGTGTTTCCAACAGGAAGAAAGATTCTTGAGCTGTGATCTGATAGGTCATACAACAAGGTATGTGCAAGGCAGAGGAAACTACTGTTCATTCTTCCACAGCTGCACAGGCTTTGTGGGTCTAAAAGTAGAAGCTGTTTATTTCTGACAGTAAAATGAATAGTGACTCCACAGGCAGAGATGATGGATCTGGAGGTTATAAGGGAGCTTTTCTCGGCAGTCTGATCCTTTAAAAGCCAGTAATTTCTACTACAGAAAACTACATGGCTTGCTTACAGAAGACTACCTTGCTGGTGGCAACAGGCTCTTAATTGGCTTGTAAACTCTTGTTTTCTTCATACGGTACAGAGAATGAATGTTCTCAGCACTGAAGATGTGCAGTACTGTAATATAATTCATGTTTTATGATGCCCAACCGCTTACATCAGACTGCACTTACCAGGTACCAATTTAGTCTATATGCTACCTTAACAATTCTACTCATGCCTTTTCCAATGGGGTTTTTGTTTTTTACCATTTTGAAACTACTTAAACGTGTGGAAAAATATAAAGCTAGAAAACAAGAGTGTTAACGTACATTTACACCTCTGTTCTCCTTTTAGATACCGCCCTCTGTGACTACAAAGAGTTAAACGAAAGGAGGTAACAAAGGAGGAGGTCGGTTGAGGGGAGAAAATGAGATCCCTCAAGAAGGATCATGTTTAATTAAGAGAGCAACATCACTTCTTCGAGATCTGCAACCAGCAGGGTGTCCCAGCCTGGCTCCAGCAAGGATCATGTTAAACCTGCAGCAAACACCAAACCCATAAAGGTGACAGGCATTGGGAAATAAAAAACAGGAGGAAGGCAGCTGCCTGTACTCAGCAGAGTGAGGGAGCATGCTGCAGTAGGATAATATGGTTTACTCGCCAAAGGTGGAGCTGAGTCCCCTGCAGGGAATTTGCAGGAGCTTTTACATTGAGACTGTGGCACAGGTGATGTCCATTTATTCATCTGCCCTAATAAGTTCTTGGCCTGCTTTTCTGTGGCCCAGGTCAATGCAGAGTCAGGCATCTGCCTAACAGCTGAGGTACATAGCAAACACCCCTTACACCAGCTATTAGTTACCGAATTTCAGCTGAGACACTGCCTGAAAGAGTGCCTCTTGCAAGACCAAACTATTTCATTTACATCACCAGAAGAGTTTGGCTGCACACTCTGTTTAAATTCTGAAGGCCGTCATTAACAGAATGTAAAAGAAACCACCCTAAAGTTCAGTTCTATTTATAGGCCTAGTTGCCTATAAAATAACACAGCTGTGATTAGATGGAGGCTGCTGCAAATACATTAACTCTCTTGGTCACTACGAGTACTGTGAGATTTTAGAGAGTTGCAACAGTTAATAATCTGATCAATGTGGAATAAGTTTCCTGGTATAAAGAAAACAGAAAAGAATTTACAAAAAGAGATAGTAACAGATAGGTTGCAGTATATCTGGAAACCTCAAACAGCACTCAGAGTCAGTAGTTTTACTAAGGACAAATGGCAATGAGCGAGGAAAAAGTGTTAAAGAAGCTTTTTATACATTCTATGTGCAAATGCTCTCTTCTGGTGTTTTGCTTTGGTATTATATCAATGTATATCTGTTGCAAAAATCAAAGATCTCTTTCCTTATATCATCAGCCTTCATGTTCCTGAGAAGACACAGAGCTTGTTCAGTCAAGGTGAGAGGCAAAATGCAGAAGCCTTGTACCAGAATACGCTGGTAAGCACTTACCCCAACCACTACAGCCTGCTAAAGGGAGATTAAATGTGATGTCTAACATGAGCAAGTGCTAAACCATGTATCTGAAATAAGCAAGGATTCCAGAATCTGGTCTTCAACGACTATATATGGTTTCATGTCACCGCATGAGCTATAGTACAGTGATAATGACTTAGCTTTTCAGCATTCCCAGAATTAATGCCAGGGTTTGTTTCTACTTTTTTTTTTTTTTTTTTTAATTTTATCTTTTAAACCATCTGAGAAGTCTAGACACTGCATCACTTACAGGATTATGTGAAAATATTTGCATTGCAGAAAAACTGAAGGAAATGAGTCTGTTGGCTAAATTTAATTTTTTTTTTTTTTAACCCATGAAGGAAACCTGCCCTTCCACTTTCAAATCTCTTTCCCTGCAAAGAAAAAAACCTGCAACTCTCTTTGACTATTGTCAAATGGTTATAACTTTAATGAAATATAGAATAAAACCACAGCTTTTTTCTCTCTGGTTCCACCTTCTCATTTGAAAATACCCTGGTTCTCCAATAGAAAAGAACATTGTCTTGCTGTGTCCTCTTATCCCATAGTCTGTCATGGAGACATGGGAACTCAGGAGGAGAAAAGAACCATGTAGTTCATCAGTGCCAGTGGCAGTTCAATGAAATACAATATCCAGCTGCCACAGCTTTCACTTAAAACTTAAAATGTCTTTTGTTACCCAGAAGCATTTTCATTTTCCAGCTCAATCCTGTACTTATTCAATGGCTGTTATTAATTTCACTTTCTCCCAATTAAAGAATGGAAAAGTAAATGATACAAAGTTTTTACATATATTACAATAATTTTGCTAATAATTATCAGCCAGGCCTAAAATATAATAATATAATTCCGTTTTACCACACAATTACCATAGTCCTATCAAGAACAGCTCTGTCATTCAACAGAATCCCATCACTGGGCCACTGCACTCATTGTTCAGGCAGAGAATAGAAATCTTCACCAGATTTAACATTCCTTCCCTGCTGTTCAGTAATACAAATGTATTTAGGAATTCTGGCTATCAATTCTCTTTCAACCTTCCTAATGAGATGTTACCTAATTCTCTGAGCAAGTTAAATGAAGGTAGAGAGAATAATAACTTCAAGAACTATATTTGCAAACTAATCTCCTTTTCTCTTCAGGAGTTCTAAACATCCTTCACAAATCCCTATCTTTGGAAATCAGAGTAATACAAAGGCATAGAAGAAAAAGTGCAGATGAGCTACCCCCCCCCCATAGCTAACGGGTTTTTTCTTCTTTCTGAAATTCAGTCCTGCTACTAAAGCAGAGTGATCAGTTCTAATCAGATAAAGACTATTTAGAGTAAACAAATATGAGAACAGTCAGATCCCCACATACAGCTGTGCACCACACTCTCACTAGCGTACACTTTGTAAAAACTGTAGTAAATGCAAGCAGTATAAACAGATAAAGAAAAAAACTGGCTCATTCACTTTAACCACTTTTTAGTCTAAAGGCTAGCATTACAAATGAACTCAGTAAAAGTCTCAAACCACTTCCAGATATCTCATCAATGTGCGAAAATAGTGAAAATGGAGGAAAACTCATCAGGATATGAAAATAAGTTCTCATTATGATCGCATCTTTCATTAATTGGAAACTTCCTTTAGGAACTTGACCTGAGGGTGCCAAAGACCCTTGCAGTCCATGAGAGTGTACCAAGGCACATGGTATTTTCACTCTTCCTTGTGACATTGTAGGTGGGGACCCATGGAGATTATACAGAAATGTAAACTGATCCCCCATGTATGACTGCTTACATGAACAGCCTCAAGATATGAAAACTGCTTTTTTGCATAATTTGAATACCACATGTCTGATGGATACATTTTCAAGAGAGTTAGACTTCTGTGCATAAAACAAAGAACAAGACTCTGGCAATTTATTGCATTTTCTTAATTCTTTGGTTCTTACACGTTTTTCTACAAGAGGCATTTTTATTTTTTTTTCTAATACCCTCTATGTACCTGTTCTATGAATGCAGATTATGAGCTCTCTGGGGCAATTTTCTGAGCATGGTTACTGCCTGATTTATTACAGTCCCGTCTGCAGCACCCTACATAAAATCAGGGTATAGTGACTGGGTCATAATGTAAGCGTATACTGCATCAGTCTTGGTCAACCAGGGTTGGTAATCACTGAGATTCTGAAACATTTATATTCTTCTTTCAGATCCTGTATACTGAAAAATAAAGTGGTGATGCAGCAGAATCATAACTGTGGCTTCTGATATATAAAAAAAATCCCTATGCACCACTTTAGAAATTTTTAGACATTTTCATTTAACTGCAATTCTGCCAATTAGTCCCTGATGAATGTCATTTTTTCAACATAAGTAAAAAGAAATAAAATGTGTCTTGTGAATCTCTCAGCACATTGAGCTGTTATTAACACCACATCCATTTACATGAACAAATGATTGTTTTCCAGAGGTAAACATGTCTTCTAGATGCTATTAAATTGCCATGAATTTGAAGAGTCTAAAGAGAAGCAGACTGCTGTGTGCAAACATCCCTACTGTATGGACGAAGTTGTTAAAACAAAGGAGAACTGCTCAGACTTGTTAAATAACAGTTGCTCATCAATCCTCACATGTACTTTCCATTGATCTTTCTGACCAGTGATAAAAGTGGACAGCTCCTGGGTCAGCTGTCCAGGAATGAAGCAGATGACAGCCAGGACAATTAGCTGGAAGCTAAACCAAACCAAAAAGAACAGCAAAAATAGACCAAAGAGTGCATGAATATTAGTATTTCCAGTCTTTCTAGAATCAGGAAGAATTGCAACACCTCTTGCATGAAAAGGCAGTCATACCAAACAGAGGAAAGGTAGTAAGATAATAGAATTATACCACCAGGGTACACCTTGGACGTTGTTAAGAGCAGCTAATGCATGATATTCTTCAGTCCTTTACCTCTAAAAGATTCTTAGAACCCAAAATATTTGGCTAAGTATAATGAAAGATATTACTGCGGGACAGGAGGAGAGGGCAGGGCAGGGCAGGGACCATTTCAATAGTTCATAAAAAAGACTGCTGTTCACCAGTACCCTGCATTGAGAGATGGAGGAGAAGCTCTCAGTCCAGTGAGCCTGAGACACCTTGGAGACATCACCTTTTGAGGCTTATCCTGGAAGCAAACAGTGGCCTAAGGAATGCCTTGCAAGCTGGCCTTCCTGAATTGATGAACATGCCAGACCAGGCTTAGGCAGGGGAAAGCACATTCCCTCTGGGAAACGCTGAATCCTTAATGCCTAAGGATACAAGGAAAATCAGCCTACTGTTGGGCATGTGTGGACAAACATGTCCACAAATCACGCACTCAGGCCTTCCAGGCAGCTCAACACAGAGGTGGTGTGGTTGAAGAGGGAGTTTGCAAGCCCCAAGAGCCTTGCTTCATATAGGCCCTCATGTGAAGCTCTGGAATGTCCTTACCTCTTCCTACACATCTGGAAACTGGCAGTCCCTCTTCAGTCATCAAGCCAGTGCCCGGCTTTTTTTTCCATGACAATCCCACCAAGTTGCCTCACCAAAGCAACATTCCTGGGGTTTTCTGACTTGGCTGCCAGACTAATCAGGCCCTCAGTAAGCAGACCTGTAAGCTGACCCAATAGGAGGTCTGGAAGCCTGCCCAAATCATTGGACATGGTGAGGCTGCTCTGGAACATGAAATCCTGGGAGTGTTTTGCAGCTGCTGCCTGAAAACTGACAGAAACCAAGATGGACATTTAAGCCAGTTGGCAGCTGCCAAGATCTTGCAGACTAGATTTTGTATTAGGAACAACATGAGGCATTGTTTCTGAAAATTAAATTTTGTTTGGAATTTCTGGCTCAAGGGAGAATCTTTCTGGTTTGTTCAGAGTTTTTACAAGATGAATCGGAATGAAACCAAATTTCATAAGATTGGTTTCTCACAAACTGTAAACCATGAATGTTGCTTGGCCAACTCTTCCATCTGCAACTTCAGCAAAAGGATCAGCCACATTTGTATTTAGATAGGGTGGAGACACTAGAGAATACTAAACTTTAAAGGCTGGTACCAACTTCAGTACATTTAAAGTTAAGTGTTTTAAAGTGGTGCAATACAAAATATTGCTTCTCATTGACATAAAAATTGTTGTTTCAAAATCTTTAAATGTATTTACATAATCCTTAGCTTTGCTTACATGGCAGGGCTGTGGAAGGTGGTTAATAGTAAGCATTTTTGGGGAAGTCTTCCTTTTCCCACTTTCCACAAACTCTTGAAATTCTTGTGGGAGGAGGATTACCTTAAAATTAAAGTCAATGCCCTACTGATAGAGTGTGACTCTGTAAGAATATTACCGTCTGCCCCTAGGTATGTTAATTATCAGCTGTGGGAGGATCTCTGAGGCACATCAGATCATATCAGCAATAGGGCTACAAAAGCAAAGGAGAAACCTTGACTTTTAGCAGAGTGGACTGAACTATACTGCTATGTCATCAGCTTATCTACCATGTAATGATCTGCTAACAATGTTGAACTCCTAAACTTGAGTGATAAAAATTACGAAGAATCTCTCCTAATTTGTCACTGTTTCATCCAAAAGCTGAGGGGAAGAGGTAAGGAAGAAGGAAAGATACCAAACTTTAAAAAAAAAACCCAAAAATGAAAACCAGCAGAAGAACAAAACAGAAAACCCAAGAAGGAAAAGAAAAGAATCCAAATATCTCAAAAAATAGCCATCCCTCGTTGCCTTAAGCCCTAGTGTCTCTTCATCTTATCAGTAATTTGCCTCCTACAGAGAGGTCCCCCAGAGAATGCCTCCCATTTTTGACTCTTGTAGGTCTTTTCTACTATTTCACTACAGTATTTTCTTAGCCTATTAGATACTGTTTTGTTGGGGAAAGTGTTATCAACAGAGCTGATGAACTGTAAGTGAAGTAGCGAAGATCGCAAGCCTCATGCTTCAGCTTTAACTCTCACTTTCTACAGGTGAGCAAGTTAAAACACAGGAAACACAACATGTGTCCGAAAAATAAAAAATTGCAAGTGCCCATTTTTCATAAGACATTATTAAATAGAGCTTTATGGGTGTGCTTAGTACTTATTTTACCAGGAATAACATGAGCAATGCTTGAAGAGGGCAGTAGAACAGATGTGTCTTAGTTGCACAATAGCAGCATTCCAAGCTGTTCTTTGGGTTCTTTCAGTGCTAGTTTTCCAAACGAGACAGAATCACCTCATATGCATTCAAATTATATACAATTATCAATTGGTATTGCTTTAACACCTTCTTACAGTTCTGGAAAATACAAGCACTGAAAGTTTTCAGTTCTGGTGTATGAATTCTAATGATTTCTAAGGCTAATAAAGACTGGCTCAAGTATAAAGCAATTCCCATCATAGGAGAAAAAGATCTGTTAATCAGTCGTGTCCTCACTCTCACTGTACTGATTGTAAATAGTTTTAGACAGGGCTAAAAAAAGTGTAGCAGCAGTCTCAGCTTGATAGATGAGTATGCTGAAATGGTTGCTCTTGATACATTTTTTCAGTTAGCACATTCTGTGAAAAATTACAAGCAAAGCAAAATAACAAAATTTTCCAATTTCCTCCCCCGTCTCTAATTCTGATAGAGATTATGAGGAGAATAATCCAGGAAGGGAATCAACATTGGAGAAAATCTAAATACATGTTCAAACACCCTTATTTCCTCCTTATGAATGCCCTTGATATGACAGAGATGTCCAAAGAGCACTTAAGGAGCAACAGCAAAACACCTGACAGACAGGCATAATAAGCAATGGCTCAAAATGTTTGCAAGCCAGACAGAAAGGGTTATTTTTTTTTTCCTCTTTTCCCCTGAAAATCCTTTAAGGTAAACTCCCTCCATGTCTGCTGGCATGCAGCCATTTTCCTATAAATTCATATTACAATGCTGTATTTCTAATGGATTGGGTATGGTCCTTTTCCATTTTGCTAATGAGAAAAGCTAAAGGCCATTACTTGTTCTGATTAAGATCCCAAGGGAAGAAATGTGATGTGTATATTACCAGGCCATACGTAAAGGAAGTATTTGGCATTTCCAATCAATCAGATGAAGGGTAGACAGAAAAAGTCTTATCCTGTGACTGCAGAGGAAGAAGATATAGGGGGAAAAGAAACCATAGAAAGCGTCTTTAAAAGGTGACTTACAGGAATCAGTTATAATGATATTAGTATGATCAATGACTAGGGCTACTATCTGGGAAGGATGTAATTACCAAAATGAAAACTTTCAAATGGGAAGCCTGATCAAGGGCAGAGGTACTGTCATATTTCTCAGAGCACTGTCAGCTCTCATCCAGGCAATGTATTACTGTGTCACTCACAAGCACTGCAAGGTTGTGCTTCCCTGGGGTGGGAGCAGACCTGGGAAGTGAGGGGTTGAGAAACTTGCATCCAGCTCAGAAACCTGGGTAAGTCTGGCCCCAAAGGCAAATTCAAGATAAAGAAAGATAAGGCTAGGTGAAAAAGAAAATAGAAAAAAATCCCAATCATGACTGGCCTTTATAGAAGGTTTTCCAGCAGTGCACATTTAAAAACTATTTCAAAAAAGAGAGAAAACAAATGTTGTAGACCAATGAGCTACTTGTCATAAAGGAGAGGAAACAAAAAAAAAAAATGTACCAAGAGATGCACTGCTCAATTTACAGAAGGATAGTCTGGAATATCCTCTGAGATGTTTCAATATGCAATTCCTACATGTTTAATCCTGCTGTCATAGAATTTTTCAAATTTATACCTGAATGAAATACAAAGTTTGGGAACAATTTTTCATCCCTTTTGCAGTGGCTGCATAGTAACAGCTTGAAAATAGTAAATAAGATAGATGCTCCAAATGGCAAATAAAATGAATAGAGCTTGGAGATGGGTGTACTAAGAGAGAACAAGATCCCTTGACTGTGTCAAAATGCATAGCCAGAGGTGTAGATACACTTTAAAAAATATATTAATTAAACATTATAAATCACTCTGGAACATTAAAACTGACAAAAATATCTACCACACCACATCCTCTCGAATGGAAGTCCAGATAAATGGAACATTACTGACAATGACAACAAAACTATAATAACTGATAAGGTCAGCAGGAGAGATAATCTCCTGTACTCTCCCAAACCTATTTTAGGGCATTTAGCTTTCCTCTTTAGGACACCACTGGTTCGTTACAGATACTTGGGAATGCTTCAGATACTTCCACTTGGGAATAGAAAGAAAGGCTATAACACTTTCCCCCATGTGCTTTAAAAGACCATCTTCGACCATTCCCTTTTCTTGAGATCAGGAGGCAAAGCTGAAAGATGTGTTTCTCTCAAATCTTATTGGTGACTAGGCATGGATGTAACATACAGTGCTGGAAAAAAAAATAAGAACCACAGCGGAGAAAGCCCATCTACAGCTATCAAACTGAAATTCAATCACCTTCAGCTTTCCTTAAAGGCTTATATTTAAAATATTCCACACAGGCCTAACAGGAGTTCTCAGTGAGCTCTTCTGATCCCTCTGCTCCAATCGTGCAAAAAGGAACAAACACTGCACAAATGCACCCCAGTCTGTACAGGCAAGCAATTCTGGCCTCTTCTAAATGCCACAGCCCAGTCAGGGAATTGGTCTTCTCAGGAGGATCTTGCAGAGTATCAACTTCTAGGTTAGGTTGCCCATTCTGCTTCTTTGATACACTTCTGGCTCTGGCACATGGACTGACTGGAAAGCTCAGACGTTTTCATTTTGCATTGGTGCTCACTGATCAGCATAATGTTCCCTTTCTCCTTTCCTTTTATACACAATATTATGAAAAAAAAAAAACAGAAAAAAAAGAAAAAAAAGAAAAGAAAAAAAAAGAAAAAAAAAGAAAGAAAAAAAAAAGTGCTGTGCAAATATTTGCAGTGGACTAAGTCCTAACTGCACCACAGATTTCCTTGTCCAAGAATATGACAGAGATGACAAAGTGGCCATTTTTCTGTCAAATAAATTTATATCAACACTTTAAAGCCATAGGACTTTGCCTTTGCATGATTCCCCTTACAAAGAAGAATCACTGCTGACATACAAGTGTTATACAGAACACACAGGCCACACTGCTAAAATACAAATTAGCAGAGTTAACACTTAGCAAGTATAAACCTGGCTATTCCTGAAGCTGAATAAAGGCATTTGCAGATTCCTTGCACTTAGTGGCTGATGTCAGGGACAAGGAATTTAATCTTAGGATGGGAGGATGTGTGTGGGGGATGGCTTGCCAGCCTGCCCAGCTGTAATATCCCCTAACAGCCTTGAAGGAATGGTAATTGTGAATGGAAACAGCATCTGCTTAACTGTCATCCTTGCCTCAGGACTGGAACTTTTTACTTGTTGTGAAGATCATGAGAAACACTACATGGAGTGTGAAGATGAAAACAGAGCAAGATTAAAAACATTAAATACAACCACCAAGACACAGCTGTCCATACTGCCAGTGAACTCAGGGAAATACAAATGCCAAAATGGATTTGACATTCATGATATAATTTGGTACGGGAATTTAGAACACTGAGTTAACTGTAAAAATCTATTTTAAAATATTTTTCATTATTATTAATATAGAGGACAGTTTATTACAGATTATTCAGCAAGAAACAATTAAGATTCACTGCTAGGCAGTGAAGCCAAATCTAACTTCAACTAGTAAAATCTTCTCTTTTCTTACTGAGAAGAATGGGCCAATTAGTTCAGCTGCCTTGACCAGAACAGCTTATGGCCGTTCATCACACTGAGACTCTGAGCTTTGCCTCAAATGTACAGCTGAGCATCCCTGGGTTTGGAACAGGAGCTGCTGTCCATACTATAAGAAAGACTACTCTGTATGGAGGTCATTTACCTCAAAGGGAATTGAAGAACTTGCATTAATTTTATTATTTATTTAAGTGATGCTATAAGGTCTAATTAACATTTTTTAAAACATCTTGACAATATAAAATGCAATACAGGTGCTGCTGTTGCTATTTGTCAGTTGTTCTCTGCCTCAGGATGTCTCTGAAAAGACTGGAGTCCTGTTGTGTTCGGGAGGAACAGCAAATACTACAGATTCCCTCCTGCATAATTTTTATATTAGGGAAAACAACCAAAAAAAAAAAAGAAAAAAGAAGAAATATTTGGCATAAATCTGCAGAATATGTGCAGATGGAGTTAAAATACTTCCACAGAAATGCCACAGCTTCATAAACTGAACTAATTGAACTGCCTAAAAAATAAGTGCTTCAAACTATCAGTAAGTACGGAAATTTCTTAGTTTACAATAGGATCAGCTCTGCCTGCAAAGATCTCTGTAGAACAATTATAGACAAGAGACACTAATACTTTACCCTTCTGTGCCAGACTTGTAATTGCAATCATATAATTAAGAGTCCTTGGAACACATATCCAAGAGTGTATGCAACAAAGTAAAAATCCTAATATTAAATATAAGCGCAAGATGATGCCATGGTGCTTAAGCCATATTTTTTCTGTTTTGAAATGCAAGAAAATATAGCACTGCTCATGACATTTGTATGAAAATTAATGAAATAGAAAAGTGGATTTATAAGCCTGGAAATGTATTATTTTCTTTGCCTTCTGTTGCAGATTAATTATTTTAAATTTTTCCATCAATCACTTTCTGATTTCCAACTCTGTTACATTCAGTTTTAAACAAAGGATAAAGACGTCAGCAAGATCACTGGTCTTCTGCTCTCAATATCGTTCAGGTAAAAATAAAATTAGGAAACCTCCTTCTTCAACTAATGGCCACACACTGAGGGGAATTTTTTGCTACTAACTATTTCCTTCTGTTCCCTAACACATCAAGGAAATCTGAAATTGTTGCTACTTGCATTTTTTAGTTATGGATAAACTTCATGTATACAATAATCTTACAGAATGTGTATAGGAAAATAATACCAATCAATCAAATTATGGCCAGTGTGTTGGAACAGCAATTTATTTCTACAAAACTAAAGATTCTGAGGTAAGTTCATTGTCTTCAGAGGAAAAGAGTTCTACTAAAGCTATTTAGGAGCATCTGTATGTTAAAAGAAAGTCAGCAAAATAGGTTTTGTTAAAAAGTTATCTTTGAACACTAAAATTTTGAGCACCAATTTGGATAAACTAGGCAATGTTATCTGTGGGAATACCATCATAGCCCAATTCTCATTGTCCCTTGTTACTGTATTTTTGTCACTCTGATTTGCACTATCAAAAATGGCAATTGAAAAAAGAACAAATACAACTCATTTTTTAGTCAGGTGCAGGTGTTTTAGGTGTAAAAGGCTGGCAGCAGAGCAAAATTACAGCAAACAGGAGGAAGGGAGCAGTCAGGTGCCTGCAGGTTTTCAGGTTGAAAAAAAAATCACTTTGGAAATCATAGCACCTTTGGTCTATGCTGCAAACACTGCACACAGCTGTGGTTCACAAGCCAGAGGACACAAACAGCATGAAGTTCTTGCATCAGTGAAATCAGTTAGTGTCACATAAATATTATACCGATTTAAGAGAAATCCTCAAGGGAAATACAGCAAACGAAAACTGGGAGTTGAGGTTGGCAAATGCACAATAATTTGGACATTTAGATACTAAGAATAAAGTCTTAACAAAATTTCTATTGCTGTATTATAACTACTAACATTAAAAAGGCAAAATCAGAAGCATACAGGTGTGTCCATCACATTCAAAAGTCATAAAATGTCACGAAGGACAGAGCAGTCCTTCACTGGACCAAAAAAGGATGTGCCTCTGGGATATGAGTGCTCCCTGTAGCCATCCTGATGTGGTGCAGCTCACCTGGGCCACACAGTAGAAATCTGCTGTGTTCAACAGTTCATCACCTTGCTAGAAAAACAATTCAATTCAGCAAACTCCCAAATTCACTCAACAAGCTGCTCTCAAACCTCTTGCCACAGCTCAATGAAAACTGCTGACTGAGCTGATTCATAGTAAATATTAGGTACAGCAGAACTCTCCTCCCAAATTGAGTCTTTTAGGAGCAAGAGGATTCTACAGCCTTGTAGCTCTGACACCCATAACTCATGGATAATAAAATACCATCAGAGGGCACAGAGGTTATAGCCATCAGCAGCTCCCTATAGAATTGTAAATCATTTGAACAAAACTTATCTTTTTCTGAGAACTTCAAGTGAATCACTGTATATACAGGAGCCTAGTGTCTTACACAATGAAAGAAGACTGCACCTTTAGCTCCTTCATTTAACCTTGCTTCACAAATGACTGAACCCTGAACAGGCTGCTCTTTCTGGAAGAAAACAAGAAAGCTACCTCAAAAGCACTGGTAATTTGTCTTACGGGAAGTTTAAACCTTTGGGATACCAGTTTGCCAACCATCTGATAAGGTGCCAAAAGCTTAAATATGAAACGCGCTGTGAGCTGAAATTCAGTGGGATACCATATGGGAAAAGGCAGTGAAATTCAATGGAATACTATTTTTGCAAGTAGCTGCAGGTCCAGGACTTTGGCCAATACACAGGTTATGTTATCTCTTCCGTTGTGATAAAATATGTGAAATACTGAACATCTTTCAAATTAAATTAACTTTCAATTCCATTGTATGTGTTTTCAGTAAGGTGGCAACAGGTCACCGTCCAAAACACTGCAACACCTGCAATCTAGTGTTTCTGCGAAGTCCCAGTGCCTCTGGAATTAAAAAAAATCCCTTATGAAAGAACATGGGAAATGTAATTCAAAGGTTGCTGCTCAGAGCAGAGACATTTTGCTTAACAAAATGTACCTATCTTATTGGAAAGAAAAAAATAATCCAAAGAATGCAGTATACTTACTAATCACACCACACATGTTGAAATGAATCAATCTTATCTCTTGGTTCCAAATATTTTTTAGTAAATGTGAATGGTCAGTTGCAACATATATTCACTCTTTGACTGTAAACCTCAAACATTGTAAATAAAGTGTTATTTTGATGCACAGCTCTTTTCTGAGTCTGTACATCATGCCCGCTAAACATTTTAAAAAGCTTTTATAATATTCTGAAGTCTCAGTATTTAAATTAATATTACATGCTTTGAACTGAAATAACAACGTTTCTTTGTGATGAAAAACAGAGGGTGGAGATGAAAAAAGGCTATTAGCCACTGCTTCTGGATTTGTGTCAACTCCTGGAAATCCCCTCTGTGCATTTTAAAGTGCTTGGTCCAGTTGAGTTCTAGATGTCCCAAACAATGAACTTTCTATGCTTCATTTCAAATGCTAGTCTAGCTCCTAAGGTATTATCAATTTCTGCAACATATTAAAGTTATGCTTTCCCTATTCTACATTCATATTCTTATAGTTAGCACCAGTAAATTTCTTTTCCTTCCCATGGATACCCTTCATGCACCTATGTTGTGTTGTAAACCACTGTTGTCTTTCACCTCATGCCCTTTTCTTTCAGCTAAAGTTTACATCTCTCTCTGAAACTGATACAGTTCAAGTGCTTCACCTTAGACCTAAATGATACTGTGTGAAGGATTGCAACAGTACTTAGGATGAACTATATGGTTTTCCATATAATTTATCATGTTGTTTATTATATTGTCACTGTCAATACTGCTTCTTCAAGGATTTCAAGACTTCTTGCTGTGTTTGTGTGCACTTGTAACATGAGGAGTAATGACTGCAGATCTGTTTCCCAGCTCTTGGTAGAGAAGAGCTGTGGAAGTAGCACCTCTGGGAGACATTTCTTGCAATTCACATGGCCACAGTTCTGAAAAACACCCTTCACCTCTCTAAGATCCTCCAACTTGTCTTGTATTACAGAACCCCCACAGAGTTTGTCCTCACCACTTATATTTGGATGTATTACTTCTCCGGAAAGCCATATACCTCATTTCAGCCAGAATTACCTGAGCCTTCTTTAAACACAGGCAGGACAATAAAAACAAGTTTCATTCTAATAAGGCAAAGAGTTCTCTTCTTGACTGAAAAATGGAAATCACATTTACAAAAGAGAAACACATCAAGAAAATACACATGACACACCTGACATTTAGAGTACTTCTGTTTTCCACCTGTTATTGAGTTTGTCAGTTGTAGGTGTGGCAGGATGTTTCAAACCTAGAATTGTTCTCAGAGGTATTTTTTAACCTATTATTTGTTCCTCTCTTCTACTTCCCCGTCTGCTAAATAAAGAGATTTTTTTCTCTTCCCAAAACTTGCCCTGTCATTTATAGCACCAGCACAATTTCACAAGCAAAGTGTGTGAAAATTGAATTTTTCCTCTTTAAATTCAAAGTATTTCAGAAAATGACCTACTAGTAGTTAGCAAAATGAGTTCACAATCTTGGTTCATCTGTAGGAGAGATATCAACAAAAATTTCTGGGAGTATAAATATAAATGAGCCTTCTTGGGGGGGATATTCTGCAGATCACTAAATTATGCCAGATACTACCAGTTTTATGGCTTTCAGTTTCTATTCATTACTACAAAATACAGAAGTTAATTTCATATGCAGTGCATGGCTATCACTAAATAAAAAAAACAACATGCTTGGAAGAGGTGTCTTTGAACCGCACTCCCATTCACCAGGTGGCACTTCTAGAAATCACAAAAAGAACTGCAGCAGTCATATTTAATAAAATATATGAGAAACAAGCCTCTGAATGTTTTAGTTTACAGTTATGTGAAGTCATCTGCAAATCAATTATATGGATGATGTTAGTTTGATGATGAAAATGAAGCTATATTAGTTAGGGCTTTTCTGGTTGATACTTTTTGCTTTGCTGATCCATCACTGTTGCTTTGTGCTAATGTGTATTTTTATTACCACAGAGAGTTGATTTCTTCTCTGAAAAGGAATCTGGGCTATTGTCACTTTGAGTCAGTAGCTGATATCTCAAAGAAAGGCAAGGAGTCCTCAACAAAAAGTCTTTGTTTGTTTGTGGAAGTGTTGTGCGAAGGCAAAATTTAACACAGAATAAAAGCTACTGACCTGCTGGGCTCAGATGAAGTGCTGCTTGGACCAAAAATGGAATTTGCTCCGTCTGTGTTTACTCACCTTTTGCATTTTCCCTTCCTGCCTATGACAGATAGTGGCTTTGAAGAATGGCACAACTGTACATAAAGGCATACAGTAAGCCACTACCAACAGGCAGGAAAGTAGAGCTGAGTTCAGAAAAAAAGGGGGAACACTACAGAGATATGATTCTATAAACCCTATCCATTCGAAATACCATCCAACCACAGCTGTGGTCAAACATAGACTCTGGAACCCACATTGAAACAGATGAGCAGAAAAAGTCTCATCTACACAAGAGCTGATCTGCCCAGTTCTTACATGAGTCTGTGGAATTTCAAGATCGTCCAGAAAGGGAAAAGATCACACCTTTCCTTGCTCACCTGAGCAGGTATTTGGCCTATGCTGTCGATTTAAGAATTTTTCCACAAAAAGTGCTTTTGCATACATAAATGTTTCCTTACAGAAATGCTGAAACTATTTTAAAGATTGTTAACCTATTTGTCTCAATAATATTTAGTGGCAGTGAACTCTGCAAATTGATTTAATCCTTCATGATAAAAGTTCTTAGTCTCCTGTTGACTGCTTAGAATCTGGTGCTTTTCAGTTCCACTGAGTGCCCCTTTTTATCTCAAATTACACATGAGGTAAATTGGAACTGCCTATCAAGAGAATGATTGGGAAGAAAGATGCAGGAGGAGTTACTTGTTTTTTATAAATCTCACAAGAATTTATGCTGATCTTCTCCCTTCTAACCAGAATCAATTCTCCTTAAATGGATCTCCTGCCCGAGACAGTTCCATGTTGTTAATCACTTACGTTTGCCCTGGACTTAGCAGCTGAGTAAAAGGCTAAGGAAGATCTTAGTTTCAGCCTGAACTAGGCTATTTCATTTGAAATGAGTTCAGTCCTATATTTTCCACACAAACAGTAACCGAAACTGTCAGTCAATAAATAAAATAAAAGAGCTCTAAGATTAACATCTGATAACGTGAAGGGCACAAGACTGCAAAGAAACTTTGCTCCTGTAGCTCTCCAAGGACCTTGTGACATACAATTAGAATAACAGAGAGTACTTTTTGAACAAGAATCTAAACATGAGAGGAATGTGATGAAGTTTCAGCTCCATGTAGCTGTAGTATCTGCAAATAGAATGGAAGATTAAACAGGAAAAAAAACAACTCTATCTAACAAAGCAGTTATTCTGCTGAAGCCTTCAGGTGACATTTTAAACCACTGGTGACCATGGAGTATCCAAAGGAAATAGAAGATAAAAAACCTATAACAAGCTTGTTGTTCCATTGAAGGGTTCTGGAGATACCATCAAGGCTTGCTGGCAACAAAAAGAACTAACAAAGTGAAAGATAAGACTGATGTACCTGCATAACAAGCCTGCTATTCCACTGAGAAATTTCGGTGATACTATGAGCCAGGAAAGCTGAGTTAGGGTAGTTTGCAGTAGACTGCATTTTTAATACAGAGTATCTGGAACAATTAATCAATTTTTTTGTTGTTGTTTATGATGTTATTTATAAAGTGCAATGGAGGGTTTATTTTGTAAGCTGTCTATCAAGTTTCTAAATTAGCAACTGAAAACGGAGTGAACTTCAAGTGTAAAGAACAATTAAGCAGCCCAGTTGAATTACCAGTTTTAGTAAAAAACCTGGCTTCTACTCACTCTTCCATTGGTGTGAGCCTCAAAGGTTAAAATGAAACAAGACTACAGTAAGGCAGTTCCAAAGGAGAGGGAGAAAAAGCTGGAGTTACCCCTCTGCCCGTGAGAATTAACAGAGGCTGCCTCAAAGTATTGAAAGAAACTGGAACCCAAGCAGTATCTGAAATGGATGTGAACACCAGGGAGGGGAG
The DNA here is from genome assembly GCA_013400175.1 of Phainopepla nitens. Lineage (NCBI taxonomy): Eukaryota > Metazoa > Chordata > Aves > Passeriformes > Bombycillidae > Phainopepla > Phainopepla nitens. Next base: position 993,281 of record VXBQ01011780.1, on the reverse strand, counting down.
GGAAACCCCAACCAAGAAAGTGCAGAACAGCAAGCTTCCTTCAGGAATGACAAGCAGAAGAGAAACAAAGCAAATCTTCTTCCTACTGAAGAGGCAGATTATTGCAGCTGATGGCCAAACGTGGAAGCGCCAAGTGGCAATGACTGAAAGCAGTGATCAAACTGCTCACTTTTTACATTTATTTCTAAAGGTTTGTGTGTTATATCCCCTCAGGCATCAACCACAACGTTATTAAATCACGAAAGAGATGTCAGATCAATGGCTGTATCGGAAACATTTTGAATGACAGGCTGATGATGGAACAATTCCAGCCTCCATACATTATTAAACGCATACTAATGCTTCTCTTTCAGTGCTACCCTTACAGACTCACACACTCTATTCTCCCTCTACAGTGCCTTTTTTAAAAGCAGACCTAATAGTAGATGAATATTAAACAGGAAAAACAAGACTTACTATAATAAATAATAATAAACTAGTAAAAAAATATCAAGCTTTAAACCTCTTGTCTATCTTCATGTTATGCCTTCTGGCATTAAAATTTCATTTTAATACAATTGTAGGAGCTGCAACTGGGTTGTCAGCCTTAATCAGAATATTCAGAGCTATTGCTTTCTTGCTGTAATCTTGACATAATTTAAGCTTAGGTTTTCTTTATGTGTTTGCCCACAGCTAGCACACCCATGTAAATGCTTTTTGCTCTTTTTGAGTAAAGAGGTATCTATGAAAAATACATATAAATATGGCAGAAATCACCCCTCTGGCAGATCATTTGCTTAACTCCAGATTTCAAGCAGAATGGGGAAGTGAGCAGAGCAGCACATGTGCCTCTCAATTCATCAGCAACAAAAACCGTATTTTCACCAGCAGAAATCAATTTGATTTTCATAAAGGCAAAAAAGAATTATGTTCCTGGTGGATAAAGCACAAAGCACAGTAACTGGGACATGCAAATGCTGTACCAATTTCTCTCACAACACAGCAACATAGGGTCGAGGTGCCATAAATAGCATACCTTTACCTTCTCTCTCCCTCCAGTGCCCTATACCATCCTTTGGCATTGGAACCAAGCAAAGATGGATTTGCAACTTTTCCTTTGGCCTGGCATCTTGATAACCTGATTTGGCATACTCCTGATTAGGGAGCGCTTGGTATAGCAGACATGTCTAATTTTATGTGGATAATTCAATAATAGATAAGAAATAAGAATGTCAAAAATATAACAAAATAAAACAAAATACTTTCTTGGGAGTTTGGATAGAAAGAAAACTTCTTGCACTTATTCATGGTAAATGGTTTCCTAAACAAAATTTTTGTGTATTGGGGGAAGGCTTTACCTAGAAAAGGGAAAATTGAGCTGACTATGAGTGAGTCTATAGGAAAACTATGTTTTGACTGCTGAATTGGATGCTCCCAGATGGAAGTGAACAGCCCCTACCAGCATTAAGCCCGACCTGGGCTGGTGACCAAATAATCAAGAGGATGGAGGCAGCTGCCCCCTGGATTCCCCAGGGTTTTAATGTGTGCTTCAAGGCTGAGAGATCAAAACTCAAATCCAGGTTTTGGAGTGAAGGCAGGAAATGGCAGAGGCTGCTGTTACTCAGGTCACTTGCCTCACCAGAGAGTTAAAGTGTGCTCCTCTGTGAAGGGAGATGGAATGGCCAGCCTGGACAGAGTGTTTTAATTTTTTAAGGAGCATCAAAAGGCTGAATAATTCCCACAGGATATGAAGATGCACAGGCCCTAATGCTATTTCTCTAGCTCACTCTTTAGAGAATAGATTTTCTGTTGAAGCAATGTTTTAGAAACTCAGTATTCATTCTGAATCAGGCAAGTGTGGAGGTGGTTTTGAAGTCAACTTTCACTTAAGTGACCACAGGGGTCTGTTTTTGCTGAAAAATATGTTATGTTAATTAGCAAAATGCTTTGTCTAAAGAAGGGAATATATGAAAGCCTCCCAATAAAAAATGCTTTGCATACTGCAAGCTTTTAAATTAAATTGGGACAGAGCTATTGCCAACAGTGAGCAGAATTATTTGAATAGAATTATTTGTGACTTTTTGTCTTTGCCTAAAAGAAATCTATCTGGTTTCTTGAAAGGTAGCTGGTGGCTCTTTATCGCACTCTGTTGCACAGATTTAAGGATAAAATTGAAAAATATATTCAGAACAGAAATGTATCATTTATATCTTTTATCTCACATAAAACCTAGTCCTGCTGTGGTACTCACAGTAGCATAGCTTGGACTTGGCACAATTCTTCATGCTTTATGCTCTCAATGCTCCTCTCTCTGGATCAAAACTCAGAATTCCAAATAAATGAAGTAAAAATATCTCTAAATAAATCATATATCTAAATAGCTTGTTGGTTGTTTTTTTTTTTTCCCTCTAATAGAATACAAGCCGAAGAATGAATTTCACGTATAGATAGATTCATCCAACAAAACTGCTACTGGCAGCCCAAATCATGATTTCTTTTAGGAGGAATTCCCAACAGGAGGAATTCTCAATGACATCCATGATTATACTACCTGCATGAGTACTTCAACTGAATATGGTGCTGATGTTGTTTTTATCAAAGATAAATCCTGTATGTGATAAAATAGGGTGTCATTTGAGATGTTTTAAAAGCCTATGGATATTGTAGCACTTATCAATCATTTACTCTTTCTTGCTCTTTAAGTTTTCTGCAAATGACTTAGGAGTTTTACAAATAGTAAACATAAACATGCATGGTATTCCTCTGAAAGTATTTAAAAAAATTATTACAGGGAATGCTATGACCTTGAAAGATTAAACTGTGTAAAGAGCTAGGAAAAGAAAGGAAAGATTTTCATTTGGTTGCAGTAACATAAGTTCAGGATCTCATTGTCACCCACTAGATGACCCACTGCCTCTCAGAGTCCTTTGCCTGACTCCTCAGACGGATTTGTTACTGTAAACACTGTAACAGTGGTCTCCAGCAAGAAGAGAACATTAACTGGGAATTTTCTACTTTGCATTAAGATTGTCAGACAATGAGTGCAGAAGAATGTCTGTCAAGAGTTATGGAATTGAAAATGACAGGCAGTGGAAAAAATTCATAGGAGCTGCCCAACAGCACAACCGGAATTAATTTTCCATTTCCTTGCCTTAACTTTTAAACACACTTCGGAATCACAATACCTACACACGCAGAAATTCTCACTAAACCAAGTATTTCCTTCAATTTCATGAAGGGGAAAATGCTGAGATTAACTTTGCAATGTAATTTCTACTTCTTTTGATTATTGAATGAAACATTTAAAATACCAGGAACAAACAATTAAATCATCATATTTAAGTTTCGTCTCTTAACTCTTAACAGAGTGTTTTTTTAAATGGGAAGAGACGCTGGAGTTAGAATTGAATTCAACAAATAAGGAAGGACGTGAAGAGATCTGAAAGAGACCCAACACAGTGGGTTAAACAGCTTTGTACAGATGCAACTGTATCAAATACCTTATTCAATTAAAAAAAAAAGTTGGAAAACTGTTTTCCTATAGATTAGTATCAAGTAGAACAGTGGTGAAAAAAAGGGTTAAGTACATAACCACTGGGTAAGGGTAAGTACACACAAAAAAAGGGTAAGTACCCACAAAGGGTAAGAGCACGTTATGTAATTACATGTTTCCTGTATTATTACATAAAGAGCATGTGTGCTAAAGATACAGACGTGTGTTTTTGCAAAAATTTTGCATTACATTCACATATCAAACCACTATATATAGTCTGCAGTTGCTGTATTTTAGGAACTTTTCAGAGAGCTTAAGTGATTTCAATTAAGAGGGATTTTTGCCTTTCTCTGTCTCAGGAGGAGATAAGTGAGTATGACCTACACAGCTTTAAAAGAAAACTCAAAAATAGGTGTTGAAATATGCAAATTTAAATACAACATACTGGAAACACAGCTGGCCTTGACAGAAAATCACATTTCTAAGCCTGGAACAAAACACATATGGCTGGCTGCTATGGTTGGAAGTGAGTAGTGGATCCTACCACAAAGCCAGAACTCCTAATCCCAGCAGCATGAAACTTTCTAGACTGAGAAGCAAACAATTTAGATAACAAATTGATAGAGCAGTACTTCCATAATTACACGAGAACTAGTACAGATAAGTCCTCTTAAATATAGACTAGGTTTTGTTGGCCTACCATTTTACTACTCATACTACTTTGTCATTTCTGTTCTGTAATAACTAATATTGACTGTATGATGGTGAAGCCCTGAAAAGCACTGAAAAGAGTAGTAAATTACCTTAGGAAACTCAGTAAGCAACAGATGCTTAGCAATAGAGAAAAAGTAGTGATCTTACCGTTCCTGTTGTGCCCAAGGAAAGGTGGTTCATCTGTTGGGTCAGAGGGCCCATCATGCTTGCTGGCTGCATTGACATAGTGTGGTCCATTGTTGGTGTTATCACAGCACCCTAGAAACACACATTATTTACAGTTCAACCTCTTTCATATTAGAAAAAAAAAGGGAAAAAAAAAGAAAAAAAAAGAAAAAAAAAAACTTTCTTTAAATGAGTGAACCTGACTGAAAACTTGACATGAATCTTAAAAGACACTAATACATCTGTCAGAAGAAATATGTTTTGTTCCTATTGACAACCAAGCTACATACATACATTATTTGTACTGCTAATGAGGCCATTTTATGTCAGCTCCAATTAAGTGTCATTTTTTACTTCATTGCTTCTGACAAACAAATGCATATGTTCTTTCTATGATGAATGCTACTGTACATCGCAAAATGCCTGTCATTTCCATTTTCCTATATTCTATATAGAACAATCTTACAGACAGAACACATATGTCCCCAATTTTCTCTGACTTCTAAAGCCTTCAGTCTCACAGATCTTCAGCCTATTATAGTAATTATCTTGGATTTTCCCAGTCTCAGTTAAGAACCCTTACTCATGCTATTTTATAGCTGATTAAGTAAGACTAGCTATTGACAGTGAGTTTGGTAGTGACACCCATTTACAACACATACACAGTGTTTAAAAGCATTTTTCTTCTCTGCATGAAAAACAAAGACATTAATAAAAAAGAGCATATGTACCAAAGCAAGACTGAGACCAAAAAATAAAACAAAAGACATGCCAGAGGAGCTTTGGAGAGAGAGCTTCTTTGCCATTCATATTCCTTGGTTTTTGCTCTCCCACTCCCCAAGGTTCCATGCTGGCAACATCATGACTTAGCGAAGTGTTGATTCTCTTCAGTTCTATGTTCTAAAATGCTATTTCCTGTGTTGGTTAGAGAAAGTCAGTCAGAAAGTATGGTCTGCTCTTTTTCCTGCAGATAGTGACATAAGGCTGTATTTCCAGTCATTTCTTCATATGAAATAATAACTTTACTTTGTATGCATCTCTGCGTGCACACATCACAAACTTGCACAATCACATCACATCTGCTACAAAGCGTGAAAAATGTAGATGAATGTATTTGTTAAAAAAAATTGACTTTTTTTCCCTTTGAGAATACTGGAAAAATTCACCTATAAACAAACTTATTTAACCAATCTGTAAAACAAACTTGTTTCAAAACTCATGGCATACCTTTTCTTACATGTCTATCTCACATTTACATAGAGCTATTTTTGTCAAGGATCTGATTAGAAGCTAAGGTTTTCAAATTTTCAATTGCAAATAAAAATAAACAAAAATATAAAATTTAGGGAAATGCCAATTCAATTTTGCCTTCCAGCAAACAACCTTCCACCAATATTTTTTCTATGCATATCCTGTCTAGAAGTATAGAGTCTGCAGTCCCTGCAAACTCATTCCTTGCATGCAGTGGGGTAAGAAGAAGGTAGGCTCATTTCGGTCAGTCCTTTCTGTAATACCCTCAGCATATGAAATACATACATACTTGTTTTATGTCACAGAGTGGATTAAATTTCTTGCATTGACAAGAGCCCCTAAAGAAATCTGACAAACTACAGAAGCTAGCCTCTGTGGACTATCTGTCATGATGCCAAATAAATGCTTAGGAAACAAGCCGATCAGTGTGCAAGTATCAAAACAGCAACACTTGTACTTTTGCCACTTTGTTGGGTATATTAATTTGCACTGATTTACATGGATTAATTTATCAATGTACTCATTTAATGAACTACCACAGTGAAGTCTTCCCTTTGGGTGAAAGAGTCTGAAAGCAATTCTGTGGGGCACACACCCATTCAGCCAATCCAGCAGTTACTGCATAGCTGATTCAGTGCAAGAGTCTGAAGAATAACCATGAACAATGATAATAATGCTCTTGTTTTGTTTTTGAAATCAGTGGCCTCAGATAACATGCAGCCAGATGAGGTCCTAGGGTTTGGACTTCAACTGCACTTTTTGGTTACGATAGGGAATTGTAAGCTCTATGCTCAGAGTGATCAGCATTTTTACTCTATCAAATCATACGTGCTCAATTTAAATGTGTCAACTGATAAACAGTTATCAGTTCCTTCTGCAAGCAGTATTCTCCTTTGGGTAAAAGGTGGAGAATTGCCTCAGGGCTTTCCATGACAGACAAGTTGGGCTCCCACTTGTGATGTCAAGTAAGGTGATTCTTCCTCTCTTCTCCATATTCATGAGAGCCCACTTTGAGAGATTCATCCAGCTCTGGGGGCCCCAGTATAAAGAGAAAGTGGACCTGTTTGAGAGAGTCCAGAGAGGAGCCGTGAAGATGATCAGAGGGCATCAATGAATGATGCCCTGAAGGGAAGGTGTTAAGAGCATGGAACCAGGCTCTTCTCAGTGTTGCCAAGCAATCAGGCAAGAGGCAACAGGCAGAGACTGATTCCAGAGGAAGTTCCTGAGGATGAACTTCTTTACTCTGCTGGTGATCCTGTACTGGAACAGGTTGCCTATAGAGGTTGTGGAGTCTCCCTCACTGGAGATACGCAAGAACCCTCTGGATGGAATCCTGTGCAAAGATGCTTACTGCAAAAGTATGGCTGTAGGAACTTGCTGTGGTTACATATGTGACAGACTGATAACTATTCCTGGGTATAAATTCAGGAACCTGGAAATGAAGAAGGGGCAGTGGTGAAGGAAGTCTTATGGTTTAGTTTAACAAATGCAACTGACAGATATAGAATGGAAAAATCTGAGAGCAAATGTCTTTCAGCAAATAAGCACGACAGGTATAGCAAACAAACCATTAAAAAAATATGGACTGGAGAGAAAATACATCAAGGACAAAAAATTGCTCAGAGACAGAAAACATATCATTTTCAAATTGAAAATACATATATTCCTGTTCCTAGATAGACATCATTTAATACGCTAGACAAAGAAGCTGGGAAAACAAATCAAGTATTTGCAGCTTTCCTAAAACAGCTTAACATGTTTTAAGCTGACAGTTACCTAGAGCAGAGAATTACATGCATTTCCCAGATCATTAATTCACCAGTTCAGAATCTTCTTGTGATCACGTAGGAAAAGAAATTATACTTAATTAAGGAAATATCGTCTGGTTGTTAGGGCGACACCCAGTCTCCAGACCATAATGCGTTTCATAATACATGCTGTCAAGTCCATTCATATTCAATTTATTTAGCTGTAGAAGACAAAAATGTCTTGCATCAGATGTTGCTATCATATTAAAAGTAATTTGATTCTTTTCAGCCTATAATATGTAATTGCTGATAAACATCCAGTTGGCTACTGGCAAAGGTTATATCAAACATTTTGTTTCGTCTCTATCTGTCTGGATGTCTGATTTTACTGAGTTTGTAAATGTATAGAAAGGCATCTTAACAAACTATTACTTAAGGCGTAATTTAATTGCAAAAAACTTGCAGAAGAAATTATCATGAGGTTTTTGCCACTGTCTTTGCCAGAAAAAGTAGTTGGTCTGTGAATTATTTATATCTGTCTTGTTGCCCTGTTGCCTCAGTATGATTACATTTCTTTCTGTAATTCCCACAAGAAACTGGTTATTATAATGATTTTTAAATTTAGCTAGATATTCTCAATATATGATTTGTCGATGCTAGAGTGGTTTTAAAAGACATTAACAGGGCAAATGGTAAGGAATAATGATACAGACACGCATGTATTTTGCAACATTTTGATAAACCTAAGATAAGCTGACATAAAGACTTGATTTCTTCTTTACTTTATTTGAAAGACCTTGCTGTTCTAGAATGCTTAAAGCTTTATGAACATACTTTTCCTGTAAGAAACTAAATGTATATACTTCAGAACATAGTCTATCACTTACAAAGAGAGAAGTCAGACTTTATTTACTATGAACACTGCACACTCTCTCTATGGCAACAAACTCAAATTACAGGAAGGACATAAAATACAATTTGTTATATGAGATAAAATATCTTTGAGTATTTGCCAATATCTAAAGGCATCAGCAGAACAGGTCTATGTTGGTGCAAAGACACATGCCAACTTTGGTCTGTTGAAGGGTGGGGAAGTGACATCAGAAATAAAAAGTCTATTAGGAGGCTTTAGGAATGGAGAGTTCACCAGTTGAGAGATGCACCTAGGGGCCAGTGGCAGGATGGATTAGTTAGTCACAGCCTTCTACAATAATGAACTGCATTAGAGGCTTCTATTTTATTCCAGTGTTCTAATACTGATATTGGACTTAAGGGGAAAATATCAGCTGAATAAATATTTTTTAAAGCTTACAGTAAGCATCTGTTTATTTTAGGTTTTATTTTTCCTTTATTTAAGAAATTTTAACAAGTTAACCATACTTAAAAATTCTGCTTCGTAAATACTGGCCTATGTAAAGCAAATAAACTTTGGAGCAGAAAACTTCTGAAATTTGTTTACAGATATCTTGTGCAGACATATAAGCACCAGGCCATTCCATCTGAAAATTTATTACCCTACTATCAAATGAATGTCTTTGTGTTATCGAGAATGTGTTGTTTCTGGAGGTTTTATTAAACTGAGTGAAAGGATGACTTTCCTTACACTTATCAGACAGACACCTCTATCAAGAATTAATATGAAAAAATCAACATGCATGCATTTCTGCAGATAAATACACTCCCTCTGCACACTGAACACATGATGGCCATATTTTGATTGATTTACTGTTCTGCCTAGTCTGACTTGTTTGATCTCCTTGGGCTGCCTCTTACAGGCAGCAGAAAAATCAGGTCCCTTTGTTGGAACTGAATCTACTGAACTACTCCCAACTGGCTGGTAAGGGCCAAACTCCTACAACTGTTGCAGGAACAGGTAGCTTTGAAGTCTCCTCTGTCCTCTGTCATCAGCTCTGCTGGGAATACTTGTTGATATTCTAAAACAAAGGAAAACTTATTTTCCCTTTCTCAGTGAAAAGGTAGCAATCACCGTGGCATGTGCCAGTTTATCAGAGATTAAATCATGATTTGAGTATAGTGATGAAGATCAGCAAATACCAGCTAAAAATGCATATTCTGCAAATCTTAGGATTTTATTTCATTACATTGTTGTTTTCAAAAGCTTGCTAAAAATTTGGCAAAGCGAGCAAGAAGCCCAAACTCTCCACTAAATTAAAGCAGCTTTAACTTTGGAATAGGCAAACCTGATACAGACCTTCATGAGTGCTGAAGCCTGCTTCTGTACTGAGTACTAAACCACAAGCTCACATGGTAATATCTTGAATCTTGGGCATAAATTCAAATTCTTATCTGGCATCACCTTCATAACTTAGTTGAACCTCCTAGGAGCAATGGGCGTATTTGCTTTCCCTTTCTCATGTTTTTGCTGTATTTCTGTGAACTTCTCAGCTGAAAGTATATGTCATAGGTCCAAGAGAGTTATTGCCCAGAAGCAATTTGTTTTAAAGGATTAAGAATCCAAATACAGTGTGGTAAATAAAGAACAAAGGTGACCCTTGTGTAGGCTTCACTTTTCTTACACTAGCCAAGGGTTTTTTTATGGTTTCTTTTCCATTGCCCTTCTTGCCTTGTATTTCCTGTCTCCTAGTTTGAAATACAGCTTTTGATAATGTACAGATACTAGCCTACACATACAAATGCAGATTAAAAGGATGTAGAAATGGGAACATCAACATATAAGGAAAAGACAGTTGATGCAATAGGCAGAGTTTTATATTAGTAACTGTGTGCACAAATAAAGCAATACCTGAAATGATATTGTAACAGTTAATAAATGTATTATATCACGCAGTACCACATGTCAGTAGTTTATGCTTCTACCCAGTAAATATCATAGCATACCTCTGTTTGTTAATCTAAAAGGGCCTAACAGAAACAAATAACCCTTATTCTGCAAACAAAAAGCTCTCCATGTCAGTCAGTGCCTAAGGTGACTTTTGCATGGTGTCTTGAATCTTTCCACCCAAAATAAGGTCTCAGAAGAAAGGCCATTCAAGAAAGTGACAATATTTACAAATATTTATGAATAGAAAATATACCTGAGTTCCTACAGGGATTCTGAAGCAAATTTTGTGAGCCCTGTGTTATACCTTTGCCCTTCTACCCATGCAGGTGGGACCACAACCCCATATGCTTCTCTGTAGACTGAAAATCTGAAGTTTTCATAACCTTCTTCAACTTGCCCGAGAAATAAAATATAATTACTGGTATTATATGCAGGAATAAATGGGAGTATTTTAGCTGGGGTCTGCTATCAGGAAGGAGCCCACAGCAATTAGGAAATGACCTGCTGCAGTGCAGTATTCATTCCAGCAATTGCTGGCGAAGGCAGAGAGGCCATAGGCAGCTCTTGCTCCCTCATCTGACATATTCTAGAAGGGAATGAGAAATCTCATTTTCTTTGTTCCCTACTCTTCAGCTTAACGAGTATGCACTTGGCTGTATGATGGCTTTATGTAGCCACTCCGATCAGTGCTTTTGTTATGTCAAGAACAGCTACCACTAACAAAAGAATCCTCACAACTCTCAAATAGTGTTTAGCATCCTGGAAGACAAAAAAGAAACACAAAGGTGGTAATTTGCCTGGGACATAACTACTGTAATATAAAGATCACATCTTCTCCTGCCTTCCCACTATCAGATTTCACAAAAGAAAGATTTCAATCCATGTCAAAACAAGCAATTCCATTCTGTTTATATTCTTATATATATATTCCTTTCTCCACTGTCTCCCAACAGCTGATGTGCCATCCTAGTAAATGAGAATCAGGAGTCTCTTTTCTGTGGACTAGTTTTTCTTAACATCAGAATGGAATTTCATCTATTTAAGTTAAATCTAAATAATACATCCCCTCAAACAGTTCTGTTGTATTCCCTTTTTTCTTGCCTATAACCAGATGTGAAAATTCACTTAATGGCACACTCTAGTTCTAACAAGGTGATAAATGGATATTATCAAGCTGTACAACTAAAATACAAGCCAGCACCAGTCTCTAACCTAAATTTTCACTTCCTTGTCTTAGTGGGTTCAAATGAAACTTTCAAAAAAGATGTCATATTTGTACCCTCAATAGTTTGATTTTACTTATACATACACACACACACAAAATTACACATGGGAAGACAAATTGCATTGCCAATTCTATTAACACCCACCCAGGCCACAATATTTTTTAAGTATGTGGATAGTTTTTCTTCAATGTTTGAAACTCTCAGTGCAGGATTTATTATGGCAAAGGTAACTAAGAGCAACAGTGACTGGTTTTTGAACTTATTGTTCATGAGCAACATTTAATGAGCAATGAGTACAGATTTCTGTTGTTGGCTGAAAATGCTTACTAACTTTATTTTACTCAGGCAAACATGCTCTTAAAACAAGAAAAATGCCTGACAGGAAATTTTGCCTCCAGAGGCTTGTGCTTTTATGTAGAGGTACAAAGAAGGCTGGTGACATGAGAGCATGTAAGATGTGTTTAATGTAGTGGGACCTTGTCTCTCCCTGGGCCTCAAGTTTTCCATGCAAGGTGAAGCAGTCCCACCTGTCCGTGTGCTCCATAAAGGCAGGACAACAGACGTGACCCAGTGTCTGACACACCGGGCTGCTGATCTCTGCTTTTCTGGCAAGATTCAGTGCACAGGTCATTTGCCAGGCACAGAGAGTGCTTAACTGGGTTTGGGGAGGAAATGCCAGTGACATTTCTTCTGTGTGCACTTCTAGCCTCGACATGGCAATGGCCAGTGACAGGGTAGCAGCTGTGATCTGTAACAGATGTGCTGTGCTTTGTTTCCTGCCCAAAACCTGGGGGGACTTGCACTGTGTGAGCTGTAATCTAACAGCTGAGCTGGATGAAAATATTCACTCTTTAGAAGGACAAACACTGACACTGGGCAACATCAGAAATTATGAGGAACTGGCTATCAACAAGAGAAAAACAAAACCAAAAACAAACAAACAAAAAAACCAAACAAAAAAAGCAGTCTGGTAATATAATCCTATGTATTAAGCTCATACTAGAGGTAAGAGGACAAAAATGACACTCTACACAATGAAGAAAATGGTATGGCTGTGCGTGGTGTTAACTCCACAACACCACTTAACACAAGGACTTAGCACAACCAGATTTAGATGGAAATATCTGAAATGCCTTCAACTTTCAAAAGAGTGAGGTGGTATCACTGAATGAAATTCCAAGGAGCCATACTGAGGTGCTAGGGTGGCAGACAGCAGAGTGCTCCTCTGTGAGATCCCAAATATTTGAGAGGACAATGGGAACAATGATCAAGGAATGGTTAGTATCAGGATGTTTCCCTGCAACTCTGAGATCAGAAAGGCTCTTGTAAACCAGAATTTAATAGTGATGGACAATACAAATAAGGCAGCATCACACAGTTGCTCCTGGACTTCATGTCAGCCCTTCCAATGTCAAGCCAAAGGCTCTTCAACATCAGAGCTAACTCCTAGGCTAGGCCCAAATCTAGGCTGCACTCTCAGAGCCACACTGATATAAGGGCTATCATGTAATCCAGGTACACAGCTGCATGGGGTGGGTAGAAATGCTGCAGTTAATGTTGCTGTATCTCTCCTGAACTCAGCTTCAAACACAACATCCATCCTCTATGAGGATGCACTATAGTGCACTGCCATCTGCTGCCTATGACTTAACTCCTTTGTGGCAGCTCCTGCAGGAAGGAAGATTAAAGGTATGTAGGGTCTAAAAGTTATGTCCTTTCCCCCCTTTATACCATTTTTCAAATATAAAAGTTCTGGAAAGCTGATGTGGACCAGTAATATGCACATAATCGTCACAGGAATCCTTCTTATCCTACCTTTTAGGAAAGACAGTTAGCAGAAGATGTTAGAAATGAAACCTCGGATGAGTAAGGATGCTTTTCTAACTATATGCTTCTGTTCAATAACAGATTTTAGACTTGAAGATGATAGACTGGGAAATCTTGTACTAAGCCACTGTTCATGTTATACATCAATTCAGTTCTAGATCATAGTGATTCATACCAATCTTTAAAGCTAAAAATGTACCCTTATTAGAGAGGACAAATAAAGAAATCTGTCTCTCTGTCATGCTCTGTTAGATTTGTACCTATAATGTTAAACAAAGCCCTTTCCCACACAGTAATGGAAAGAAAACTATTCCAGCCTGCCTTTCCTCTCATTTAAACCCTAAAATTTTCACACCCTGCGTGTCCTGGTCCAGATCCCAAATTGCATTTCATTTTCTGGACTTGTAACTCCTTAGGAGAGGCTATGGATGGAATCCACTCCATTCTGTATTGGGATTTCTCCTTTGACTGGTTAAAACTGGCTACCTGGTAGTGCCAGCTTAGTGACATACCTCAAATCCAAGACTGAGGCACCTATTTCCAATAGTGCCATCTTGCCTTATATTCCATCATTAAATGTAACACAAGTCTACGCCTCACTCACGCCTCCACAAATTTTAAGCGTGATTTTTCTCACTCTAAAAACTCCATAGCAGTTGCTCCTTGGACTCTCTACAAGCAAAATACCACCTGGCTTTTGCTGCTCCTGAACAATCCACCCCGCTTTGGATGATGCTCCCAATGACAGCATTGCAGTTTGTACACTGTTTTGAACTATAGGCACAATCTGGACAAACAGTGGCTGCAGAGGTGTTGCTACCTAAAACTTCTCTTCCAGATTCATGAGACCTCTAGAAGCCAGTAAAACTGATGGCAGCAAGCACACAGGCATGGCCTTTAAAGGTAATCACATCTGAATCCAGGAAGGTACAAGTCATAGAGATAAAATAAAATTCAAGCCCTCAGCTGTGTGTCACCAGTCAGAAAAAAATGGAGTCTAGAGAGGGTAAACAGATTTTTAAACTAAAAATCAGATATTTTATGTTCTCGTTTACTTTAAGGTACTTCCACTAAAACTAGTCTGTGTGTTAGGTTAAACACTTAACATTTATAAGTCTCCCTTCTACTAAAGACCTCAAAGTGTTTTAAATCCTTTGTGATATATAGAGGACTCAGGAGCTGGTCTGTTATCAGGGCTCTGGGATGAGTCTGGATCTACACCTGAACTTTCCCAAGTCCATGAGTGTTCAGACTGGGGGGTACGTCTTGGGTCATCACCCTTGCAGGTTGAAAGAGAACAGGTGGTTCCAATTACACACACCAGTCCAAATTGATCGAGAAAATAATACATTTTAACTCTTGATTCATGCTGAGCAGACTTGAAATAAATAAGAGAAAATGGCTAACTTGAGTCTACTTTGCTCCACACTCCATTGTCTTTTAAAAGTAAGTGAAAATATTGAGAAAAAGCAATTCAAAAGCAACCCAGTAAATATTCTGTGTGAACATGGTTCAACTAGTCCAAGAAGTAGACATGAAAAGTTCAGAAATACGCAGATTTTGGCTATTATTAAGCTGGAAAGACGAGAAAGTAAGCAATCCAGCAAGGATTACTCCTTTTGTTTTATAATATATCTTTACTGATTAAGAATGACTAAATTGATATATTTTCCCTTTTGTTTTCTGTCCAGATAAAGTCACTCTTGGGCAGAGATTTTCCTTATAAAGTTTCAGCCTAGAGCTCATTTTTACAGCTGAGTTATTATCCTTAAAATACGAGTTCATACTGGAAATGCTGGCAGCCCTCTTAACTATTGTATAGCAGTGAGCACAGCTGTAACGTGTTAAATATGTTGAAAGCACATGGGGGGAACAGAGTGGCTCAGGGGCCTGGTAACAGAATAGGGAGTGTCAGTGCTGGGTCACCAGGTTTGGTCATTGCTGGGACTGAAAGTTGTTCAGCAACAATCAAGCAACAGCTGCTCAGTTATGTTCAGGTATCAGCTACCCATAGAGAAACCCTCCACCAGGGAGATACATGACTGTGATGCTGATGTCCAACAGCCTTCCCAAGGGTTGGGAAAGGTAGGGGGCTGCATCTCCACAGGTTAGCTCCAAGGTGGAGAGCACTGATGACACAGAGGGGAGAGACTTGCGTAGTCCTTGTCCTGCATGCTGCTCTGTCTACAGAGGGTGTTCCCCACCAGCCTAAGGCTACTGGGTCTTTTCAGGGCACTCAATTTTATCAGAAGGATGGTAAACACCAAAGACTGTTCCTTTCTCCACATTAGTGAATGGACCACATCCATGGCATCACACCACCAGTTTCAGAGGAATTGCCAAAACAACATGGGCAAAAGAAGTCCAAGTCTGCTGCTTCAGTTTTCTCTACATGAATTTACTGGAGTAAATCAGGTAAGTCACTCCAGTTTGCACTTATCCATGCATGTTGCAGTAATCTCTACAAAAAACTTTGATTTATTGCAGCTTTTTTTTTGTACACCACCATTTCCTACCAGCCACTGTGTACTAGTCCACGTGAACACACAGCAAGCAGTCAGATCCTGACATACAACAAAGATGTTCTTTACCTCTTTGCAACTTTGTGGTTTCCACACACCGTCTGATTTGGAGAAGTTTGGGTTGAAAGCAAAATATCTTTTTTTGGCAGCTTTCCTGACTTTCTTTCAGCTATTTGAGTATTGTAGAGGTGTTCAGTTTTCTCTGAAAAAAAATCTTTATGTTTATTTTCTCTGGCATTGAAAAATTAACTACCATTGTGGTCAACAGCAATTTCAGAGGTTTGAAGGAGCCAAGAATGAGCACTTCAAGGTTTTTCAAAGTAATTTTCTAAACCCTACCTGAAGTAAATTCTTCAGGCTACAAGGCAGCCGATGGGAACTGCATACTACCAAATACTGCTCTGAAAATGTCTCAGACAATAGAGAGCACCTTGCTCTGGAGCCACAGAGGAATAAGCTGGTGAGTCACAATTGTGTTAAATGTACTAGAATGAGTCTTTGGCCCAAAAACTGGATGATCAGCCTTCTATGAAGCACTGATCAGGCAGCTGAGTCTGCCATGAGTTCATTAAGATGTCTTTTACAGAATGTTAAGAAGATGCTTTGGAGGAACAAATCATAGGGCAAGCTAGAGAAAAGAAGGCCAGCTGGATGGTATACACATATTGCTGAGATGAACAATAAATTATTTGGAAAAAAAAAACTCTGAGGGAAAATAAAGCATCCCGTGAACCCAGGTCTCACTTGGCACATAATTGTGACCAAAAGAATGAAAAAAATTGGAGCTGTCAAAAAGCAATGTTTCCACCATATTTCAAAATGACATGTCATTTCAGAATTTATCTAAATTTGAAGGGGAAAAAAAAGCTTAAAATTAGTTCAATAACCCAGAAATGAAAACAGGGAGATTATAGATATTTTGTCTTTGTTCTTCTTCTAACCCTTTCCCCAGTCCCTAAGTTCTCTTTGGGAGTGGAGTCAAAACAACATTTTCACAACTTTTTCCATGTCACTACCCTCTCCCTCTGCACATTTTCACTTGAAGACAAGTTTTAGAGCTATTATTTGATTCTGCCCACAAAGCCAAATTTTATTATCCACAGAGTATTATATATGTAATAGTCTTGTCAGTCCTAGCCAGAGGCAAAGGGTAGCCTCAGAGGTAAAGGAAACAAGAAACATCCAAAGGAAGATAAATAGGAATGAGATGATAGGCAAATGGCTAATATTCCCATCTTTTGTTGAGAGCTGTGTGGATAGAAAAATAGTGCTCTAATTAATTCCAGAGTGACAGGGACTCGAGAGCTGGGTTCTGTGCACGGCATGCTTGTGAATCTTCATTATATGTGAAACCCCTTCCTCCAAAACCAAACAAACCCTTGTTTTGTCTTTGACATCAAAAGATGCATCATAACTAACAGCAGATGTTCTGATAAACTCCAGTAGAGACCAATCTCCTGGCAGCCACATTTCTGTTCTGCAGTGACTTTTCCAGGCACACAGAAAATCCACTTGTGGGACTGAAAAATACATGAAATGGTTTTCTGGTAGTATTTCCTGCGTTATTTTCTGTTACTTTTGAAGAACAGCAGCACCATGAAGGACCGTCTTCAGGTGTTTCAGTTCAGAGTCACTGCAAATGCTTATGAACTCAGGGAAGTAATACAGAAGTGCACAGCTTGAAGAGGGAACTAGATGAGGCAAAAATTTTAGCAGAAGCTGTTTGCAAATTTCAATGGTTCAGACTTCCGTAATCCAACAATCAGGGTAACATACAGATCTAAGTGAATTTGAAAAATTTGGCTTGAAATCCTGACCCTGCTGAAATTAATTACGATTTTATTATCAACTTGAATGCCACCAGTATTTCACATTGTTTTAATCCTCTGAGACAGATGCCAAACCATACATTACTATGCAGGTATCCAAAAGATTTTTATATCACAGACAGATTTTCAGTAATTATCTCTAGCAGAGATGATTCTGCTCTTGCTTTCAGATTCAGATTGTAATTCACTGATTTTGGGGTTTTTCCAGTAATCCAATTGTAAATTTTGTGGCCCCATGCTGCCTGCATACTTGTTTAATCAAGAAACAAAATTTTATTTTCTGTCAAGACAGCCATCTTGTCTTGAAGCTGAAGTAATTAATAAAGATAAGGACTACCAACCTTGGAACAGGAAAGAATCAAGTCTAATAAAAACTTCCAGTAAGAAACCATCTAATAAATACTTGTTATGCACGCTGAGAAGGATCCTTAGGCTGAAATGTTGCCATAAATTATTCATATGGAAGTTTTGGACTGTAAACAAATTTATGAAGATAATGATCTCTTTGCAATTCATGAACAAAAGTGGAGGGAGGGGTCAATCCCCAGAATAAACTGCGATGTATAAATCCACCAGCTGGAGGCATAAAGTACTGATGCAGAGATTCACTGCAGAAATTGTAAAATAATCCCTGTGTGTTTTCTCCTTCCAGAAAGACAGCTTTGAAGAGCAACTGCAGAGCCAGATAATTTAGCGTATCCTCATTTGCTGTTCTTGACCAGAGCAGTAATCACAAGTTAGAAATCAAAGACTTTGGACTATAATGGGTGAATCAAATGAGAACTGTGCACAGCATTAGCCTGTGCCTGCTTAAAACTAACAGCAAGCAAGCGTGAAACCTTCGTCAGTACAGACCGCAAGGGGTTGTTGCAACTTTGGGAAACACTGATGTTCATTTTCGTTTGATGTACCAAACTGCTTTTCCTCAATTGAGGATTCATACTGACTGACTAGGTGGTTTAATAAGCTGAATGAATTTCACAATGGCAAAGTTTACTTCCAGTACATTTATTTAATGGCTGAGGGAACTGATGAAAGGGAAATAAAAATCTGATGAGGAGAAAAAAAATTAGTCTAGAATCTAGACTCCCCCAGGACAATTTCTTGTGCTTTGTATCCTCTGTACTGACAGACAACATATTTGCTTTCTAGCTAATTACCAACAAGACTAAAATTTTACATCTTTGATGTGTACGAGATCAAAGAATATTAGGAAATAAAAGCAAGATTAACATAATTGTCTTGTACAGCTATAATAAATTATGACTACATATACAATCAGCCACCCCGCTCATCAGGAAGGCATAAACTAGAATCAATTGAACTATACAAGAACCTTGTTTGACTTTGTTTCCTCTGCAGCTTCTCACCTCTCCTGACACCCACCATCAGATCCCAGATGGAAAGCCACAAAAGTGGCCCTCTCCCAGTGGCCTATCTGACATGAGATCCATGAGATCCACAGAAGCTCCTGTTTCAGTTGTTGAGCCTTAAAAAAACATAGCAACCTTGTGCAGACACAGCAGGCCACCCGCAGGGGATGAATAAATGATTTCCATGTCCAAAATCATATATCCCTAACACGTGCTTGATCTAAAGGATTAATTTCCATTTAAGTTTTTTATTTTTTTACTACTATGGTCTACCTGATCTGCCTACACAGACTGGGCACCCAAACCTCTTTGGGAGCATTTTGTGGCAGTGCAACCTTTTCCTATTATGTATCTAGGACACAATTCTCATCCATCAAATCTGTGTGACAGTTAGCATGCTCATTTAAAGAAAAAAGGAAAAAAAAGGGAGGAACCAATGCTTTGATGTATACCTGCATCGAATTCATCATTACCATGGCTGAAATAATGTGTTAGGAGTGTGGTGTTTTCTTTAAACTATCCATGAGAACAATGCTGCCCTATAACAACTGATAAACACCTGGCTTTGATAGATTTGTCTTCAGTCTTAATACACACAGCATGTTTGTTTACTCCATAAATATCTTAGTATTCCTACTTCCTCATCAGCTCAACTATGAGAGAAAAAAATCAAAGGCAGCCAAAAGTAACTGCCTTGTAAGAGTAAAATGGGGTGGGAATGTTTGGATCACTCTGGCTCATTAAGGTGACGTGAAAGGTCTACTTCTGGCTAGGAGCTGTGAGCTATTCCTTCAAGCAAAAGCATTTTGAAGGTTTTATTTGTCATCAGGTGGCAGTGACAATGAAAAATGTCTATTGCACTTCAAGACAGCTGGTAATAAAGCAGCACGGGGAACGACTGACAGAATAACAGTTACTATACCACTGTAGGTTCTAAGTTTTTACAGCCACTCAGCTGGAGTTATACCATTGTATTAAAAGTGGTTTAGGGTATAAAAAACATTTGGTACAGAGGGGTTCTCTCCCTCCCCATTGCTGTATGAGGAATCAGTGCAACAAAATTTGGGTAAAGTGGGTCTTTTGCTTAACTGAATTTAGGTGGTTTTACCATGTAGTTTGGCTTTAGTTCATACAAGGGCAAGCCTAAAAATGTTTCTGACTTTCTGACAACTGTCTCATTCAGCACCCTTGCAAGCAGCTCCCAACAAATCCCAGTCTTCAAAGGCACATTGTTTTTGTTTGTTCTCGTTGTAACAGATGTTTTGTATCATGTACTTCAATGAACTAATTCATCTGCAGAGGACCGCCTACTCTGGCTGGTGTGCATCCAGCTGTGGAAATAGCTCAAGTGTCATCTGTGACCACTTTCATTCCATTCTTCTGACCTCACAGGATCTCAGTGACCGCATCCAAGCCCATTAAAAATAAACAGACCTGAGAACATCCTTTAAAAAATTTTCCAGCGGAGGAGTAATGCTACTCTAGGCAGGAAGCCTTTCTGGAAAGAATGTAAGCGGTGCTGAAGGAAGATTCACTCAGTTCTGTTAGTCTCCTCCAAAACATGTTGCTTTTATCATATGAACTACCCAGTCAATATTAAGAGGCACAGGAACAATATCATGTGTGATTTTGATGGAGCTGAGAGCTTCTGACTAACTCAGTGCCATATCAATTAGCCTGAGCACTAGACAATCAATCACCACTTCTGCTCTAAATGTACTGAACTCCCATTAGAAGCTGCAAATACTGTGAGGCTACTTCATCTCAACACACTGAGTCCTTTTATATACTGCGGCTCAACTGTAATATATTTCTGAAGTAGAAACAAAATCAATCTGAATTGCTCTAGAGTGGAAGCATATCCCATTAACAGCGGTGCATCAAGATTAAAATGTATTAGTGGATAAAAAATAGTCTCTGTCTCTAAGAAGACAATTACTACTTTCTTAAAAGTGACCAAATGAAACATCCAATAGCAATACAGAATAGACTTTCTGAAAATGCCTTTAGAATCAGTTGGGATCACTTCATCACAAGTCAAAACATGCCTGGGATGGTGCAACCATTCCTCCATTAGCTTCCTTAGAAGCAGGAACAACAAGTTGCTTTCTTAATTTCTTGAGGAGTTGACCATAGTTTTCCACAGGCAATAAGTAGTTCCTGATAAGATGCTGATCATACACCTCAATATTGGGTCCACTGTATTTGCTAATTACTTTCAAACCACTTAGTCAAGTCACCCATTAAGAGGAAATGATTCAATTGAAGATCCACTGAACTGAGAAACTAGGCGACCAAAACTCCTTGTGGAGTTAGAGTTATCCACCTGTGTAAGAGGGCTCACAATATGTCAAACTAAGAAGTTAATTTTAGTTTTGAGAAGCAACTATGGCTGCAGTTAATTAGATACCTTGGAAGGATTTTTAATACTGTACAACACCAATTACTAGAATATTTCAGAAACATTTCAGAAGCCTTTGAAAACTTTCAGGAAAATTAGAGCTTTATATCCATCATCAGAACTGACACATAACTTTCAGGAAGTTGCATTCCAAGCCCTGTATTCTGCAGAGAAAATTTTAACTTTCTCGCAACTGTCCTATATTTTAAAGATGGTAATTCATCTTTTCACTTCAGATCAGGTGTCTTTGTTATAAACTTGCTATTTGAGTATATCAAGGGGTCAGCTGCTTCAAGGTCTAAGCAGATCATGCAGAAGGCATGAACAGCTGGCTTCAGCTCGGGACATTTTCTGTAGCTCCTTACTCAGAGGTCAGCAAAAAGGACTTTGCTCACAGTGATGCTCAAGAATTTCACATTTATGTTCACTGACTTCACAGGAACTCATTAAATGGTGATACCTAGGGTGCAAGTGGGTGCCTCACAGAAGACTCTTTTGGGAGTTTAAGTCTTTGTCTGCCACACATTCTAGCCTTCTGCTGATTTTGATGTCGTTTGATTTGTTTGGCTTGGGCTTCCACTTTGGAGCATGTCAGAATGATCGATAGTGTTCTTTGAAATAGAGAAAATACTTCTCAGAGGGAAACCACCACATTTGAGTAAAACTATTGTCCTTTAGCACATACAACATACAAAAGTAATGCCTGTGATGCTCCTATGACTTATACTGGATGTTGGAATTGTTAACGTCAAAGAGATCTGTCCTTTGTATTTATCCTCAAGAATTTTACCAGCACAAAAGAGTTAACATAGCTTTTATGCTGTGAGAAGCAGAACAAATATTGCATAATGCCTGGTTACATATTGTCCCAGCTTGGCTGAGTAGATGAAAGGCAACAGCAAAGAACAGTCTCATACTTCACTCGATACAACAGCACTCATGGCATGTTTCTACTTACTCCTTCACTTGTCTGTAGAACAAAATAATGAAAAGAAACTCAGAGAGAATTCAAACACATTGCATATTGTGGAAGCAAGCATATATCACCACAAACAGATCATTGCTAATCACCACAGCCCACACTCTCAGAGTCATGACCTGTATCACTGATTTTTATCTGCAAGACAGATTTGAATGGCATGTAAAACTCTAGGAAGAATAACAAATGTACACATTTTGAATATTGTGAGAAGGTTCTCTTCATCTGTGGTATTTGAAACTTCCCAAGCTCTATTACAAGATGTTTATAATGAGTTCACCTGGCTTAAACATATATCCAATATTTATTTTTTTTCCTGAATGGATGCAGTCACACACATTGGTACATTTATACTATCCCAGTGAAAACATCCATGGTTACTATCCACTGAAGTATGAAGTCCAGAATCTCAAAGATATGCACATCACCTGCGTGGGCCAAGCAAAATGTTTTTCAGGTTATAGCCAAATCTGAACTTTGTCATCCAAGGATAAATAGTCTTGCTTTTCTACCCTGGAAAGTGGAAGCAAAACAAAGGAAAGGGCCAAACTAGTATGGAGCTCCCAGGACCTACTCCAGGTCCATGCTTTTAACATGAACACTGGATTAAAGGTATGTTTGCTGTGTGAGTCCAAATGTGAGCTCTGAGCCGTAACTCTTCTCTGGGCAGCAGCAGCAGTACCAGGACTCCCTTTCAGAGACCAGCTTCTATCACCCCCCCCCCCATACAATTACCATGCTCTAACCAGCTGCCTAAAATTTGCTCTATAGTCATCTCCTTGTAGAACCAACATGCCCAAGGTATTGAATACTGTGAAGATTTAGGTTGAAATGTTACAGAATTGGATATCAAGAGAAAGTTGAAGATGTGAACAGGGTGTTACTGTCTGCAGAAAGCAGCTTGAAACCAGGGGAATTGCACAGGTCTTTCTCTTCAAATTTTTCTTATTCCTGTGCTGTTCCTGGGGGAAGATGTGGCCTGTCACAGCTTTAGCTGTCATGATGAGTGTCTTTGCTTGCTGCACTTGGAGTGGAGTTAGCAAGGGAGCTAATACAGCTTTTCTACTTCCACAGACACAAATCAGTGAGATGGGGTTCTGCATCTGCTTGTCTATCAGAAACACTCTTAACAGCTCCTGACAAATGTCCACCCCTTTCTCTCCCTGAAGCAAGACCTGTGACAAGCACCAGGAAACGATCATTGCATCAAACACTTCATCCTCATTTAAAATAAGTACATCTAGAGCAATCCTTTCCACAAAAATGATATGGCCTGCCAGCAGGAAGAAATGTCAGTGGTGGAATGCATACAACCATGCTTTTCCTGGAACACTGCTTGTTCTCCTGAACCACTGAACTCTTAGTTAGCCAGGAGCAGCTGTGGCAGTGTAGATGAACCACAGTTACAATGGTAGGTCTCTTCTCCCACCTGCCTACAGAAAATATACTTCTAGTCACAACCCCGTCAGATGTGAGACATCTGTGAGTGTGACACCCACCCTCTTGGCTAGAGGCAGGCAGTAGACCAGTAATTTCCAAAGCTTCAAGCAGGGGTTTTTTTTATTGATAGTGCTAAAGAGGAAGGCTATCAAGCTGGGAGCTGACACAGACTCACATCCTGTGTGGATTGGGCAAAGAGGGGGTGCATAATGATTTGCAGATTGCCATACTGCAAAAGTACAAAGGCTGTTTGAAAGCAGGCTCTGTGCTGTGTGAATCATATGCAGCCCTCTTGTCCCACCATGGGGATCAGTAGCAGGGTGTCAAGCCTGTGATCTTCAGCTTGAAGCTGAAGTAATCATCCAAGTTATCCCAGACCAAACCCCGTATGAAGACTCCACACTCTGTGAGTTTACAGCATTTTAGGAGGCAGTAGTAGACAACTGATAATGAGAAACCCAGTTGTCTTCCTGTTTTGGAATGTGCGTGTATGGTTTGCCACGCACAGAGAAAAGATAGCTCCCACTCAATTGCTCACTGGGAAAAGTGCAGTGGTGAAAGGCTACACCTGGTATTTGGGGTGGATGTTAGAGACAGGGTCTCTCCTTGGCAACAAGACCTGCAGTGACATTACAAAACCTCCCAGGTAGCTTATTTAAAAGTCACAGGTTGGGAAAGGCTGTCCAGCAGACATCCTTTAACAAGAGACTGTAGTCAGCAACAAGAAATAACAAATTGCATTTAAAATGTGGTAAGAAGAAGTGAGATTTCCTAATTTCCAATTTCTTGTTAACAATAGGCCATTTGATAAGAGAACCTACCCTGCTGGAAGTTCATCTCTTTGGCAGGTATTCCAAAGGTAGTGGTTTCACTAAATAATAACTTGGCACTCCTTCAAAATTCTTCAGATTCTGTTGATCTGTCACTGTGTTACACAACTCATTCTTCATCAATCCACTATGAAGTAGCCAAAGAATGTTCAGTGTTTATGCTATTAGATTTCACTATTTGTTTTCGCAATCATGTAAGACAGAGGTTGAAACCGTGCTCTCAGCAGCACTGCAGATTCCACTGATTCACAACAAGAGGCTTTGTGACAAACACTCCTGAATGCATGGACTTAATCCTAATTCACAGCTTTGAGAGGAAAACAAGGCCACAAGGTTACAACCTGAAAACTGTAATTAAGCAATTACTCCACTTCAGTGGGACTAAAATCAGTTTAGGAAAGATACACGATTTGCCTCTGTACTGCAAAGTTTAGGTCAATATTATATTCTTTCTAAGGACATTTGAAATGAAAAGAAAGCATTTTACCTATGAGAGTAAAAAATGAATGTCAAATACTGTTAGACCTGACTACATTCAATAGATTCAATAATAAGCTACTACTTATGGTATCTTGAATGCTTCTAACTTCCAGGATGTCAGACCACAGCGTATATTTAAACTCTGAGATAAAAAAATAAATTGTTAGCACTGCCTCTGCAAAAATAATTTTAAAATAATTATGTTATTAAGATGCTTCAGTAGTTAGAGTTGAGAAGGTGTTAATTAATCAGCTACTTACTCAGACACCTCAATAAGTATACCAGGAATGAACACAGAAGGGAGGGAAAAAAAAAGGCAAGAAAATGCTACATTTCATACAGAAATAAGATTCACTATAAGCCTACCTGAGACTTTGCAAATGATTTTCAAAGGTTTTTTACATGGATAAGTGAAGGTGAGAACCCAGAACAAGGCTCCCCATGCAGGGAGGATGGGGGGACACACTAAGGTGTTTCAGAAGGAGCCCCAGCAGAATAAGGATACTATCTCAATTTCCTACATGAACCAGCAGACAGCAGAGGCAGCTCTCAGAGAAAGAGTGTTTGGGTAGAAAAATGAATATAGACAAAGAAGATGAAAAACCCAGAAAAGTCACTGAACTCAAGGTGAATTGAGGAAGCAGGACTGGATCATCTCTATTGCAGAGCTGGAACATATAAGTACAGGTCCAGTGGCCAGTACTAAAGGATATTAATGAAGATAGAACATAGATAAATCAGATCTAGCTAGACAGATCTAACTAACCTCATTTTTTAAAATAAAATGACCTATTTTCTCAACAAAGGACATGCAGCAGATCTAAACTCTCTGAAGGTCAATAAAGTATTTCAGGCAGTGCTACAGCCAGAAATTACTAAAATTTGGGGATGACAAAGGATTAACTAAAGCAGGAATGATAATAGGTTGTGCTAAAAGACAAGCTACGCTACTTCAGCAGGAGGGTCACTAATATCTCCATCAGGATTGCTCTCATCCAATGTTTTTAAAAATTCCCTTGAATAATATTTGGGGAAATTGTGAAGTTCTAAAGCACATTCAGTAAAGTGGCAAATTAGACTTCCATACAGTAAGGACTGGATTAAACAGAGCAAGGTGCGAATTCATCAAGTCAATCAGGCTAACATGGTTTCCTTTATCACACAGGAGCATCTGCTGGAAATGTGGAAGAAGGAGAAAACCTACGTATATCAGTGAATTTCAGGATGACTACATTACCAGTCATGAGCACAAGGGAAGAAAGATATTTTACAATGCAGCAAAGTTGTCCCAGAGAAGAGAAGGAAGTATTAATGCTATTTGCACAAAAGGCTGGAATCCCGTGAGCATAGGCTGCCCCAGAAAAATGAATTCAAAGTTGAAAAGATCCAAAGAAGGGTCATCGTTGCAGCCAGAGGTATAAAATCCTTACATTACTGCAAATGAAGAGATGTTAGCACAGTTAGCCTAAAAAGGAAAATGCAGGTAAAATTTTTGTCTATAAATGAATGTGGTGAACACTGAGAAAGAACAACAGTTACTAAATGTAGGAAGAATGTTTGACCAAGAACAGATGGAGGCAAAATGAACAGGAGCACCTTTAGAGTGGAAATTAAAAATGGAGTGCTTAGCCTCAGAGTAAAGGTGTTTTGAAACAAACCTCCTGATAGGATTATCAAGAGACATAAAATCAAACTATTTAATCAGGTTTTGCAAGGGATTATGTAGCATGCCACTGAGATTAGCTCAGTTGGTTAAAGCATGGTGTTAATAATGCCAAGGTTGTGGTTTCGATCCCCATATGGGCCATTCACTGAAGAGTTGGACTTGATGATCTTTGTGGGTCTCTTCCAACTCAGAATAATCTGTGATTCTATATGGTTCCTGGATACAGGAATTTTGAACCTTATAAACTGGTCACTAAGTTCTTAGAGTACATAATTATGAATTTTTACACAAGTTCTGCACTAGAAAAATCATGATGCAATCCTAAGTAATACACAGATTAGCTAGTTTTCCCTACTTATGTAAATTGGTCCTTGAATACATTTGGCATAACATAATGGTAATTTATGGAAGTGCTTTTGTTCTAAGGATTAAGAAGGTGCCAGAGTCTCCTTCATCAGCTTATTGCTGCAGGCGTGGTTCTCTTCTAATTCCACTGCTTCACACCTATGCAATTCAATTTTCTTAAGTTGAAGTTAACTCTTGATTTATACTGGTAAAAATCAGATCCAACAAATCCTTTTGTAGCTGGGTCAGGTTTATTTTAATAATTAACATGAAAACCCTAAGCCCTAATAGCATCACTGTGAGGATGTTTAGAGGCATCAGTCAAGATAGGCCCTTGTTCTACCGGACTTTTCACAAACTTCTGCTAAAAAATATTTAACAGTATGACAGTTTTATAATCTAAATAGATTAGGATTTAATAAAAAAAGACAAATCTGAAACTGAGCCTGAGAGAAAGATGCTTTCTCCAAGGTCAAAAGGCTGATCAGTGGCAGACAAAAAAGCATCTGTCACTAAGTGCTCTAAGCCTACATATATTCTTTGAAGCCACTGTGAGGAAAGGCAGGATCAGGTCAAAAGGGAGCTGCAGCAAGGATAAATACAGCTAAAAAATTACATTTGTAGCTAAACAAGTATGCATGATTTCCATTTGGAATTTTCTTTCAAAACCACTTGAAGCCTCTTGGACAAAACCCCAAATGAATATCACATTTTAAAAAATAGTAAATTAATTAACCTTGAAGATAACACCTTGATTCATACATAATTTTCTTCCTACTCAATTGTTTATAGCCTAACAATAGCCTTGTCAATAGCCTAAAACTTGACTTAACCTTCACTAACAAGAATTCACCTTTACAGCTTTGACAGGCTGTACCAGTCTTTTTAAATCCTATTTTGGAGTTATCACAGTTACGGTGCTGCCCTGGCATTACTCTAGTTGTAAATCACAGGCTTTTCTCAAGAACCCCCTTCTGGGTTTGCAGAACCCCAGAATCTGTTTCCTTCTCCAAAGCTGCCCAATCCTTCTTCTGTAAATGGAAATGCTGATTTTCTGCAGTGTAGTAATGGAGTTTGGGAGGCAGAAAGGAGATCCAGGTCCCATTCTGCTGGTGAACTGTCCTCTGGTAACATCTTGTCTTCTTAACTGCGCAATGGAAATGAGAAACACATCTCCATCATGGGAAAGGCACCCAGAGATCATTCCCAGCCTTGCCACCAGCTAGTGTGAAACCTCTGTGCTCTCAGACCACCGAGCACATTCAAAGCTCTTTGCTGTCTGTGGCAGATGAAAATTGTTGCCTTTCCCCTCCACCATCACAGAACTCGCACGCTGAGCAATTGCACCACCTTTGTTACCAGCAGGCTGGGGTCCTGCTCACGACTTGCACATCGTCTGATTTGCTGTGAGCCAGCAGAGCAGAGCGCTCTCTGAGGAAGGTGGGTAACAGCATCAACTGCAAGACAGCAGACAACGCTAGGCACAAAATAACAGAAAGGTTCATGACGAAGGGTAAATTTGAGAGGACTGTAACATGCATGTCACATGCCTCAGCCTGTTCACAGCACACATTACGCATGCATAACCAGAATGCATCGCACGAAGAAAAATATCTGATGGCGGGCTAAATTCAGCACTCTGCTGAGCCCATTGCTTTCTGCAAACTTACTAATCTAATTCTTGGCCTATCATTAACAGCATATGCTTACACAGTCCACCACTCTCTCCTGATCCTATCACAATCTTCCTACTTACTAATCTACCACCTGGTAAATAAATAACTTGACCAGTGGTCACCAGATGAGGAATTTTTGCTCAAAATGGCGAACAAAACATATGAATCCTACAGATTTGTGTTCAGGATTTTGACTTAGTGTAAATCTAAAACCTCATGAAAACACAAATCTCCATGAAAACAAAGATATTACATATATTAATATGAGATAAATTAAGTATTGCTGATATTCTTAGGTGATGTCCATGGAGCGGGAAAAGGGAAAGCAGAATACAGGCTTTGTACAAAATTAGACATTGATTTTTTAAAAAATGCACTACATTCTTCCACAGAAGGTACTCTAATGTCTATTGATTAATAACTATCTTTAAAAAAAAATAGTCCCCTTTGATAAAACTGCTTTTAAACAGCTGTTGTATTAAGATTTTTCTTGACGATGAAGGTTGACGGGTAAGGTTGCATCTTTTCTGTTAGAAAGAAATCAATATTCCATAACCTCAACCAGAATTTCCTGGCTTCAAAAAACTCTGGGGAACCTTTCAAATTTAGTGTCAGATGCCTTCTTTTCCAAATATTTTTTTCATTTATGTTTATAGATTTATATGAAACATAGACATAATGTTTTTTTTCCACTAACGTAATTGTCTTTAAACAAACTGATGGTTTATCCATTGAGTGTTCATGCTATCTGTAGAATCTTTGAAAGAAAAGAAAATTTTAATAGAGCTCTGAAGTCTTTTCAGGATAAAACAGCACACCACAAGTTCCTCAAATGCAAGGGCTTGTCTACTGGAAACATTTGTGGTTCTCCTGTCCATGTTTTCTAAGTGAATCCATATGTAGTGTGTATTGCTGCCATCACAAAAAATGCTCAGTTTCACATGGGGGCTCTAACAATGTGTCAAAAAAATGTTGGCAATCTAATTTAAATATATCTTTTTCTGGCATTCATATTAATTTCTACAACAGCAGAACAAAGGACTGGAGCAATACTTTGATATGATTCCAGAAGCATTGTATAATCAGACTTAAAAACCACTACACTTGAGTAGGAGAAGTAACTTGGCTGAATCGCTTACACCTGTTTTCTTTTAGAGGTCTAAGTCAGTTGAGCTTGGGCACTGCCTTTCTGTTCTGGGTACTCTCCCCAGCACAGAAACAGTTGGCACTAAAGGAGGTCAGCAAGCACATGCTCACCGCATCTGAAAAACCTGTCTAGGTAGCACTGAGACAACATCTGTATACAGTGGATGCTGGGTGAGAGGGAGGCAGAAGTGACCTCATGTGAGCCTGCCTGCCCCAAAGGAACATTGCCAATTACTGTCTTGATTATCAGAGTTATAGAATTTTCAGTCCTCAATTTTCTGCCTCGGGAAACACTGGAATTAAAATTGCTCGGCAGAACTTTGTCATTGGTATTTGGTTAGTTATTTCAACCTCTAAACACTTTAGCCTTAAGAGTTCAAGTAAGTTCACGTTCAAAGGATCTCTTAAAAATACACAGCTAAAAGTTGAAAGACTTGCTGAAGATTCCAATTTCTAAGGATTATTTCCTGTTTACTTTTCATACCAACTAGCTGAATTCTCACATTTCATCTGAGGCAGGACTCAACTGTCTGCAGAGGACATACTTTGTTTTCTTACACTCAAACAGGCAAATTCAAGATAGACTCCTGGCTCTGTTTACTAAAAAGGTAGAGCAATAAACGTGAGGTAGAGAAAGCCGTCTTGGGAGAGGGATGTGGACTGGAGCACAAGGAACTTCTTTGTTCCAGAGTGTAGGAATCAAAACACTGAAACTGCTGTGGTATTTTGGGTATTATCCAAAACAGCAGAGTCGCTAGTGAGAAAAGGAAGACTGATCCATTTCAGTTGAACAATTTGTACCTTTTATGCTACTGCATTCATGCACAACAATCAAGAGGCAAGAATCTGGAGTCCTTACCCAGCCTCACTTCTCACCAAACTAGGGGTTTTACACCGCTTATAAAATAAGACATGTTTTTGTTGATGCTATTAAAGACAGATGGATTCCATTCAGCCATGGGCCACAGGAAGGATGACAGAAAAAAAATAATAAGGGTGTTTGTTAAGACATTGACCTTTCTAGAAGGATTGTAAGGGCTTGAGAAACTTCCAGAACAGAAGTTCTCCCCAACATACTTTGTCATTATCAGTGATACATTTTTCCATATGCTGCTCTGCTTGCACCCTTCCTGCTGCCACTGGCACACTCCTTCTCCAGCTATTATGCAGAAACTATTCCAGACTGACAAGAACATCTATCTGTGCATACCCAGTGATTATACACACAGTTTTATTTGCAAATAAAAGAGGGTAAGTGTAAAACCAGTGTGTACATTGGGTATTAAGGTAGTGCATTTCTCTTGTGTTCACTAAAAAAAAAATTGCCTTTAAAGAGGAAGAGTATATGTATTTTTTGTAATAAAGATTTGAATCAAAATGTTTTGAACAAATGCCCTTATCAGTAAAAATTAGATTTTCTACATGTGAATTGACATGTAAACATGTTTTTCAAAGCAGCCCCATAACTTTCAAAGAGCCTTCAGGGACTACACAAAAAACACAGTAATATGGCAAATGTTATAAGTCTGCAGAATAACTCTTATCCCATTTATGTTTTGATTCTGTCATCACTATCCATCTATCCTTATCCTGAGGCAGTAATGAAATACAAGACTTGTTTCAAACACAGAAGAGTAAACACTGTACTTTGAAAGATAGTTAACTAAACCAAGCCTGGACTACCATCAGTGCATTAAATGCTTTGCCAGTTTTAATCCAAACTCACACTGCTATAACTCTTTTGGAGCTTGTCTTCCATTAAAACTGTGGAGAGTGACCAGGGCACATGGCAAAGCAATGAAACTGCCAAATTTTAGGTATTCTTACTTTGACACAGTGAAAACAACATAGGGAAAAGTGGTGAAGGTTCAATTCACAAAGGGTGCATTTTTCAAAAGTGTCTGAGTCACACATAAACCTCGAGGCAGATTTTTCATCATGTCCACATGATTCAGGAATATAGTTTTCCAAAACCCTGAAGGTTGTGTAAGTATTAAGATATGAGAAGTTTTCATGTATGACCCACCTATGCCAGCAGAAGTTGATTTTCAATACTACTTATTCAGAAATAGCAACGTTACCTCTACCTATTTGATTATTTTTCCATGGCTCTTGGACTAAGACCAGCAAAAATCACTGATAACCAAAAATAAAATCCCTTTAAAAACTGTATATGCAGTTGTTTATTAGCAACACCCTACAATATCAGTTTTATACCTGCAGAGTCCTTGACTGCTCTGACCTTTTCCTTTTAGGACAAAAATGTTCTATTATTTTCTTTAAAATATGTAATTTTAGTTGTTTTCTGTTTTTAAGGGTATCACAGAAGTAAGAAGACAAACAAGACTGAGAAGGGAAACCAGTATACACGAATATTTTCCAGTTAATATAGATGTCATTTTTGTTTGTTAGGGTCAGACGTTTATCTGATTGTAGTTAAAAAGCTTCAGAAGGAATTGGAGATACAGTCTTTTACTACAGTTGGCTTTTTAATCCACCAAGTAAATGGATACAGAATGCACACATGCACACATGAGGAAAATGTGTCTGAAATCGATACACAAAGGGATACAAAGGACAAAAATGTCTGACAGGCCAACCTACTGCAGGGGATATCACTGAAGAAAGAGCTTTGTATTTGCTGCACAGGGAGGCAGGTGGGAAGGGAGATGGGATGGGCAGGCAGAGGAGGGACAGGCAGACACAGGATGGTAGTGCCATGCAGCACAGCTCTTCCCTCCTGCTGGCAAGCCTGTGAGTCTAGGAGAACACTGCCCTGTCTGTGCACAGCACGCTGAGTGAAAAACCCCCTTTGTCTCCTCTACAGCATGCTTCTGCCTATCTTTTTTCATGAGGGATACTACATGATGTTAAATTATACATAAACATCAAGTAGGACTTTCTGTCGGAAATGAAAAGCTAATCATCCAGTAACATGATTTAGTGGATACTTATAATCAAAACAAAGAAGTAACCACCACTGCTTGAACAATTCAAACTGTGCTTTCTGTATGAGTTCATCTCTACTGACAAAGAATAATAGAGGCTTAACAAAATGTTCTCCTTCCTGGGGCAAGGGGAATGTAATATTTATCTGTAGTGGTGTCTGGGGGGACATCACATGCCACAATCAATCACCTCATAAAATATTATGAAGTAAAGTAGTGGCAATTTAGATAATAACATGGAAAACTAGCTCACAAGAAGAAATAAAGAGCTAACCAAATTTAAAAGTTCCCAGTTTCATCAGCTCACAGGATTACCAAAACTCACAGCCTTAATTCTGCCAACTTTATTGTAATCTTTTCTTCATATTTTTTTTTTCAGCTATGGAGGTGCCTAGAATAGAGTGGATAGTTAGGCATGAAACTACAGAAACTTAAAATGAACACAGATTCTTTCTTTTCTTTCAAAACAGACCATTAATTCTGAAGTCTCCTGAATTCACTGTGTGGTAGTACTCTTGACAAGTTTTCAGACATTTCGAATAAAGAATTCATCTCTGAATGAAACCTGGGGAATGGTAGTTCTGCCTTTTTGCTTTTATGCTTCTTTGGTACTGAATGCCTCATGTCCTCTTACTTAAGAATATAATCTTTGGAAACACATGGGAAAAATCTTTCAGTGAGGAGAGTAGGATTGCTCATAGAAGTAACTCACGACAGCAATGAGACCAGAGCAGAAATGGTACACCACTTATTTACTGTCTTTCTGCTTTTCCACCTAGAATCACACTTCCTTTTTTTTGACATGACTCTTTGGTTGACAATGAACACCAATTTAGCTCGGCATTTTGAAGGTGCCACTCACTATAAAAACCAGTTTTCTCTTAATTTCCTTACCAAGGGGTAAATACATTCAATTACTACATCATAATACCTCTCCTAGTACTGCAGAAAAATGACTTGCTCAATATTATCAAATAAAACTCAAACACACAAATACACAAGATTTGGGATTGGTAAAGTGCTTAGGTTTTTCTTTTAGAAAGGGAGTCTTTCTGCAAGGATTGGAGATTCTTTAGCTTCCACAAGTCTTGTAACTTGTGTGTATCATATACACACATCTAAGACTTCTTGTGCTCTGCTATTAAATCCAAATGTTAGAATACAGGACTGATGTTAACTCTGAATTTGTTCAATAGATTTCATCTCCCTACAAGGAATACAGCAAAAGCTTTAAGTCCACTGAGATGGAAAGTTCCCCCAGGGTCTGCAGAGGTGCAGCACTGCAGCAGTAGGAATTAATTGGGTGCCCAGTCAGTCCCACACTATGCTCCCTGCCTTGTGAGAGAACTGAAGAACCTGCCTCCAAAGAGCTGAGGGGTGTGGAAAGGGGGCTGCAAATTGGGATGAGAGACTTGTGCAACTAAACAGGTATGTAGTATAATTATATCCATGTTGCTGTACAGCTAAGTCTCACCAGAATTTACACTACTATGAAGTCAAAATATTTGAACAAAATTATGAATAACAAACAATCCTAAGCCATAGACCTTCATTTTAATGTTTTTCCTCTTCTATAAATAAATGTATTGATGATAATATGGAGCATAGATTTAAATTTTGATTAATGGCACTGTCAAGTGGATCTATACCTGAGAAATTCATCAAGGGTAGAAATGTAACTAAAGTGATCTGTCTATGGCAGAATTCAGTATGGTGTTTCCTCCTGGTATATCACTAATATTTAGGTAAAGTGCATCAAAACTCCTCTGTGAGGTAAATAAAAATCAGCTGCACTAGTTCTAATGAATGTTGGTTAGAAACATAATGCAGCTTTAAATAGTTATAAATTGATAAAGGTGACAATTTACTCCGGGTGGGGGCAGGGGAAGAGTTGACTGGTCAAATCATAAGGCAGATTCAGACTTGGTAGGGACTTTCTAAGACAGTTGTGCTTCACCCTTTTCCACTAGGTGAAATGTATTACTGAGGCACTGAGGATCCCTGATATAAAACTGCACTGGAGGTTTTTGATGGATAAGCACATAAGGGGATGGTCGCATGTTGATCCTGGCAATACAAAGTATGCAGGAATGTGGTTATCTTGCAGTCCCTGAAGCCCAGCTCCAGAAGCAACACTTCGGAACTCATTACTCTCTTACAATCAACGCAATTAGATAACACATCACCCATCCTCCCCTTTCCACTAAATCAAGTGGTGCTCCTTAAAAAAACAGAAGCTTTACAGCAGAGGGCTCCTGTCACAGGGTAGCAGCTGGCTGCTCTTACGTGACCCAGGACTGAAATGCGGCTGCACAAGCAGAGCAAGGCTACAATGGAAGCACTTTTAGCCAGATATAACCAAGTATCCACTTACTGTTGGTTGCATAACATATGGCGGATGAGGCATCCATGAAGTACTCTGGACCTGCACATCAAATACTTTTAATTAGCATAGAAAAGTTCAAAACTGAAAGATTTACTTGAAAATATTCTCTCTATTACAACCAAGGTGCTAATTTTGGCAAAAGATTTAAGTCTTATAATTCAACACAAATTAATTTACGCTTTGTAAAGTTACTGACAAAGGAAAAAACTTTCAAATTTCATTTGATAATGTTTTCCACCAAAGTCAGAAGTCTGAGTGATTGCACCACTTCTATGAATCACAACATTTTATCTTGTAAAGCAGTCTTCAATATTCCATGTTGTCCTATTTTTTCATTTGCATTGTTTGCTGTCATCCATCAATATAATCATGAACATGTCATCCAACCGACAGTGCAGGAGACATAAAATGTTCAAAGTTTATTTTCAAAAGTATCTGTATGAACTTTTAGTGGTATAACATTTTCAGAAATCCCAGAAAGACTTATTCTGTTTCCAGTAAGAACTGCAGATCTAATTCAGAGTTTTTGAAAATTACTCTAATTGAAAGCTTTCATGGCAAAGCTGGCTTAAGAAGTCTGCCCCTCCAGGATCATTCTTAGCTTGAGCACCCTGGGGGTCAATTCCCACCAGATCTCCACATGCATCACTAAAGATTTTGTTGTTCTGCCTTACGACTGCTATGTAACATATTTCAAGGATATAACAATTTTACTAAGAATTAAACACATTATAGAGTGTTTGCATATTTGTGGTGGCATCTCTGAGCCATAACTCCCTTTTGTGCTATATCCAAATGGCCCACATGCTATCACAACTCAGGCTCAGCCCCAAGAATTGTGTATTTCAGTTTCCTTTTGCATCAGTCTGGGCACCACAACACGCAAGTACACAAAAGATGTAGCTGTACTAGAGCCATCAGAGGACACCTCACTTGCTGTCACAGACATGGGTGTGTAGCACCTCAGACTGAGCATAACCAGGAATAACAAGGAGATAGCTACAAGGTCCCACTTCTCCAGATGCCCCGTGCTTTTGTTCATGAAGGAAGTGTTGAGAATTAATTGTATAACAGTGTGCTCCAACATCTGCATATGTTTATCAAAGCCTATTTTTTGTTGAAAAGCAAGTTCAGCAAAACATCTTTAGAACCAAAACCAGCACACCCACATGTGAACACACCTCTACTACAGCATTTTCTGCTGTGAATCCCCATGAGCTAAAACACACTAGAGCTGCCACAGCTTGCTGCTGCTCATTGCTCCCACTCTTACACCACTGCAGTTCCTTCACCATGCCAGGGTACATGTCTTTGGGCTTTCACTGCAAACTACCTCAGGAAAATGATACAGGCTAAAAAAAAATATATATTAATGGTTTTGGAGCAGATTCATGAAACAACCAACTGATGCAATGGTTCAAACCAGAATGGGAAGAGGGGAGCAACTGTGAACTGTGAAGCAGTGATGAAAGTAAGTGGCTGGATGGCCTGAACTCAGTGGCCTGAATGAGAAGTGGTATGGCTCTTAAGCCAGCTTTGCTACCAAGAAAATTGTGTGTGAGCTGCACTTCTGTATCTCTGGCATTGACTCTTCCTTGCTGCTGCCATTACTGAAATTTACCTCATCAAAACAAACTTTTGTTTGGCAAGTGCTACATAGCCATCTAAAATAAAATAACACAAAAGTCAAAGAGAGTTACAAGAATCATTTATCTTTGAAGATCAAGTTTAAAGAAGAGTAACTCCCCAGAATTACCTGTAAGCAGTACCCTACTATCTGCAATTCCTCAGCCCCAACAATCCAAGCCTAACATTAAGAATAACCCACCTTGTAGCTTTGAAAGTTTGAGTAGCTTATTTCAAGTTAAGACTCAGGGTTGGAAAAGCACAGGAGAGAAATAACTAAAATTGGAAAATATGTAGTCAATGACCAGCCACTGTGAAGTGATAAGTTCCCAGACAATGGCTAATAATAAAAATATACAATCTGGTTTTGACTTCCATCTCAGAAAGCCAAAACAAGACAATAATTTCCCAGTGGAGATGTGAAAGGGATATGCTGAAAAGAGAAATTCTGAACGACGTGGCATGTAGCAGACTAAAGAACGATTTGAGGACACATATCCTCAAGTAATTTGCTTTGTCAGGGATTATTGGATAAAAATGAGTACTTTTAAAGGATGCAGTTGCTGGAAAAAATACAGCTGGGGTCAAAAGGTCAAAGTATAATGCAGTCAACATAAATTATTAAAAAAAACACTTTAAAAAAAATTTGGCTAATGAAGAAGAGCCAAAATGAGGAAACAATTCAATAAGAATGATAAGCTTCTGGTGTTGTCAATAGGAAATTAAGCAAAATGTTGTTTGTGAGAGAAGCTGACTGAAATTAAGAATTACATTACTGCTGTAAAGAATGCAGGAAACACTTAAGACTCTACTCAATAATACCTGAATATTACCAGAGAGCCCTTTGTTTTAAGTGTGACTCAAGAATGCAAGCACTCACACAATTTTCTGTGGTATACACTCTGCCTTCATCCACATCCAAAACAGAATTAACTGGGAAATACAGTAGACAAGTGCATATCTGACGTACCTGATATGTAGAGACAGGGGAAGCAGCAATGAATGGCGTGATTGATGTCTGTGGAATCATGCGGTTTGTTGGAATACTGTACGGTGAGGAATAAAATCTGCAAACAAAGAACAAAAGCAAGATTTTTTGAACCTTTTGACTACTTAGGCTCTGACTAAATAATTCACTGCCTCCTGGGCAAAGACAAAAAGAGTCTACCCAGGTAATTATGTCCATCTATTTCCAAAAACGACAATAAAAATGATGTGATGGCTCCATTGAGCAGATCTTGAAAATGGAAAGGAGGAGGAATATTTACAGAAAGCATTTTTTTTTCACTTCAACTAGCACAAATATAGAACTTCACAATACAAGAAGCAATTATCTGAAAAGCAAAGACAGCTGATTTTCCAGGGCACTAGCAAGTGAAAGGAAATTTCTCACACAATATTGAAGACAACATTACTGATTTCATTTTTACACAGGGTACTGTTTTCTTTTCATATCCTAGTGCTTCAGTGCTGAGAATAACACATTCTATATACATGCCTGAATTATTTTATTAAGGGGTGGCTACAAAAACTCTGGCTGAAATTTTCATATTCATCTAGGTAGAGAGCAAAACCCTCTTTTTCTGGTGAAATGTATCAGGAATTACTAGGCTAAATGCCCCGGCAGCATTGACAATCTCAGATTTAGTCAGTTTTATTTCCACTGTTGCACGTTATGAATAGAAGCTGCACCATCTCTTGCTTGATGGTAATACATGTTATATTCTTTCTCCTTCCCTGTGGGTTAATGATGATTGATAAAATTATCACTTGGAAAACATCATCACTACTGCTGGATTGTGATAGTACTTAATATGTCTGTGCTTTCAAAGATTTTTGCATTTGCCATTTTTGCAGTTCTAACTGTAAGCCTGAACAATAAAATTGCTTAAAAAAAAGAATGTTTTGTTGTTTTACAGTTGTCTAAATGACTGTATTTTGGACTCAGAGAGATAAACTCGTACAGCTTTCTTTTGTACGATTTAAACCTCATGTAGCTCTTTCTCATATAGGATGCACCAGTAAGTAACAGAAGATTCTGCATGGTGAAATGGATTGCATTCCCTCTCTTTTTATATTTTTTCCCCTCCCTACTCTGAAGCAATCAACAGTAGCTTTCCATGAGAGCTATGCAACAAAAAAAACAATCATTACTGGTGTTTAAACAAGTGCTCTATTTCCTGATCGCCCTGGCATCACAGATTTAGTACTAATCAGTCTAGTTCAGACTGGATGCATTCATTCTGGATGCGGGCTCAAATAACCACCGACTTCAACCAATAGCCTTGGAAAAACAGGCTGCTCTCTTTGAACGTTGGGCGGAAACATTCAAAGTTAGGAGGGGAGAGGGAGACAGAGAAGCAATCAGTTGTTCTTTCTATTCCAAATCAGATTTTAAAATGCCAAAAGCAGCAGGTGGCATCTGAGTGATTTGTTGTTTAATAGAAATATAATGCTATTTTAGGACCATTTATCTGCCCTCACAATGCTCGCATAGAGACTATTTTAAAATTGTGCCTTTGCCCAATTTTATATATATCCTATTATGAGAACTTAGAGGCATTTGTATCCCCGTGCTTATACAAAATATTAAGTTCACACAACATTGAGGGAGAAGGGATTTTTACACCACTAGGCAGGTTCATCTATGGCGCTAGCACGTTACATATTACCTAACTCCTTTTACAGGGGTCTTCTCCCAGATCAATGTTAACCAGAAATCACTTGGCCTATGCTCTTGCTAAGTGGATCAACTGAGAAATGTTTTGTGCAGCAAAATGAAAATAGTCAATGGCAGACTGTCAGATTTCCACCTATGGGTAAAATGTGTAATGTACAGAAATACATATAAACCTATTAAACTAAAATATAATATAAAAACCAAAACTCTTTTGAGAAAATCACACATTTTTGTTCATTCTTCTATCATTCTGTTTATAAACCTGGCACTGATGCTGGGCTCATACTCATAACCATGTATGAACTGCTCGGACAAAGACAAGTGCAGAGAAGAAACAACTTTCCATTTGGAAGTAGTGCTGACTCTTTGGAACAAACTCTCCAATAAATCCCAGCAAATACTAACAAATTTACAGAAAATGTGTACTAAGCCAAGAATTTGACAGACAACTTGCCATTTCAGTTTCAGCTTAGAGATGCATTTATCTGAATAGTACACAAGCCTGTAGAATATATACTATGGTAATGTGGAAAATACAGCCCTTCCAACAGCCCTGCCAATACCATTTATCTGTCGCTGTTTGGAATGCTCTCAAATAAGCATCAAATAAAACATACTACCAGGACATTCAGCTTTATTGGGAAAACTTGTGCACAAGGACATCAAGGAAGAGAAAGGAAGAAACTCTGATGCTGCAAATGACAACACAAGAAAATCCAGTTCATATATTTCAGTTTTAATAACAATAATAAAAAATCAAGTGTAACATCTCAGTCACTGCAACAGGCTGCAAAGAGATCATTTTTCAGGAAATTTCTTAGATCAAGAGACAAAGGCTTGTCTTCTTTCCTCAGTGCCACTTGTGGCCAAAAGGATCTAATAATAAAGGTTGTGAAGTACAGGGTGCAGCGAGGATAGAGGTGTCCTTGCTGGGGATGGACTCGAGCAGAGCCACTCTCAAGCTGGAGTCATTTGCTGCCAGGGCAGGGCTCATTGACAAAGAGGGCTCAACACGACCTCACCCACGGGACACCGAGGCATCTCCCTAAATTCCCTTCACATACAAATGGGCTAATATCCTTATATGTAACTGGCATAAGTGGCATGCTGAGGATCTAATAAGAGATAAGGGGAACAAAAACCCAAGAGTGGCCTGTTCTGGCACAAACCTTACAGCACGACAACAAGATTTGCAGCTGAGGACCTTGCTATATTCAGTCTTAGGCTTTGCCTTCTTTTCTTTCTTTAGGCTTAGGGAGAGGTGAAATGAGGTGGAAGATGCACGTTGCAAGTTCATTCAAGGGGATACAGGACTCTCAGTTATCAGAATATCTACATCAGAAAGAGGAGTGGAAAGAGATACAAAATATACTGTCTTTGACTTATTTTAGATATACTAAATTATGCCTCCAAGTTTCCTGGCATTAAAATGCACAGTGTATCTAGTAGGGGGCACAGGGTATTGTGAGAGCTGCAGGCTTTGTGGTGTGGTTGACCT
This sequence comes from Phainopepla nitens, assembly GCA_013400175.1. Taxonomy (NCBI): domain Eukaryota; kingdom Metazoa; phylum Chordata; class Aves; order Passeriformes; family Bombycillidae; genus Phainopepla; species Phainopepla nitens. Next base: position 952,250 of record VXBQ01011780.1, on the reverse strand, counting down.
GTGAGCTCTAAGGAGAACTCTCCAGAAGGCTCAGCTGCATTTTCTGCAAGTGCAGTTTGCAACCTTACATTGGTCCGTGCAGTTTCTTGTGGGTGCAAGGCAGTGTCCCTGCTCCTCAGCTGCAATTGCAATACTAGGAGCACAAGCATGCAGGTGGTGAGGGCAAGGCAAAATGGACATCACCCTTGTACTAAAAATAGACTTTTTCAGCATGCCTAGATTCCATATGCAAAGAGGAAACTCATCACTACTAGGCAAAAAGGTGCTCCTGGAAATTTCTGAAGGTGGGTTTATAAGGGGCTCAAAAGAACACATTTTTAAGCGATGTTAAAAAGAAGCGTATTTCCAGTACATCACCAGGTACACAGAAGCAGCACTTTAACAACAGTTTCTGTTGCTTAACAGACAAAGCACATACTGCTACATCAACCCTCCCTTTGCATTTGGGGACTGCATTATCTGCAGTGTCTGGTCACTATTTCCCTGCCAAAAAGTGGAAAAAAAATCCATACGGTTCCCACTCTACTGGAGAATGTGCAAGCCTCCAGACAGAATCTGCACAGGAGCAAGATCCTATTTGCACTGCAATAAACACCATTTGCTCATGCCTCGTGCCTGCGGGCAGTACTGAAAAAGTTAGATTCATAAATAGTATCCTGGGGCTCACATAATGTAAGAGTATTACCAAGCACTATCAAGGCAGCAATTTTCTGTTGCATCAAGGCACACAGTCAGATGTTGGAGTTGGAAAAGACCTATCTGAATATTGAGCCCATTGACCAGCAAATGTACAAAATTGTCCCCCAGATATGAGATACTAAACTGGTACAGTACACTGCAATCTTAGTCAAATGGCCAGGAGGACTCCAGCCTCAGGAACATTGTAAATGAGCTTCCTTACAGTGCAAGTACAAGAGCTCTATCCTGTTCCTTGTATGAGTGCATAAAACTACTAAAACAATGTTAATGCCACAAATTGAAAAATCAATAGCATATTACAACAGGCATACTGCTCCCCAAAATAAAACCTGAGCATCTTTGTAAACACACTTCAGAAAAGGCTGATTATAAAACCAAAAAAAAAAAGGCAGAGTGGTTGCCAAGTAAAAAGATCTTATCTACTGAAGTGTGTGCTTACCATATCTTCAGTACCCCATACTGTGGTATGAGGCAATGCACTATGGGCTGGATTCTCCACTCCATTATATCAGTTTTACGCTGATGTAACTCCACTGGATGCTTAAACAGAGCTACACGGGCATAAAAACAATATAATGAAATGGAGAATCAAGCTTTACAATGTAATAGACTCAGAAGAAAATCATCTATTCCTTAGTGGGGAAAAAATCATAGTCATTTTTAGTGAAAGCCTCTCTCACACTCTCTTTTGCTTTATTCCTGCTATAGATTTTCACGGCAAATATGCAGTTATATGGTCATAAAAGTGATAGTATGACACTATGAACAATAAGAACGTACCTTTTCATTTGGAAATGAGTCCAGATTCTTCCCTGAGGTTTGGTTATGGTCCAACTCAAAACCTAATACAATCCACACCTCTTAAGGCACTGTGAATTTTAAATACCACCCCATGACACCTGCTGCAGAGACATGTTTCTCTAGTAGGCTTCCATCCTCCACATAACCTGTGTGGACTTAGCAACTTAGATGCATCCAAAGGCATCTGTGAACCCTATAAAGAACTCCAGTAAATGTCAGCATTAATCCTTCTTTTTTAAATTTTGTTGGTGGTTTGTAACTCTTCTGAATCATCACCTCGACTTCATATCTTTACACTTCTCATCACCAGACTCAGTTCACTAAGTTCTGCACTGGTGACCCCAGCTGAATGCTACAAGGAAAGGGCCTTTGTTTTAAAGATCTTTGGGTGACATTGCTCCATGCAAACCTTAGTGGCTCAGCCCACGTTACAGCCGCAGTATTCTGCACCCTTTTAAGCACAGGGTTGGTGTGGGCACAGCACCAGCTTTGTGCTCACTTCCACACTGCCCTCCCTGTGAGGAAGAAGCCTCTTTGCTGAGTTAACCTGTGTTACTTCATAGAGTTTAAGAGCCTTTAAGTCTTTTTCACCATAGCCACACACTAATGCCTGTGTCTTGTGTCAGCGGCAAGAGATGACATTTACACATTTCACAAGCAAAGCATCAAGGTGCTCCAAGACTATACTAAAATAAAACTCCTGAGCTAGATTTTCACTGTACTTGCAAGTAAAGAGGCTTAAGAAAAACAGAAAAAACTGAAAACTATAGGATATGTAGAGATTACTGTATGAATGTGTGGGAAGATAAAAAAAATCCTGTTGAATCAGAAGGGTCCTGGTGATCCTCACTGCACTGATGATACTGCACACAACTAAGATCTCACCACAAGAGTATTTTAAATGATGGCTTAGTCTTGATAAAAGTGAAAATATTTTGACACTTTAGAAAAAAGACATATGTCAAAGTAGTAATTAACTGTCACTCTTAGAGCGATATCTGGTAATTTAATTTATTTCCTGCCTTAAAAATAAAAGAATATTTTAAAAACTGCAGAACTGAAATTTCTCCATTGGGTACAATTTCTTTACCCAATGATCAGTGACAGCACGTTCAAACAACTGAGTGACCAAATCACCTGAGCAGCCTGAGCACCATGGGTGTACTTTGATATAAATAATGTCTGATTCTGAGATAGCTTTTATAACTTTGAAATAATTATTCTTGAATTAAAATTATATTAGTCTCAGCAGATCATTCAAACTATAGTTTCCAAAACACTCATACAACCAACATGCAGAAATTTATATGGAAAAAAAAAGCCAGTTGTTCACATGAAAAACTGGTGGATTATGAACCAGTGATGCTTTTATTTACAGATTATAACATTTTACCAGCTGAAAAGTACGACAATAGAGTAGAATGACTCATTTGGAGGTCAGAACAGGGAAACAGAAGCAGAGAATTCTGCAACTACAACTACAGACAAGCTCTCTTCTTCTGAGTTTGGCCTCTTCCTCCATAACACAGGAATATCACAAGTCCTACAAAATTACTGCTTGTAAAGAAAAATTAAGCAAAATAGACAAGCTATTACTATCGATTTTTTTTAAACTACTGGGAATGTTAGGGTTTTTTTTTCCCTTAATGTTTCAATTAGCAGTGCCCTAACAAATATTTAACAAATAAACCTATACTTACCTATATCAATAAATTGTCCCCTTCAGCTGGAAAACACAGGTGGGAGTATGCATGGAATTTGATAATCATATCATATATCTCTCTGATGAAAGAGTGACTGTTAAAGATGGCATGGCATGTCAAAGAGTTCAGGGCTGAACTTCCTGCCTCTTTTCAAATTGTTGTTAACCTTGCTAAAAAGAGAGCTAAATTCCAAGGATGTGTTTTTCTGGTTTATGAAATAATTGGGAATGTAATCATGCAGGTAAATAATATGACAACATAATTTCACAGCTCAGTTTGAGAAAAAAAATGCAATTCCTTGTGTCAGCAAATGGTAGCTGAGAAATAAAGAAGAGTGTTGCTCAGAATTTTACCCTTAAATTCCATCTGCTTACACACTAATTTAAGACTTTCTCCCTATCTGGCATTTTTATTCAGACAATGCCATGGAAGGCAGCCAGTCTGCAGAAAGAACCCCAGATGAAGTAACAGCTCTATTATTCAAAATACGTTGGATTCTTCAATGATTATTTTAACAAAAGCCAAGTCAGTAAAGGGAAACTTTACTGGTTTCCACTTCATGACAGAGAGAGATTAAAAAGACATCTACTAACATTTGCCAAATAGAGATGAAAACTATTAGGAAAACCAACTTCCCATTCAAATTCAAATGGATATTGCAAACAAGCAAGCATAAAAAGAAAAGGAAAACTAAAGAAGAACTTGACAATACAGCATTATATGCTTCAGATAAAATATGACTGGATTCGCTTTTCAAAAAGTTTCACTACAGAAAGAGAAAACAGAAGATGACATTCAAAATAATTAAAAAAAAAAGACATGAGAAAACATGCATTTCTTACCCATTCTGTATAGCAGCTGTTGGATCATAAGTCAAAGCCATGCCAGCCTGCACATAGTTAGGGAAGAAAAAACAGATTTTTACTATTACTGCAGGAAAAGAGGGAAAAAAAAAAAAAGACATGAAACATTTTCAAAGCCGATATGAATAAAAACTGAATGCAACTTAAATAGAAATCTAAATTCTCAAGGGAAGCTCAGATAGCCCAAAGCAGCTTGGACAGATTGGGTACCTCCCCAGCCTGAGAGAGCAATGTGAAACAGATCTGTTCAGTCTGTTGGTTGTCATCTTTCCATAACATTTAGGGCAAATGGTATTGCTGTTGCACCAGTATCAATTAATAACTCCACTGAGATCAATGCCTTTACAGATGATTACTCACTATAACAAGACAGGCCCAAATCCTGCTGTTGCCTGTGAGATGGGTAGCTGGTAAATATTCCAAAGCCAACTTCATGAGAGCTTCACAGGAAGCAGTCTCATCTATCCTACAAAGGTCACACCCTGTATGACCCCTGCCTACCATTTCCCTGGGGTGTAACTGGTACTCAGAGTTAATTCATTAGCATAAGACAAGAAGCAAAAAATGGGCTGTGAAGCAGAAAAGCTTGAGCGTTCAAACAAAGCTTTTAAAATACTTCAGAGGTCTGGACAGCAAAAGAATTTGTTAATGTGTTACACAGGGCTTTTCAACTGCCATTTACCACCAGGCTGACCGTGACCTGGGCGAAAGGATTTGGCAGTGTCAAAACATTGTCCAGTTAACAACTGTCATCACTGCCACCATTAGCAGACATAGCCACAGGTACCAGAGGGAAGGCACTGAGAGAGCAGGGCTGCAGACAGAATTAAGCACGCCACCTTATGCTCCAAGATAGCAGTCAGGGTCATGCAGGAAAGACCTTTTTTTTTCTCCCAGCATTAAAAGACATGGAACTGACAATCTCTCCTCCCACATACTGCATTTGCTTTGACTTTTTGCCTTCCTTATCGATTTTTATCCCTCCCTTTGTGAAATGCTTTCCAATGTAAGACCACCAAGAGATGGGAAGAAGTTGTCCTTTGTGCAGTGTAAAAAGCATAGGGGAAAGAAACTCTATTGTTCAAGGTGCTGCTCTCCCTGTGGGAGCAGCTGAAAAAATGCCATGGAACCATCCCACCCTGAGACACAGTATTACTCTTCATTTTTCATACATATCCTATGCTTGTTGCCTGAGACAGGCAGCACTTTCTTCAAGGACAGATGCTTTAACAACCACGTGGCATGGTCCCTGCTCCTGCTGGGAGCTTCTCATGCCCCTGAAGTCATCTACCCAAGTACTTTTGAGTAATGGCATCTGCCCCCTTCCAGATGGCTGCGCAGACCGATCAGGAAAGCGCTTGGGCTTGGCTGGTTCCCAGGCAGGCAGGTGAGCAGCCAGGGTAAACGCACTGGTGACGAGCAGGCAGAGAGTGGGCAGCACTCCTGGAAGAGCTGAGCCAGCCCAGCAGCTGCAAACTGGTCTAAGAGGAGGTGGTCCAAATTTCCAGAGGCCAAAACTAATTTCTGATCTGAAAGGCCAGATTTCACGGTACCCTACGCCGTCAAAAAAAAAGGTTCATGTCCTTATGAAATTTGTATATTTCTCTCATTATTCTTTTAAGCAGATGCTAGGGCAAATGTTTTGCTTTATGAAAATGCCACTGTTTTAATAAAATATGTAGTCTCTCCCAAGCAAAGGACAATTCAGGAGACTAAGTCCAAATACATGTGGCTATTTTTGAAAGAAGTATTGATTTCATAGGAAGAAAAATAAAATGGTTATTTCTGCAAGTTTAAAATGTCAGGGAACTGACTTTAGGGAGACCCAAACCACCACTAATTTTGATGTAAAAAATAAATTTGCTTAGAAAATCATAATCCCTTATATAACTTGCTTTTATATTTCAATGTCTTATGCATTCTCAGCACATTATATAGCTCAGTTTGAGTGCATAAATTGCTAATGGAAATGTATAAATTTCCAACAAAAGAAAAAAGAAAACTTTTCTTGGCTGCAATATATTTTTGAGGAAACATACTGTCTTGTTTTCCTTTATCTTTTCAACACATATAAAATTTGTTATTGCCCTCTTTTTCTATTCCTGCACTGGCAAAGACAACTTAAATATTATGTACAGGCCCTAGAGGGACAGAAAAATCAATTCTAACAATTTTTTTAAAAATACTCTTTAAAATAACTTAAGATATTCCCTTTAAATTGAGGTGTTTACATATTAGCTCTCATCACACATCTACTCAGACTAAGAGAAAAAAACATTATAATTTCTCGGGAAATGACAGATCCAAGCTTTCTAAATTAAGGAGTTTCTAGCTCTAGTTGTCTTTAGAGTTGCTGGATCAGGGCTCACTATATCCTGCAGCTTCCATTAGTGACTGGGGGTAAAATGGCAACAAGGTAGGTGGGCCTGTGAGGAAAAGTGAAAATAAACAACTGGTCTTATTTTAGTTTCTTTGACATAAATAAGAATGAAGGTGCAGGAATGAAAATCTGCAGCAGTTCTTTCACTTGCTGTCCACATGAGACCTGCAAACATATTTGTGTCGCTTTCATTTACTTTTCCCATGGATATTCGAGCACATGATCATGGCATGGACACTCAGCTCACCCCACAACCCCTTTGCACCCAGACCTGTGTGGGGGTCCGTGCAGAAAAACTGCACAAACTCAGTTCTCTATATCAGTATTAAGAACAGGGGACACAGCTGTGATCCTGAAGAGTTCAAAATAGGAAAGGCTAGATGCTCATCTCCTACTTACCCACGTCCCATATCCATACTGCACGGAGACAGATTACTAGAATCTGCTCAAGTACTTCAGCAGTGACCACTATAAACATCACCATCACATTTACCAGTAAATGAAAAGTTCCACATTAGACAAATAGGACACAGCGTGTGGCAATATGTGCATATGGTAACCACCTACGGTTGGCCCTGTAATATTGCTAATATCCCCTGTTGCTGCATAGCCTTAAACAGCTGCTATTTCAAATAGCTGCTAACACAGGACTATTTACTTCTTCCTCATCAAGTTGTATAATTTCTCCCTACAAAATTATGCTGGCTAGAAGCCCAGGAGTGGCAACACTTAGCCTGGACCAGTCAAAGATTTATGGTCTGAAGCATGCTCATTCATCAGGAATAAAAACTGATGAGCAATAATGACTTACTGGAAAATTGTCTGAACTTTCCTCCATAGCAGACAAATAGGAATTCCAAAAATACCAAATGCAGAATATTAGGGCTGGCCTCAGACTTCCGTGTGAGAGAGATCTAGCTCATTCTGGTAAAATCAGAATTGAATATAGCTGTCATGGTGCTAATAAAGTTCAGCATGGTGCTGAACTATACCAAGCACTGGCTGATGCCTCTATAGCAGCCCTCTGCTATGCTGAGAGACTCTTTTCTTCTGGGCCTTTTCACCCACTGGTTTGCTCGTGTCTCAGTTGAAGGAGAGGGCCTTATTCTTTCTTCTCATAGTGACACTTCCTGATAAAATGGCACCTGAGGGAGTGGCACTGATGATGAAATGCTACTTTAGGAAAGTATTCGTCAGATAAATCTTCGATTAAGGAACAACTGAACCACATAGTTTTCATGCCACTCAGCCAGATAACGGTCCTAGACTCAGCTATTAAATGAAAACACACTAACAGAAATAAAAGTAATTCTTAATTGACTACTGTTCAGAAAGTCAGGTGACACAGAATTAACCCAGCTTGTTAAAAATATTGATTTGTAAAAAAGATTACTTAAACCATATGAGTTCACTTATCTCTTATTTTTACCAAAGTGTCTGAACTTAATTTTTTGCTGGTTTCCTAACTATGGACATCAGTGAAAGAGATTCTAAGAAGAAGAGATTCAGTCCGCACCTGTCTCTAAATTTAAGCTCTTTCATTCAATAAAGAGCAGGAAATATCAAAAAGCCTCTGGAAAACAAGGGTTTCCCCAGGAAGTTTGCAGGCCTATTGCTCAACATTTTACTGTGAAATTTTTTCCATGGGCAAAGCCAAGATGTTCTGCTTCTGATTTGATTTTTTTCCCCCCTCTTTGTTATGATTTGAACATAAATGATCAGATCATCAGTATCATGTGAAATAAAGTGGGTTTATTATTTCTCTACCCAACCTCTGCAATGTCTCACAACAAAAAACTCATCAGTGCAATATCTGTCTTCCAGCAAACATAAATACCTATAAATGATCTATTTCTTCTGTGGATATTCTGTGCAGCCCAGAATCTTCTGTGTTTCTGGGAAGCTGCTTTCATGAACAACTTCACCATTCTATCACCATCTACTCTCAGTGTACATGTCCTTATGACACTGTGCAAAAATTCACCACAATATCAACCTGCTACAAGATGCATTATGCCTATTTCTCAGAGGTGAGACTTCTGCATTATCTCTTCAAACCTGCCCTGCCCAGCCTCTGCCTGGTTCTGGAGCACTCTGCAAGGGGAGGCTGCTGCCACTGCAGGTTCTCGGGCTGTGCAGGAGGCCACAGTCCATTGGAAAAAACTGGAGAGGCCTGAAAATTAAAAAGGGGTGAAATCCAGGGATGTGGTGCGTTTTCCAAGCAGAAGGCCCCCTAGATTTCTCCTCCTTTAACTGAGATTTGGAAAGGTAAGGTTGTACATTTGCACTTCAGGGATTTCTGTGGTGAACTGACATGGGAGATAGACTAAATGATTAGTCTCTCCTCCCCATCTCCACCGACTCACACCTTTACCCTCTCCCACTGGAGGATGGCCATCCCAGGGTGTCTCTTGGCTGTGTCTCCATCTCTTGGCTACTACAGTGGAATCAATTGAAATTTCAACAGATTCCTGTACTTGTTTTGTTTCCATCGCTAATATCTGCCAGGCATCACAACACAAGGATCTCTTGTGCCCTGACAGAAGATACCCTTATTGAAACACTTTGAAGAAAGAAGAGAGAGCAGGGAAAAGAAATCATCAACCCAGATGAGATTCATGCAAAATACTGATTTAATAAAATAAGCTCAGTCACCAGTAAGGTTAACTTGGTAGAATTCCTTTCTTTGATTATTTAAACAGTTCTGACAGAAATATTCAACATTATCAGAAAGACTTCTGAATTTAATTGTGAATAACCCTCCACCTCCTTTCCTTTTTAGAGAAGGAGTAATCTACAATATAAATGTGATACCTCTTAGATATCTAGATGCATATGAAAGGAATGGAGCATTGCCCACTGATGCATGCTCCCTAAGCAGCTGCAGATTCTGAGGGGAAAAGTGGATGTGGAGACAAAAGTATATAATATAGATGTCAAACTTGGAAAGTGATTAATGAACCTCAGAGTATCAGAGACAGCACTGATAAACACAATAACAAGTTCAGATACCCAAATGAATGACAAGAAACCCTTTTGTCCTACAGAATGAAAGTCTGACATACACAGCTTCTGTACGTGGGATTGAGTGGGATCTTCCAACTCCAACAATCTTATTAGTTAAAACACAAGTGCCAAAGTCTACAAAAATTGAAAAGAAGAAAAAAACCTAAAAAACCCCAAAGAGAACACATATAATATAACATAATTATTCTGTTCCCACCACCAGTCTATACATTTAACCATGTCATCTTCAGGTCTATGAACCATCTGCCTTTGGGGATCTGGCACACCCATCTTGCCATCAATGTGATCAAGTGCTATATCAGCTGTGTATTACACTCATATCTGCACAGTAGATGTGTGTGCTGCAATGAGTTGGGAAGACTTCTGGGGGTGGCTGGCAGCACTCCTGATATCTGCTGGGGATACAGCAGAAGAAGGTGTGTCCTTTCCCTGTCTCCAACATTTGTTTATTCTGCCTAAGAAAATACTGTTGCAGCAGCAGAATTTGGAGGAAAATCCAACTACAGGAAAATCTCCAGGGCAAATGGCATGACATTTTTAACCAGACATGGAAATTCAAAGCTAAAATGAAAACAAAGAAAACTAATCTCTAAGGACAGGTACACTGCTGTTTCTATTTTAACCAAGCCATGGCCCTTTTAAAATCCTGATTGCAGTGACAGTGTTTTCATGTAGGCTATTGGTTTAAAATAGTTCTGTATACATTATAAGCTCAAAATCCAAACTGGTCTTTGGTATTTGTGCCACTGAGGCACCTTTTCAAAATGTTGCCCACAGCAACAGCACCTTGTGTGATCATTTTAGATCTTTTTACCGACTGGTCAGTTATCTTTTGCCCTTCTCTTTTCTCCCTCTGGAGAGAGGGTTTCTTTTAGGTTCACTGCCTCTCTTTGTTAAACAAAGCTTTTGTTGAAAATAAGCATGCAAAGTGCCAATGTTTAACTTACAGGCATGCTAAATATATATAGTATATGTCTTTGTGGGTGGTTTACATATGAAGGTTCTAGTGCTTATCATGACAGAACTTGGAATTGCCTCTCACAGCAAAAAAAAGTCAGTTGTCTAGGTATAAAATACATCTGCCCTAGACACTCAGGATCATGGAACACAACTAAGCAGTACCTATCTCCTTGGAAGTATAAAAACAATCCATGCTTGAGTTATAAATAGGCCTGGTACAGAACTACTAATCATTTCTAAATGCATCTGCTGGTAAAGAAGGGACCACTGGCACCAAGATCAACTGCTTCAGCCCTTCACTGGTACTGACTTTATAAAAAATTTGGGAAGTGTCTCAAATTACCTACTGTGTGTTTTTCTCTCTAAATTGCTGTTTGCATTAGGCAAAGTTGTAATGAATAGTGGATAGAAAGAGAAACTGTTACAAAAGCAACATTCCCAAACTATCAGCTCATTTTATTTTTTTTAAGAAAGAATTGAAAACATGCTTGATTATTTGGATATTCCACGAACTGAGCTTGAAAAAAACAAAGGAGAAAAGACTAAGGAGGAAGAGAAGAAAGGGAAGGAAAGGAAGGTAACCTACTGGCTCTTTAGAAATAAAAAAAAATGTAACTTAGATTATGGAAGCAAAAAAGCAATCAGTGAAAGAATTATTAGTGACAATTACTGAATATCATTATAGACATCAGACCAAATTCAATGACAAGGGGATTCCATTCAATGGGGCATCTCACTGTTGTGATACATGCAACAATACTGTAAGGGTGGTACTCTCTTACAAGACAATGCAACTGTTTAAATAGCCCAAATTTTACAGAAGCTTGCAAATGAAATATCAAAGAGTTCAAAATACTGTGACCATTAAAAAAACCTTAATCACCTTGGGATAACCAGATGTAGAAAAGCTACACTTTCTAGAAAACAGTAATAAACTTTAGGCAGAATTCTCCCTGTCTACCAGGTAATTTTCAAATAAACCTCTGCTTAAATATATGTATCAAAAGACTTTATTTCTGAATAACCAAGACAAGGTTTCATTAAATTTGCAATAGAAGATTATGTTGCAAAATTTATGTTGCGGTTTTTAATCCAATCTGATCTCATTTTGTGACTACACTTGATTCCCTGAGTGCACTTCTGACTAAAACATTTTTGGGGATTTATGTCACCTACCTCTAGACTTGTCAATTGCAATTTAGAGGCAAATTGAATCAAATATTTTACAGACAGAATTTGAATACAATTATCCTCTATCACCATCTCAATACAATCTTGCCAGGTTAAGTTTCAAAACAGAGTGCTCAATTAAACCAGCGTAAGGAGAAACTAGCCAAAAAAGAAATTACTGGACTTTGTAAAGAGATCATGTTGGTTGCTGGGTCAGAATTTCACTGCAAATATTTCCAACTCCTGCAGGTTTCACCATACATTTAGTGCATCTGTCTATTAGATGCTTAATTTTACAGCCTTATATAAAGCTTAGTTTGACAGCCTTATATAAAGCTAATATAAGCTCTCAGCTCTGTAGTCCAGAACTGGTCAACCATCACAAAGACTCAGTTAAATGTCTCAGTATATCTGCTGAACATTTCCTGAGACTCCAAACAAGATTGTAAGGGTAAGGACTAGAATGCACTATTCAAGATCTGGCATTCTTCCTGGGTTACAACTGGCCAAGTAACCAAGCACCAAACCCACCCCACCCCCTTAGACCTCCCAAAAAGCCCTAGAAAAATTCAGTGTATTCCTAAATATGTGACTTTAAAAGAGCAGGCAATTTAATAGCCAATCAAAGTATTTCTGTATGGTTATGAAGCAATCTACAAAGGTGTAAGATAGGAATAGGGATTTTCTATTGCATTCTGCAGCATGACCTGACAACTTCACACAAAAAAAGGAAGAAATCCTGTCTTATAAAATTCCATAGAAGCTCTTCATAAAAGAGAGCAAAACCTCTGAGAACAGCACTACAGCAAACTTGCTCCTGCCCACTAAATCTCCTGCCATTCCCTCCCTACAGCAGAGTACTGGGCCCAGCTGTCTGTCTCTAATTCGCATGCTCAAGTTTGAGGCCAGTAACAGAATTGTTGCTGTACTTTCTCTGGGATCTGCCCTTCCGAGAAATAATCCTTATGCACGCTCAGTGCTAATGCTGGTTAAACCTCAGATGTTTTAGAAATGCCCTTCACGAAAGTATTCAAGAATGCAAAGGCTTATCTGAACAATAGCCAAAATACATCTTGGTCTAGATACCACAGGATTTGGACAGGGTGGAAACACTGAGGGAGTAATCTCTTGGATGCTGTTTCAATACTTTGGGGAAGAAATCAAGAAAAAGCAGAGGTTTAGGGAATATTTGTAGATCTCATTTGTCATCAGAAATATGACACTTGTCATAGATCAGTTATTTTTCACTACTCACCACCTGTTCTTTTAAAAAGAAATTAAAAGAAATTAAAATTTCCTACAGAAATAACTGTAGGAGGGTTACTCAAGTGCTGCTACCTAAAGAAAAACTTAATGGTAGATAATTTTTTAGAATAAGATTGTTAAAGGACAAAGAGTTTGAAAAACCTTAATGCATATGAAATATAAGAATAATTATACAGAAAGATTTTACATTGGAAATAAGAAAATTAACAGTGGGGAAGAAATTCAATAAATGAGGGACCCTAAAAGAGAACATGCATTCTTTGATGCTCTGGGTAGTAAATATCCCATGTCCAGCAAGGTATTAACCAGATGTTAGTAAACAGAGAAAGTCTGAGAAAAATCTAGCCTGAAATATTTCTGAGTTTGTATCTTTACAATCTTTTCACGTTTGTACATTATACCATAACAACAGCTCTGCAGTTGACTGCAATCAACAACAAGGAATGACATCTTCCAGCACTGAAAATCAGTTTTTAAGTGCTGATACTACAAACACACCAGCCACACCTTGCCTCTAGGTCACCAGGATATCACTGGGCTTAATAGGCACCACTCCACCAGCAGCAAATGAACTACATAAGATGCAATAAGCTGATACCCTGAGGCCACAGGCATAATGGTGACTTGCTGGCTTTAACTTTATATTCTCTTTTATCATTGATTTGAACTGAAGGAAGTATAAAACAGTGGAGATAATAGCTGTGATGGTATTTACTTTTTAAACAGGGATTTAGAGGTCTTTAAAATATGGATTGCTGACCTTATTGATGGTTTATTATTGTCTCTTATACATAGATCTTTGTTTTTCAAGCTCTGTATAGGCTGACCTGAGTCTACTGCTTGAAGTATTTCTTGGGCACTTGTTCCTCACTAGATCCGCAATATGACAAACCATAATGGCTCCTGAGAAGATAACTCCATTTTCTGAGATACTGCAGTGGGCCTTTGGAGACTTCTGCTATGTCCTGTAGCAAATGTGTCTGCCACACTGTGATTTTCAGCCCACAGAGCTAAAAATGGACCCTTTGCTGCTGGAACAGCATAGAACAACCATAGGATGGTGGGAGAAATTTCTTTAGTTTGCTTTGTAAATTGAAATAAACACAGCAACGCCCATTCCCCCCCTCGAAAAGAGACACCTGCCCCCCCCAGCTTGGATTCTAGAAGAGCACAATTGAGACCAATACTTTTTTTCCTTGAAGGCTCAATCATAAACACAAAGAATAGCTGTTTAGGATAGAAATACTTGCAAGCCCTTCAGCCTTCATAGCTAACACCATATATAAGAAGTCACTGTGATCAGATCAACCTTATTTATTCAAGTCTTTTTTTGATAATAAAATTTAAAAACAGTAAACAAACTCTAGAAGAATAAAAAAAATGCCTTTCTTATTTCACCTTCATTTGGAGTCACTTCACATAAAAGAACACAGAAGACAAACTCCAGCAAGAGACTACATGCAGCGGAGCAGAGAGCAACCATTAGATTACTTTATTTTAAAATATTGTATACATGATGCAGCTTAGGCTAATGTAAATTGCTTTGTCTTGAACAGAATGAAGAGCTCAGCTCAAATAAGCTTTTGGAAAACTTTTACATGGACCCTACATTTGGATCCACATCTCCCTCTTTTGGAACAGCTCTCATATTCCCTAAGGATATTTTACCACCAGAAACTAGATGGAGGAAATAACATTGCTGAGTTGCTTCAGTGTAAATTGATTTGGTTTGCAAAAAGGCACACCTTGGGTGCTGATGGCTCACCAGTAAGAGAATCCTCGGCTCAGATCTGCCTGTAGAGCACTCACAGTGGGACCAGGCTGTGCACAGTTCCACACCAAGCTCGGAAATTCTCCTTTCCTGTAACTTTACACTCCGCACATTATCATAAACCCCCATCTCCCCACTGCATACACAGCTTTTTCTGTATGAAACTATTGCATTCTGTGCGCAATCTGATTTCTTCCCAGTCTGAAAGGTAGACCTCCAGGTCTGTCACTGACTTTTGCCAAACCCCAGGAAAATAATTGCTACGTGGCACTTACCTCTCCTTCTCTGGGCCACGGCCTTCCATTCTGTGTGTATTTGCTTTGATTCTGGCGCTTCTTTTGCCCTCCATCAGCAAATTTGCACAGCAAAGGCTCAGTGGGGGCTGTGAAGACAAGAAACCCAGTCTATATTAGCATCCCCCCCAAAGAAAGTGATTATTCCAGCAACAGTAGTGCTTTGTAATACTGATCTTTTGAAGTAAAATCTTGCCTTCTGCAGATATTTTTTGCCTCTTTTAGCCTTGACTCCACTGGCAGCTGTTCTTATTAACTAAGCTTCAAAAAATATATACTGGCAGCCCTTAAAAGAATTTAGCAAATATTGTTGAAAAAATAATCAGCCTAGGCAGAATGTTAAGTTGCTGTAGTGGAACAGTATAGCCAGGCATTAGTTCCAGCTAAGTTGGACACGTATTCATGACCAGCATTAGTGCAAGGATAAACACTGCTTTACTAAAGCAGCTTTCTGTTTTTAATTGTAAAAATTTACAAGAACCTGTTTAAGGAATAAGTGTTCTCACTATTTTGGTGTTCTCATCCAGTCCTTTAAAAATCTGACTAAAGAGAATAAAATGGAGACTTTTGCCAAGCCCAGTCCAATCAGCTTTCTTTTCCTCTTAACTCCTCTTTTAAGCAAGTTGGCAGCTGAGAAAATCCTTTTCCTCTCCAAGTGAGACCTGGAGTGTGTGAATACAATAGACAGGGGGGGCCAGAGTCCCAGGAAGAAAGGATAATCACAGCGCTGCACACCCCAAAAGGCAGCCCACAATAGGACCCCCTATAGAAGAAATTAACACACACCAAACAGGCACAACAAGAAGGGAAGTTAGTGTCTTTGGATCTCTTTCCCATCTACTCAGCTTTTGACAGCCTTCTAAAGTATTTCTTTAACCAAAACTTTCATTACTCTACTGGTGGGAGCTTGTCTCTCCTGCTTCATCCTTAAAAGGGGGGCCAAATTCTACTCACTTAGGTGTATGTTAGGGTTGTGCTTTATTGCCTACATCAGCAGAGAAGTAAACCAATATTGGCCTGCTTGAAAGAAATCTAAAAATTATGTGTCACATCTGGGTCTTTTCATGAGTCTTTGAGTTCCCAGGCATGATAAGTCTGTAATTAATTAACCAAGAGTTTTGATGGAAAAACTAAGAAATATAGGGTTTTTTCTTCCCATTTCCTGTTTCTGAGAGGCTAGAAAGGTTGAAAGAATACAACTGCAGAGACATAAAGAAAATTTTTGGGTAGGTGGGTTAATCAAGTTGTTGTCTTATTTATTTGTAATAAAAATTATGATTTGGTTAAGGGACAAGTTTATGTGGCATTAAAACAAGCTAACCTCCACCAACCTCCTGATTATAGCCAATTCAAAATGGATCAGAAAGTATAGATTAAAACTGTGATCCCTTAAAAGCTGCAAACAAGAAACAATGCACGGAGAGAATCTCACATCAAAACCACAATTTCGCATTGGGGCAGCGTCACTTTGGCTACTTCTGAAGCTATAACAGCTTTGTTTTTTCATTACCATTTTACCAGGAAAGTAATTTCCAAGGTCACTAGAAACTGAACTGCAGGAAACAATCCATTATTGGCAGAAAGCTTGACTGTGTGACCCCACAGGTCCTTTCCCACCTCCACCTTTGATTACTGTATCAGATTTTTCTAGAAGCAATGCTCAGCCAACCATTTTAAATTTAAAATAATGAAGGTTTAAAAGCATCCGAGTGGCTATGGAGATTCTTTTCTTTTTACAGGGCTGATTGCCCTGCGCTTTCACTAGTTTTACTCCATGGCCTGATGCTGCAGGATTTCAGAGTGGTTTACTTAGAGTTCACTTTGATTGTGAGGGAGGAGCAGGTGCTAAGCCAGCATTAGAGAAAGACCTATTAAACATCACATCTGAAGCTTCAAAATCTTTTTGTTTTAAGCACTGAACAACTACCAAGCAACATACCAGTCAGGAGGACCATGCAAAAAACATCTGCACAGTGGATATTTACACAGGCCCTGATCATCTGCTAATGACACATGTGGTGTTAGCCCATATACTGTGATGTGGTTTAACAAACTAGGAAATCTACACATCCTCTCTGTATTAGCCAACCACAAATAGGAAGCTGTTACCATTTTTGGAATTCCTCTCTCTAGCATTACCATCTGACAACCTCATATTTGTTAATTAGTGGCTTCCTAAAGTTGATTGTGATCGAACAGAGCTACCATACAACTTTACTTAGCCCATCTAGAAAAAAATGTGAAAAAATATTGTATAGACATTTCAGGAGGCTGGAAAGAAGGTGGAAAAGGACAATGATCTACACAGGCAAGTCTCTGCGTGGGAGATTATATTCCCCTATGATAAACAGAGGATAATTCTGTGGATAAAAACAGTCTGTGTTGACCAACATTAAAAGAAGTAAAAATTTCAAAACAAAATGTTTTGACAGGAAGATCTCATATAAGATGGTTTTGGGTGGAGGATTTTCAGGGTTTTGTTGGGTTTTTTTCCCTCTCTCCTTTCAGGACATAAAGTAGAATGTAACAGTCTTGGGAGTTGAAAGATGTTGCTCTAAGTAATTGAGAAGAACTCAATTTTTGGTTTACTTCAGCCCTCTTGAAGGGCTTTGTAAGAAAGGTTCTCTAGGCTCTCCAAGATACATGCACCCAAATATTAGTACCATCATTTTTACTGGTCAAATATAGAACAGAAAATACTAGAAAGACTACATCCCATTCCACAGTGTGAGCATAATTATTTCTAGGTAGAATTCTTTTTTAATTGTTCCATTAAATTTCCAGTGTGCTTTAAAAAGAATAAATTTACTTCAGCGAAGTAAAAGATCACAATTAGGTGCCATGATTATCAATTCAAAAAAGAAAATATTTAGGAATTGGTCAAACAATATCAACATTAGATGAAAAATATTCATGGGTTGCAGTAGAAGTGGTATTTTTCACCCCAAATACTTCAGAAGGGGAGGAAAGAAAAAAGGGAATATTTTAAACTTTTCTATTTCTTTTCTTTTCCATTCCATGTAGACAGTCTTCAATTTATGAACTGCATTTTTACTTTTCTCTTTTTCCTCTGTATGAATACACAGACTGAAAATAAAAGCCTGTGTTTCTGCCTCTTCTCTCACCTTTTGTACTGCTGACTTAATAGAAAATGTAATTTGGATATCTGTAGATGTTCACATTTTGAAGTGATAAGCAGATCTTTTTGTATGGTTCTTGACATCCTCTAAGTTTTAAGTATATGTGGTATTTGGAAGCATATCTGGAAAACCTACTGTTGCTATTTTCCTGTCAAAAAAGTGAGAAGTGATTCACTTGAAACGAATTTCAGGCTATTCCATCCTGATAAACTCTTCAAGATAGAAGGCACTGCTCTTTCATTGACTTCTACCTGACAGCAGCAAACACAAATATCAAGAATAAATAACTGTTTTAACCTGAACAAGGTTCATTAAGGCATAACCCATTTTTCAAGGCAAAGATTTAAATGCCTACTGCAGTTCCCATCCAAAGCTTTCTCTAGTTAATAGGACATAAATAGCCCTGAACTTGGCTTTGAGTCTTGAGAAGGAAGTGGAATCAAATTGATAGTGTTTCTAAACAGCATTTGCCAAGATATTCAGGGCTGCCTTAGGAGAGGGCAGTAGCTGCTAGTGTTCAAATTCTGTTCCCATGGAAGTCAATGGCTAAAACCCTATCTCACTTCAGTCAGGCTCTGAATTTACTCGAAGAGTTCAGTGGAGGTGAAAGAGAGAGACTGGTTTTATGTCAATCAAGCCTGTCGATATTGTTGGAGTTCCCTCAGGAGATCAGCTTCTCATGCTCTGCTACTTTAGATGGACAGATTGTGCACACAAACAGCACAGAACTGCCAAAAGGCTGCTAGTATCACCAAAAGCAACACTGGTACTTAAATAGCACAAAAACTTCTGAAGGAAGGAGAAGGGGTAACAGTGCCCCCTTCTCGAATCTGGCAGTCTCTAAGAAATGTTCCAGCTCAGGAAGGGAATTTCAATTAAATTGGAAAATTAAAAAAAAAAAAAAAAAAAAAGCGAACTTCTAACTAATTCTGAATACATAATTTCCGTATTCTTTCATTCATTGGAAGGCAGATACACTTGAGCTCCTACATGTGCAAAAATGTATATATTCATGAGCATGTGCTTCATAAAGGAAGATGAAAGCTGTCATTTGCATTTGGTGGGTCTCTTTCATTATTTCAGGTGCTCTGAAACTTTAGTGTCTTAAGAGTTACTGAGAAAAGCCTGTTCCCCACTGTCATACAGCATCATCTGTCCAGCAATGGCAAGAATTACATATACAAAAAGCAGTAACAGGACATGTTAATGCATTTTAGCTGCTTTTACTATGAATATTTTTGAAGACAGAGTATTTTTCAGCATGTCAGGAAGAGTTTAATTTCTCCTTCTCATTTTTTGCAACAATGAAAGGAACATTTTCAGTAAAAACACCCATGTGCATTGTGAACATTCATGTGTAGTCTTTAGCCACCTCTATTCTGTTAATATGAAGAAAAATAATTAGAAAGTCATTGGTATGACAATGAATGGTCACAATTAATGATCTTTTTCAAAGTATGTTTTAATGAGAAAGTTGGATTAATTTCTTTTTCAGCCTTGGCAAATCCTCCTCCACAATAAAAACCTGTGCACAGTAATAATTGGGTTCACAGTTAGACCAAGCATTCATACTGATCAAGCTCTGATAACTATTTTAATTCCTAACTGCCTTCCAACTTTTAAGTATTTCGTAACATTTTCATGTGCAAATCACATAGAACATCAGATTGAAACACCCATGTAAGAACCAACCTCTTTGCCTGCTACAGATCAAACATTTGTAGTCTTTAAGAAAAACTTCACCTTAAGGTAACATCAAAGCCATTTTATAAGGAGGCACTATTTCACAGGGAGATATGAGAGACACAAAAGCTGTAGAGCAAGGCACAGGACAGAGCAAGTTTAAGTTTTGATTTAATATCTGGGCTCAGATGGAGGTACCCAGCAGAACTATGGTATTTACAGAGCCTGCAGAGTTTATTTACAAAATGAATTTTGCTGTTATAAGCTTTGAAAATGTAGAAGTTTCAGGACCTCACCAACAGAGTCACTCTCTGCTCTGGAGAGTCCACTGGTTTCTTGGAAACTCCTGCCACACAATACTTTTTCATCCCTAAGTTATAAATAAACAAAACTCGAACTTCAAGGAAGATTATAAAACAAAACCATAGCCATTCTGCTCTTGGGAAATGAAGATGAAGAATTACAAAAGATGGTATGTGACAGAAAAGGACATGTAAGGACGAAGTGTTAGCTGAGTAAGGAAACCATAAATAATATAGCAAATAACCACTTCATCCTATCCTGCTTGTTGTTAAAGGACAGAGAATTAGATTTTTGTCCCAGAAGTCCATGATACAGGATGTTATGTCACAGGAGAGACTCTAATCTTTACAAGAGTTAGCTTTTAACAGAGATCGAGCCATATACAACCAGCATATTTCATAAAATCATAGAATATCTTGATTTGGGAGGGACCCACTAGGATTATCAAAGTCCAACTCCTGGTCCTGCATGGAACAGCCTCAAGAGTCCCACCATGAACCTGAGCTTGTTGTTCAAAACTTCTTGAGCTCTGTCAGGATTGCTGCTGTGATCACTTCCCTAGGGAGCCTGTTCCAGTCCCCAACTGCACTTGGGGTGAAAAATCTTTTCCTAACACCCAGCCTAGACCTCCCCTGACTCAGCTTCAGGCCATTGCCTTGGGTCCTGTCACTGGTCACCACAGAGAGAGCTCAGTGTCTGCCCCTCCACATTCCTTCAAAGTTGTGGACTATGGTGAGGTCTCCCCTCAGTCTCGTCTTCTCCATGCTGAATAGACCAAGTGATCTCAGCCACTCCTCATTCAGCTTCCCCTCAAGGCCCTTCACCATCTTTGTAGATTTATCCAGTATTTTAGTTAAACTTAACTACATTATATTAATTGGATTTGTAGAAATGATTATGAAAGCAAAACAATGAGCTGCCATTGCATTTTAGTTTCTGTAACACATCACTTTTACAACATAATTATAGAAATTGGGGGAACAGCTAATAGGAAAGGACACCAAAGTGAATAAATATAGAGCAAACACCTATTTGGGTAAATAACAAAAAGGAAGTGATTTACTTTTGATAAATTGTATCACATCTTAAGTAATTATCTCTGTTCACCTCTTTGTCTTAAGAAATGAGAAGCAATCCTTTCATCTTTTTGTATAATAATTATTTCTAAAGAGCAAGAACATATTAGAAAAGAAAAATAAATCTCAGAGAGAAATAATGAGTCAAGCACAAAGTTAGGACTCTATCCTGTGAAACGGAAATTACATAGAGCAGATGGAACAGGTAACCATATGTGTGTGTATGTTGGAGAAACAGCGTGCCAGCTTGGGAGTGTGGAGAAGATATTGTTGCAATCAATCTAAACACTCAAGCTACTACACAGAATACTTGCTTAATCATATTGTTGCTGAAATGCCCATAAATATTTGTTAGAGCAGACTAGAAACTAGAGTCGCCCTTCTATTCATTTTTACAGTCTGTTTTTTGTTTGTTTGTTTGTTTTTTAAACTATTTTTCTTTTAAAATTTTCAATGGAAGGGAGGACTGGGAGTGCCTGATCCAGGCCTATTAAAATGCTCCATTCTAATCTGCTGATAAGGAGGACCTGTTGCAAAGGCTATAGAAACAGATGCTTCAATATGGTATGGAAAGTTAAATCAATCAAAACAGCAAAACTGAGACACACTATGAAAATTGTGCTGAAATGTTCTAATACCATGGTCTATTTTCACTTTACCAAACTCCATTTCTCAAACAATTCTAGTGCTGGTCTCTGTTGCAGATAATGAATGCATGGCTACCAAATCCAGAATAGAATCTGGAATTTTCTTACTTAATTTTATTAACTATTAAATAATTATAAAATATGCTGCCCTTTAACATTGGATTCTGCCTTTATTTTAAACAAAAGGCCTGAATCAGAGCTCACAGAAATCAGACATTCTCACTGAACCCAAACTGTCTCTACTGAACCCAAATTTGGCAGAGAAATCAGCTTCCTCAAACCTGATGATTGAACAAAGTTCTGCTCTATCAGAGGTCCCCAGCATAATGCTGAAAAATTCCAGCTGTAGTTCATCCTTTGTACACAGTGCTGTGACAGCTCTTCACAACCTTTAACTATTGGATGAAAAGGAAGTGGAAGGAGCGATTTATTTTTCAGTTTTAAAATTTCTCCAAGAGCCTTTCCAGCAAGAGTGTAGATCCTCTTACTGAATGACTGTGCAACCAAACCAACTAAACATGTGCATCAGTTTCAGAAAATCATTTCAAACACCTGTGCTTAAACATAGTGGTTTTTTCCCTATGACTTTCAAACAAGATCTGTTACAAACTGAAATTTAGGGCATATTCTTTTCATGTGCCAATTCTAACTGCAAAACATGGAATTCAGCTGGGTTAATATCTCCTCCAAAAATCCACTTTGATAGACTCCTTTGGATTCATGCCTCACTAGGAAAGCCATGTACAAAAGAAGTGAGATGGTATCATGTTTTGAAGAGGAGCATTTGTTACAAGTCACGGGAATCACTTCACATATCTGTGAGACAGATCATAAATAAATATTGAACTATTAATTTATGTTAAATAAAGAAAGCCTCTGACTTGCCTTCTGTCATCACTGTTAAAAGGTGAATGTTATAAAACTCACCCACCTTCCCCTCTCTGAAGAACTTTTGTGCGGAACTTATGTGCCCTAACTTCCCTGTTCATCTATCTTGCCAGAGTAACTAAGTAAGACTCTGAAGAAAGAAGAGTCTATGTAGCTCTTCTGGAAACAATGCAAATAATCAGTACACTAAAGATTTATGATAATACAATGGTTCCCTGTCAAGAGTTTTCTCCCATTGATAAGAGCTGACAACTGTGAACAGTATTTCAAAACAAACAAAAAAAACCCAGCAACATTTATATTTTTTATGTTTTTGTATATATTTTGCAAATACTAATTATTGTCTGAGATTCTAACTTATATAGTTAAAAGGAAAAAAAAAAGAAAAAAAACCAGAAGGATTGCTTGTACCACTTTTATGCTGTTGATGACTTACTGCATCAGATGCTCATTGGACTACATGATGGGCAGGAGCTGATTCCTCCAAATAAAATTAAAAAAGGCCAAACTTAAAACATATTCCTATATTAAAAAATAATTTTAAAACCTTTTTGTGTCTTTCATGGTAAATTTCTAGACCATGCATGATTTGCCACACAGACACACACTTCTGCTGAGTGTCACAAGGAACTAACAGAGATCAGGCAAACAATGTCCAACCCAAGATCCCAAGATCCAGTGAAGTTGATGAGAACACTTTCAATACCTTCAGCAGGTTGGCTCCTAGCCTATGACTTGAACTTGAAGTAAATACGACGGCAGTTATACTGGAATATGTACTACAAACTTTGTTTTCGTGTTTTATTTGGTCTTTCAACTTAAAGCTGCAATCCCTTCCCATTGGCAACATGCAAAGAGAGTGAAGACAATGGCTAGCCTGTCATCAGAACATTTTTTTCTGAGGGAAAAAAAAGTTACACAGTGAGGTTCTGCTGTCTTACTATGTTGCTCGTCATCCCAGAGATGCATTAAAACTGAAAATTCATATACTGAGGCAGTGAACTAGAGGAGAGGTCTGAGTTGTATCATATTTTTAAACAAGCAACACCCTGACTTTTGTGCAGGTACTTCCTACTGGTGCTCCAAACTGACTGGTTCATACACCCATCTGCAGGTAGAAGCTCACTGAGGAAACCTGACCCTCTAAATGTGAATCCAAAACCTCAAATGTGAATCCAGAAAATGCCCCTCTGAGAGTGCCCTGTGAGATTTTAGGAAGATTGAATTTCATATACCTTTTCTCCTCTTTCTCATGAGTTACTTTAGTTAGATCAAAATGGAGATCTTGTACTTCTTACTGTTCAATTATTAAGGAACAGCAACAGAGTCGGCTTCATCTGAAAGGCTGAGCAACAGAGTCGGCTTCATCTGAAAGGCTGAGCGATTTTTAAATGATCTCATGTACCATAATTTATAATGGAAAATCAGGTACAAATAGTGTGAGATGCCTTCTAGTTTCTCTCTAATGGAAATAAAATGAATCCCTGGTAATGGGTGACCCTACTTGCTTCTGTGGTCACCCCTTTTACTTTTTCAGTGTTCTCTTTAGTAGTCTCAGGAGAAAAGAACAAATGCAAAGCTTTTATCCAAAGCTGCTTTGCAAAACAATAGCTCTATGCTTCTGCTATAAAATCTATTTTTACTATTCTCAGAAACAAATATTATTGATCACAGAGACTTTGCTACTCCCACTGAGAAAAACTTACTTGCACTGACAGTCCAGAGATAAAATTATTAGAATTTATACTGTAAAAATAATGAATTCTAGTTCTGTTCATAAAAGGTTATTTCATGTAGCTGTTCAAGGATTAATCTAATATCTAGTATGGAATCTATTTATTTTAAATTTTATTTTATTATGTTCTGTGTTAGTTTTTATTTTGTATTTATTTAGATAAACCAGAACATTGCCATCACATATTCCTCTGTATGACACTGCTAGAACTAACACTAGAGAGACAAAAAAAACTCTTCAAACATGCTTCCAATATAAACAAGGAAACCAGGACAAATGTCTCATGTCAATGCAATGATTTTTTTTCCACCAGCAGAATGATAATTCCTGTACATACACATTTTTTTTAATGATTGAAGTTGAGTGTTGGGATTCTCTGCTTACACTCCAACACTAATGTCCAGAAGAGCTTATGCAACCTAGAGTTATATTGCATGAGTTAAAAAAAAGTTTCAGTTATGACCATTAGCTTACTTAGTTCACATGTGTGTGTTCTAATAATACTTTTCCCCGTAAGGGAAAGACACATTTGTTGTCCTTGTGAATGGCCACTGTAATTAAAAACCAGTGGCTATATATATAATACTAATGCTGTTTGCAGCTCTACCCACAGCCTGTTAAAGAGTAGCAGTAGAAAATATATACAATCAAAAAGTATTTGGTTTGGGTAAAGATGCCCTGTGTATCATCAAAGTAGCAGTATGACCTTCTTGATATCCAAGTTGAAACAATCTATTTCTAAAAGCACTGATTACTGCAGATGCATGAGATATTCCAGTGTAAACATAAAAATAAAGCTAATTTTTAACCAGCTATCAGTCTTTTCAAAAGTTTTAAAATATTCAGAAATATTCAGACTTTTTTTCTCAGACTGCCTAGTGAAAATCCTTTTATTTAAATGAGTTCTAATTAATACATATTCTAATAACTACTGCTGGGTGCAGCAGCAAAAACTCCAGCCACTGATAATCTAAAACATAGCTCAGCCATATCATTTTGCCATTAAGTCTGAGAAAGAAGGAAAGTCTGAAGGGAATTTTTTTTTTCATTTATTGCCCTTCTTTCGTTTTAGTCTTCTGCATTCACTGAAAGTTATAACATGTATGCCCTAAAATGAAGGAGTTTTCTAGGAGCTAACAAATAGCATTACCAGCTTTCTCATTTCATTGCAGGAATAACTTTAAAAAGTGGATTTGACCCTGACTGTGACAAAACCAGGACTGGGTGCAGGTTCCAAAGCAGAAAGCATTTAAAAAACAGTGACAGATGATTCTTAAAAGGCAGGAGTTCATTTTGTTGTGGTAGAGAATAAGCAAGTTACACTAAACAGCTTGGACGGAATAATTTGAGTACCACAAAACCTCACGGTGTGCTCTCACCATCTTCTTCTGTAAATGGGCCCAAAGGGAGGAAGGGAATACTTTGGAAACAATTCATAAGTAAGGATGCTGATACCCCTTACCTTTTCCTCCCCAGAAGAAGGGGCAAGCAGCAGCTCAGAACACAGACTGCAAACTATACAGCACCTGTGAGACACATCAGTACCCCTTGCAGCTCCAGTCTGATGCACTGGCTGCTCCTCCAGGCAACTTCAAGCCCTGAGTCTGAAAGACAGACTTTTTTGGATAGTAACTGTGCTGAATGGCTACTGCCCCCCTCACCAAGTACCTGATGGTAGGGAGCAGATGTGGCATAGGCACTTATGTGCTAGAAAAGGAAGGTAAGACCTTGGAAAAAAAAAATGCTCAGTAACTCCCATTTCCTTGAAGGACAAGAAGGCAGAAAGGCCCTGTAGCACATGACCACCTGGAGCTCCTGTCAGGACATAGAGGCTTTGCACCAGCTTGAAGTAAGCCTCTGCCTTCAAGGCACAACTGTACCTGTGGTTTCCATGACAGAGAACTACACAGTGGATTCACTGTGAATTTTCCACTAAGTCATCTATTTATGATGATACTTTATCTAAGGGAAAGACAAAAAAGTGAAATTATAATCTTTTCCCAAGACAATGGAAGATCTTACTCATACTTCTTAGCTCTTTTCAAAATGTGTTGATGATACCAACACTAAATCTAATGTGCTATGACATAAGGAAAATTCTATCCTTTGCAGCTTAAAAATCTTTTATTATTATCTGAGACAATATTCTAGAATATTAAACAGATAACACTAAACCCTTCTGAAATTTTCAATTGCAGAGCTCTCAGCTGAGGGTAGACAAGGAAACAAACTTACATATTAGAGACTGAGTGATAGACTAATCTTTAATGTTGTAATACATTGCTCAGAGATTTTATGAAGGTCATACTAGATCCTACTTTGCCATGCACCCAAAAATTACAAAAAGAGTAGGATTTCAATGCTAAGGTTAGCAAAGTAAAAAATCAGTCCTCTACTCCTTTTGTTAAAAATACTGGAATAATCAGGACATAAGAGAGCCAAGCACATCAAGAAAGAATATGTGAAAAGGAAAGAAGGTATAGAAATATGCAAAGAAAAACACTTTTAACAGAATGAATGGAAAAATAGGAAAAGAAGGGAGAGCAGTATTTCTGAATTGCCCTTGAAAATGTTCTAGCTTTAGAGAAAAGCAAATGCAACTCATGTTCTTCATTTCTGGGTGACAACAGAGGCCTTCACAAACACCTCACAGAGACTGCAGCAAAAAAGAAAATTCTAGCAGAAATGGCTGCTTAAATGTCACTGTCTATAGCAAACAGAATGAGAGAAGTTTATAAAAGATGTAGTTTTATCCAAAAACAGAAAAGGAAGAGCTGTTCTCTTGCACTGTGAGGAACCCACTAAGGCTGTGAATGGTCTCAGGGCAATTGTTCGCCATCAAATCACTAAAGAAACTGGGGGAGACTACTGAGTCTCCTCAACACCAGAATACCATGGGTCTGTTATCAAAGTCAAATCAAAATCTTATCTAAAGACTCTACACATGAGCCAATACTTGCATGCCACAGAAGATAAGAGATGACTATATTAACCATGAAAAAGCAAGGACCTCTCTTCCAGATAAATTACATTATGAGAAATAGTAATACTAGCTCACACCAAAATGCATCATTTTTAAATGTTTTGTCCCCATTTGAGCGTGATCTTTCTTTGGTTTACATGCACATGGATGCAGCCATGCTGCCATGATGAGTCTGTGTGCAACTGTATTCAAAGCATGATTGTAACTCAACAGCAGTATCAAGTCTGGTCTGGCAAAAGCCGTTTCCAGCTGATGTGAAACAGCAATTTCCTTCACAGCAAATTATTTCATGAATCAGCCAGCAGGGAGTGACAACATTCTGCTGCCAGTGACTAAGTGTATGACCTCTGGGTTGTAATTTCCAGCTTAAGAAGAGTTCAGCTTAAGAAGAGTTCATTGCAAACATGAGCATATTTTTCACTCTACTGTTAAGAGAGATGCTAATCTAGCTCTCTGTTTCCTTTCTTTCTTCTTCTTTTTTTTTTTTTTTCCCCTTTTACCAGCTTTATTGCTTACAATGTAGTATTTCCCTGGAGACAGAAAACAAAGTCTAGAACACATTGCTAATAAAACTTGAAGACAACACAGTGGAGTAAGAATTAAAGGGCAACAACTTTTCTACTTCAAGGAAATGTGTCAGGCCTAGCAGAGACCTCATGGCTTTCTCCTGTCATGAAAAGGCAGGTTAGTACTGAACCTCGTTACCTGGTGAGAGACAAACAAACTGAAGTGAGAGGGAAAAGCCTTTTTGAGAATGCTTTCTGATACAGAACCAGAAACAGAGGAAAAATCCCAGTCCTGAGTATGGTGAGAAGAGGAACAAGGAGTTTTAAATGAAAAGTGCGGTAAAAATTGAGTAATGAAAATATGAGTATTACCCATATTATTAAATGTTCTCCAAATACTTAAGATAGGATTGGCACATAAATAAAATTTCCAGCTAATGAACCACAAGACTGATGTCAGTATTAATGCTACTGAATTAACACAACAGTAGAATACTGCACTGCTTTATGTGACTTGGTTGTAACAATAAGTCACGGTAGAAAGTGCTTTTATACCCCTAACAGAAGTGCTGAGGAGAGGAAAAATGGAACCCTAGATTTTATTCAGCATTAGATTCTGTTTGATTGTTGATCCTAAAAGGAGTGACAACCATTGGTTAAAAGAGCTGTTGCTAAGCCACATTTATTTCTATGCAGCGCAGTTCTGCTTCTTGAGTTGTTACTAATGGGGAGAACAAAGTCTCAGGCTCTAAAGCTCAGCTCTGAATTGAGAAGGACAAGCTTCTCATACTGATAACCAGCGACTCAAACTTTATGGCAAGGGTGGAGCAAGCTGTATTGAAAAGGCCTGCAAGGACTTCTTGGTGGAACATGAGATGAAAAATCTAAGATTTCTTTGTCTCCACCTCTGTCTGAGGTGCTCTAAGAACTGGACTACTGCGACATGCACCATATGATTAATGTGGACCTATCAAATTGTGCCTTCTATCAAACTGTGCCTTCAGAGGGACACAGTCATTTGACATTTCCTGGAAACGCACTGATTGGCTACATGGTGTGTGCAGGGGGTTTTTAACTAGCCTGGACAGAATATATTACTTGGATTGAAATACAACCACATGTGACATCAGATGAAATCACAGTGACCCAGGCCTCAGCACAGCCTTTTCGCAACAGACTGCTTTTGCTAGCAGATAAGCAAAGATGAAAGCATATTTAGGCAAAAGCTTCTTCTTTAAAGGTGCCTCTGTGCCAAACTAGAACAACGCTGCATGTTTGCTCCAGGAAGGCATGCTTTATCGTACCAGAAGAAAAATGTATTTATTTGAAATGGTCAACTTTCATATTTGAAATGGTCAAACTAGCTTACATTTTTTATCAGTTTTTACTGGGTTTACATAGCATATAAAATGAGCACAGAATTATTCCAGGTTTAATCCTGTATCTCTTATTCCTGTTTTATAATACTTTTGTAAGAGAGTCTTTTCATACGAACTGAACTATTCATATTTACATTGTGTTCTAGTGCTGCAGCAGGATTAGGATACAAGCATGCCTATGTAGCTCTCAAGCTGTGCCATGCCATGCTCCTTTAAGGTAACTTCTGCTGCCACTTTTTGCATATTAAATAGGGGCTGTTTTTTATGGCGTTTCTCACTCACTGACTTTGTTTGCAAACACCTTACAAGCACTAATGACTTCATTCTCCCAGTAGGCAGTGAAGTATTTCCTTTGTTTCACAAAGGGATGAGATGCAGCATGGGGATAATGGAAGATGTCCAGTGTCATAGAGTCACTGAATACAGATCTCCTGAGCTGCTGTGCAGTATTTATTCACAAGTTAACCCTTCTCAAACAGTTCTGCCTAGCCACACCATTTTCTCAGCCTCATTTCCCACTCCAGGCTATGTCAGGAAAAAATCTCATTCACGGATCCAAGTTTGCAATGCCAACATCAGCTCGCTAAGTGCTTTATCAGAAGGCAGCCTGATTTACAGTGCTCATTCAAATTGAGCTTGTAATGATAATAAGGACTGGATGCAATTATAGACACACACATTTCTCTATACATATACCAGATAATACAGATATGTGCATATACATATCTATATTATCTGGTATCTGTAGAAAGTTATCAAATACAGAACATGAGAACAGTACATGCACAGTTATCTAAAGCTTCAAACAATACTTAGCAATATTTAGCTATTCCAGGCTCACACTCCTCTCTATATCCCTAGAGGGCAATGTCACCTAAGAGGTTGTGCTCATGTCCCTGTCATCTTCATGTGAAGTCAAAGATGATGCTATTTCAAAGACAGACAGAAGTAAGTCTGTACTTAATAACATTTTCTGTAATTAGACTTGTCCCTGTATATAGTCAAGAATTTTTGACGCCTGATTTCAAGAACAGCAAGGTACAGTTGATTATCCCAAATTTACCTACCTTCACAAATCTCTGAGATTTTCCTACTATGTCCCAATGTCAAACAGTGTAAGGCATAAGTAAAGACAAGATGCACTAGGGTCTTAGAGATCAGCATGCAGAAAACCAAATCACAAGAGAAATTTGAAGGGAAAATAGAGCATTAGTTTTCTTCCTTGAATTTACTGTCTTGCTGCTTCACAACTAATATACTTTCTGCAAAGCCAAGTTTCCTTTTGGCAAGGCCTACAGGTCTATCCCCAGGTTTCACTCCACATTTACTCTCAACATTGTTCAACTTGCATACTATGGCACTGCCTACTCTGGTGGGCACCATTTTAATAGTCTCTTCTTCCTGTGTGAAATGAAACCCCTCACTTCAGCAACAGTGCTCTACCTCTGAACAGAAAATGATGTTTGGGTGGGGAAGTTTTCCAGCAAACCCTCTGACAGTCTTTTAAAATCAGACTAATGCCATATAATTGCTTTATTGATGGATTTAGCAGCCTGGATTTACTCTCTGAAATATAAAAAATGAAGGCTTCTGTTGTTCGCTTCCTTTTTGTTTTAAATGATTGATAATTATTTCACAAATGTCTTCCACTGACATTTGATTTGCTAGATAATACACAAACATACAGTTTCTAATGGGTTTTCTGGCCTTTTAACCTAATTTCTTTTCTCATTACTTTTCATTCTATTTCCAATTCCGATACAAAATCTGTTTTCCAGAAGATTTTTGCATGATCTGAAGCTTCCTCACTTTAATAATATAGAGAATGATATTTTAAAACAACAACAAAGCCAAGATCATTGACAGCAGAGAAGCAAAATCAACCCATATTTTTAACTTTTCTTTGTCATTTTGAACTCCTTCACATGCATTCTCTCCAAGAAGGTTCCAAAATTATGATGGAATTTAATAATAATTTTGTGTATGTTAACCTTTAAAAAAAATCTGCTAAATTAAAACAGTTAAGTGAGGACAAAACAAGAGAGTTCAGCATAAAACCAGATTTTTTTCTCTCAAGCTACTAGCTGGCATTGTTACAGTATTGCAAGGATATATTAGCTAATTATTGATTAGGGAGATCACAGAGATAATCATTAGGAAATGAAAATTATATATTTTACATTTTTATAACACGGAAGAGGAAATAATAGCTAAACCTTCAGGGATATATATGAGTACACAGAAAACAATGAAAAAAATCTCAGTGTTAAGGGAAGAGAAGTAGTGAATAAGAATTCCAGTACACTCACTAATTGCAATGGCAGTGACTAACAAAGCCTAGTAATTCATTGGCTATAACAGCATTTACACTCTTTGGAACAAAGCAGGTTGTAGTAGCAATTGTTCTGAGTGTATCTTTGGGATTGTAATAATTTACTCAAATTTTATCTGTATGAAGAATTACACTGCTTTTTTTAGTTCCCCTCAGCCAATATAAGTCTGTTGAAGTCAGCGGGACCTTGTGATTATTGGTCTTACGGCACTGCAGGTCCACCCACCACTCCATTCATAAATGCATGAAAATGCAGGTCATCTTTCTAAAGAAAACTACTTAAAAGTTTAAAGGACAATTGCCTTTTGTGTCCTTTGCTGGAATCCTACGTGACTAGAAGGGAGATATAACTTTTTTTTCCAGTGAAGATTCTCAATATGCCATCTGTATATCATCATTCTTTATAAAGACCTACTGAGATTTCCTAGCACTGCATTAAACAAATTAAATGCATTTTTGTATTGCTATACTATTCAAAAGATTTCTCCCATGCTCCAAGACTCAGAATAGAAGAAGCCTTCTGAAAGAGAAGTCTAAAGAGAACACATCCAATCTGCTATTTAACCTATTTTTCCCATTCTAAAGACTTTTTTTTTTTTTCCCAAGGTGTGGC
This sequence comes from Phainopepla nitens, assembly GCA_013400175.1. Lineage (NCBI taxonomy): Eukaryota > Metazoa > Chordata > Aves > Passeriformes > Bombycillidae > Phainopepla > Phainopepla nitens. The sequence goes on along the minus strand of VXBQ01011780.1, from coordinate 920,032 downwards.
TCTGGTTAGAGAGGATAACACAATAATGATCTCTAAGCAACAATACCTGTATTGTAAAATCGCAATTTATCCAGATGTCCTTTCCAGTGTAGCCAAAAGAAATAACCTGACATGCTAAAGGACAGGTTTCTATTCAAACAAAAAAGAAAAAACAGAAGTCCTTAAGAAATAGCCTCTAAAAAACATGTTTTTGACTCTTCTCCTTGAATTCCACTGACAAAAGTAATAAGTGAGGTGACAGGAAACCTGATATTAATTCTGCAAGTTCTAACTAGATGTGCAGGAGATCTAAGCTCAAGGAATAGAGCTCAAATACAGAGCAAATAGGCAATTATTCTGAGCAGAAGAATTCTGTGCCTGATGATAACTCGCCTGTCTCCATTCTCTGGGGTCGGTTCTACAGAGACTGTAATCTTCTATGTTGATGCCTATATTCAATCTTAATGCCTGATACTGAGCGATGGGAAGCTGTAGGGATTCTTGCAAGATTCACTGTTAATAGGTTTAACTCAGTTGCCATGTCTGCTGGGATATTTCATAAATACATAACCTATGCTATGTGATAGGAATAATTAACTAGAATCACGCAGAGCACACATCTCAACACAGCTCTAAAACTTTTGCCATCTTCTGCTTTAGCCACTCATCTTCTTAAAATAATAAATGCTGGTAAGAGGGCATGGAGGGATTTCTCCTCCTTTGCATGCATTCATGGAGCACTCACACAGCTCCTGCCTTTGCAGTTCTGAAGGAATCCAGATTTCAAAAAACATTTTTTCCACATGTTGGGATAGCTAAAGTTCTCTACAATCTGTACCATCTCCACCATTCTACAGCATAAACGCAAGTTACACTCAGAGACTGAAAATTCTTGTCAGAAAGAAAAATTCAGATTTTGAGTGAAAAGGTTTTGACAAAGAAAATCCTGTTGCAAATGTGCTTTTCAAGCAGCTTAAAATTTATCCAGCTGCTTTCTTCCATTATTAATCTTCTGCTTCTTAGTCCTCTCTTTCCCAAACGCAGCATCTGCTCTTTTTGTTAGCATACGACATGCAGGAGGTTTATTTGTCTGTAAGGCCTCTCCATACATAATGCAATTGCTATGGCTTCTGGCCTAACTGAACTCTAGCTTTGAAGCGGACTGCATTCATTTATATGAATGGACTTCCACAACTTGGATCTCAATGATCCACCAGTAGCAACATTCCCAGTATTTGCCTTTCTTGCATTATTGTATTAAACAAAAGGAGGAAAATGACACAGGGTCCACCCCAAGGGAGGGTGTTTCAATTTACTGTGCCAGGTGTCTAACACATGATTCAGGCACAGTGATCCCATGCATGGCTCCTTCCTCTACACCTATCTTCTTTTTTCCTACAGTCTTAGTAGTTCCTTTAAAACTAAGGAGGCATTCTGAATAAAATATGTTCAGAATATATGTTCAGACCATCACATGATGTAAAGGGCTCCCACTCAGTCCATATGAGAGAATCCCAGGGGTATATTCAGTCTTCTAAAAACAATCTTGCTGCAATATCACCACAATGCCGTCTTCATTTCCAATCTCAGCAAAACACATGGCTAAAAATTGTTTTCTGACAGGTGGATCTCATCAGATCTTCTCATCAGAGTTAATGTGGCTTTCCTGACAAACAACATGAACATGAGAACACTGGCCCCAGAAACTCCACACGGTAAGGGTTACAAGTACGAAGCCAGCAAAATTAAAAAAGGAAAAAAATCATATGATTTAAGTTTTAAGATCAAATTGACAATGGGTTGTGTTTGTTTTCAATAGTCATGCCTAGTGAATTCCCTTCAATTAGTAGTTGTTGAAACTTTAGTCTGAATTAGAAAAAATGATATTACAAAGTAATTTAACCATGGTTATTACCACTTAAGTCTTCCACATGTGCAATTATGCAAATCCACCAAGCACCATTCTGACTATATTTTCACTACTTGGTGAAAATTGCTGATAGAGGAATGAATTTACATAATGTCATCTGCTACTTCATTTACAATTTGTATTTCAAAAACAAGGTGTGTGTAAGGTAACTTGTACAACAGTTCCACTGTTCCTCACCTCCAATTGTTGCCATTTTAATTTTTTCCTACTTATTTAGTAAGGATGCAAACACAGGACTGAGAATAAGCAAGGAATCAAGAATACAGCTTAGGATATTTGCCAGTACTGGTCTCATTTCCAAAGTACATGCTCTCTGACATATGCATACTTCATTTTAGACATAGTCAGAACATAAATGCAGATCTAGATACAATAAGATGTCCTATTTTTTGACATACCATGAAAATGCATATATTTTACAAAACTCAAAGCATAAAACCAAAAATTGAGATATTCATCTCAATGCTCTCTTCTGACTCCTTCCTCCATTTCTCCTAAGTTAAGTATTTGAAGATTCTGGACTCTTCAACACATTTCACATGACAAATTAAAACAACACCCCTTTATAAACTTACAACCTTGTTCTACTGCATTTCATATCAGTTCTCACTGTGTATTCTTCTGATCAAATTCCTTACCAGTCCAGTTTTCTGTATTGCACTAAATGACTCCATATTTGGTGACACTGTATTTTCCATTGCACTTCTTGATTACCTAACTGGTTTACTTGAGTATTACAACACTCAATGAGTCAAAAGTAAAAAACATGACTAAAAATTACTTCATGTTTCAATAACCTCAATTGCACTCACAGAATAACGCAAAGGAAAAACAAGGAAAAGAAGAAAACCACCCAAAAGGCCTAAATGGACCATTTTATTCTTATCATTCTGTGGCACAGTGAGCTGAACATCCTGTCATCACCCTCACCATTATCATGGGCTTGAATTACTGGAACACAAGGTAGTTGTGTTTATGGTATTTGCTTCCCTACAAGGAACAAACAAAGCATTTACTGCTGAAGTATAAAACTAGAAACAGAGGACACATAAGACAATATTTGGCACTGTTCTTTCTCAGCTTTCTGGTAGTAGACAGGGACTTCACAAACACAGTTTTTAGGATGGATCGCCAGGAGAAGAACCACGATAGGGACTTTAAGATACTTCTGCATTCTAGAGATATACAACACAAACCAAAAAAAAAAGAAAAACAATGCACATTTTACAAGAAAGATGGACCAAGGAAAAGGTGTTAAAAACCAAATGAAAGTTTGTTCAAACTCACATTCAGGACCATTTCAGTATATGAGGTTTCATTTTTTGATCACGAGGAAGGAAATTTTTGTGATTTTCATTCAAGAGAAAAATGCTACAAAAATCACATCCCTTTGGACAGAAAAACAAATACTTTGGAATAAAGTAAAATACTTTACTTTTGTCTCGTTCCAAGTTTTCTATTTGTTTTCGAATTTTCTATCCTTGTTCTAAGTTCTCTTTGTTATTTCAACTTAAAAGTTTCCTTCTCATTTTTAAAGGGAAAAAAATCAGCACTTATTTTAGAGGCTGGCAACTCTTCCTCAGTTCTGCAACTTGTGCCCTTGGTCTAGAGATATTTAACTTTGGCTTCAACTTCTCCTGCTTTGAGTGACAAAATGAAAATTAAATCAGTGTAGCTGGAGTTCAGAATTGTTGTTGTTGACACTTTCTTTGTGAATTCTTTCTCTTCCCATTTTCCCCCAAGATAGTTCTTTTACTTGTTCCCATTTTTTTTCATCAAAACATTTCACTTTTACGTATCTTCAATACATTGTGCTGTACAGCTTTTGGATATAAAACACTGAATCTGTGTTTTAACTGACCATATGAAATAAAAAAAAAAAGTTATGAAACATTTACAAAATGTTTTTTCCATTCTTTTGGCATTTTGGGACTAACTTAAATTTTAAAGTTGAACAGAAAACTATTTGCTATTCCCTCTGGAGACAACAAAAGCAAAGTTAGAACACGTATTCATTGCACATACTTAAATATACACATTTATACCAAAATTCATAATGATTCAGTAGTCAACTACTACCTGTGTCATTTCTGTATAGAAAGAATCACAGAAATAAGAAAAGACTCAGTAGGTGATTATTTAATTATCACTAAAAGTGGTGGTAGCAGTGTGTGCATTCTGCCTTGGAAAATACCAATATAATATCCAGGCCACACAAAGCACACTCTAAATTAGGGAGACAATATAATGAGAAATGTATAGAGCCTTTGAATAGCACATTTGCACATAAATGAATTGAAAATAACACTTATTCCATATAAACATTTCTTGGTCTTTCTTTTTTTAACTCCTTTAAATTGACACATCTTACCACACTACAGCATGACTGCTATATTTGCAAAGATGTTAACATCAAAAAAAAAAAATCTATGTAGGTATTTATTTCTGCTTTTAGCATGCATTTAAGAACTGCAAAAGAACAATGAGGCTAGATCCAAAATTCTTTGAAGCCTACACATTCAGTGTTAGTATTAAAAACTCAGTTTGTTTAAAAAAGAGGCTGAGATCTGCTACTGCCCTTTCCATTTTAAGCCAAGCTGCTAAATACTATTTTGGTTTTCTACTTAAATGATGAAAACCTGCATATGTTATAATAACCCTGAATATTCCTTTATTTCACCTTCTGTAAGAGGGGCAACCCAGTATGGATTGATTTGACACTGGTAACTGGCACTACCTTGAGTACAGCAGCTAGTGAATCAATCTCTATCACCATAGTGGCACGTTACAACTCAGTCCATGGTTTTTGTGTTCATAGCACAAAGCAAAGAAAGTTTATTACAGATAAATTACCAATTTCAAGGCAAGTATGCTGTGTTACCACATGTTTTATTATAACTTGTGATACCAGACTACGCTCAGTGTGCTGATCTGCAAACTGGCTTTCTGAGGGAGGAGACAGGGGAGTCTCATTTCTCTGCCAAAACGAACGGTAAGAGAGAGTCATTACATCCAAGTCCATAATAAAAGATTGTGCAGTGCCATCCACAGTTCACAAATTTTTTGTATTTTACTGCATTCAGTATTTAGCTTCAACGTTGAACCAGTTACTTTTCTCTCTCACTGACAGGTTAAGACCTTTACAAATCTCTTTTTAAGAGACCAGGCAAAACCTACACTGTTCTTCCTCTTGCTCTGCTGAAGAGAAACACACTTGAACCTCCAGCTCAATACTTACTGTAGGTAGAATCAGAGCTTATTTTCTATGAAGTAGAATTCATGGGGGTGACTTCTCAGGCTGATTTCCCAAAGCATCACCTAACATGACAGAGATGGTAGCTATCTGCTTCTGCTGGAGCCTGCCTGAATAAAACAAACTCAGCAGGTTTTACTAGGGAACTGTTATATTTTACTCCTAGTAATGTCACGTCTCCTGTGAAGTTTATATACATACGGGCAGGGTAAAAACCCAGCTTAGGGTATGTGGCTTCTTGCCAGAGGTGGGGAAAACACAGCACAAGGAACTGAGCATACAAAGAGCAAATGGTGGAACCACACCACAAATGAAAAACACTTCAACATCAGCCCTGTGGTTTCTAAGCAAGATGGCCTCATGTTGTTGAACTTCTACTTCTCTGAAGGAATTGTTTCTCCTTAAAACAGGGATATTACAGATCTCTACATGTGAGCTGTTCCTCCTGAGATTCCTCTATAATCAATTAAGAAATAAAAGAGCAGATCTGGGACTTGGGACATAATAGCCAATTTCAGAACAAGATGAAACATGAATTGAAAATGTCTATTTCCTTTTGGTAACTGTGAGAGGAGACCAAGTGACGTAGCAAGATGCAAACTTCTACGTCTATCTTCTAATGGACAAACTCAGGCTCTTGAGCCTGAAGATTAGAATTCCTACTCATACAAGTGCTTACCAAAATGAAGTGAGATTTGATATTTTCCAATCTGACTAGCCATAGTATTAAAAAATATATACTTAATATACTGATCATGGTTAAAATATGCAGAAAGGATTAAAAAAAAGGACAGTTAAAACATAAAATCAGCTAAGGAAGCAGGCAATAGTACTTTACATATGGTAGTATGAATTCTGATTAAAAAAAGAGCAAAATTTCTTGGCCGCTTGTTGATGACATGGCAAAAGTTGAAGTCATTGAATTATATCAATGCAAAGGGCAACTTTTGCTGCAGTGTTATGCCACTCCCCTATTGTAAACAGAATTCCTTCTCCAAAGCCAAAAGGAAAATGTACCTTGATCTTATACATCAAATGTATGTGTGCATATATGTTGGTGAAAATCTGTATTTGCATCAGCTCTCTTTAATATCAACTGAAGCTGCTTATGCACAAGGACATTCTCTTCTTTGTGTTATGTTACTGTTAGATTAATTTATCCTTTAGCTTAACAGGTCTTATTTCTGACACAGTGATGCACAGATGTGAATGAGAGGTCAGGGAGAAGGAGTCCTTTCAGCCTTCTTTGCTGTGTAAAACAAAAAAGGGAACATAATTATGAAGAATTTGATTAAGACTCCAGTCTCTTTCTCTTTATCCCTTGTCTGTGAAAACTGTCCTCACCATATGGATGGGTGAAAGATAAAAATAATGACAGAAATTACCATCACCCAATTTTCTCTACCTACAGAAGACACTCGTATTTGATCCAAATCCTGGGCTCAGTTACTGTCTTCAGTCCCTTCCTTCTCTTAGCCATGCACTCTACTTGCATATCACACCAGTCCAGCATAGCAGATGTTTTCATTAAGTATGCTGAGAAATGCTGGTCTGGCCTGGAATTCAGAAAGAAACTCAATTTAAAATCAAAATGAATTTAAATGTCTCTGGATATGACACTGCTGAGAGAAGCACTGCTGAATCTCTCAATTTATTCCACCAAGAACTTTCAGGTTAATATATATTAATGTATTTTTGGTAGGCCTGCAATGTAAGTTTGATTTGTTTCTCCTAGAAGTAATTTAAATTTAAATTCCAAAGCTGTAGACATCTGAAGAATGCTTAGGTTCTCTTAATCATGGTAAAATACCATATACAGGGATTAAAAGAAGCCAACAGCCTATAAAGAGTCTGTTTAGAGAAGTAGCCACTTGATAGCATTAAGGTGGGATTAAAAAAAAAATAAATCCCTCTTAAAACTTCCAAATAGATTTTTAGAGCCAGCAGGCTTGAATCTGGTGTTTAACCAACACAACTAATTACATTCAGCATAAGAACTGAGAAAGGGAAAAAAATGAAGAGATCTCCTTCAGGCAGCATCTGAAGTCACACGTCCAGTTTTGGGCTCCTCAGGAGAAGAGATATGGAGCTCCTGGATCAGGTCCCATGGAGGAGAACAAAGATGATGGAGGGCAGGGAGCATCCCTCTCACAATGAAAGGCTGAGGGAGCTGGGCCTGTTCAGCCTTGAGCAGAGATGACTGAGAGGGGACCTCATCAATGCCTGCCAGTATCTAAAGGGGAGGTGCCAATGGAGCCAGGCTCTTCTTGGTGGGACCCAGCAACAGGACAAGAGGCAACAGCCAGAAAGTGATGCACAGGAAGTTCCACCTGAATATGAGGAAGAATTTCTTTACTGTGCAGATAACCAGGAACTGCAACAGATTGCCCCAAGAGGGTGTGGAAGTCTCCCTCACCGGAGATATTCAATAACTGTCTGGACACAATCCTGTGCCATGTGCCCCAGGACGACCTTTCTTGAGCAAGGAGGTTGGACCAGGTGACCCACTGTGGTTGCTTTCAATCTGACTCTTCTGTGATTCTATGATTCTGTAAAAGCTGTCTGCACATTCAGAAGCCTACTCTGACTCTTCTTTGAATTAAAGAAGGTGCTGGAGACAAATCTGCCACAAGCATTCCAGCCGTGGTGGGCAAAGGTTATGAGTTAACAGCTCTGCTCCATGGAGGATAGAGATTTTTTTTCCTAATTTCACAAAATCTGAACTAGGAGAAACAGCTGTGCCCACTGGGCCTCTTCTGTCATCTAGGGGGGTCTCTGGCTTCCAGCTGTCAGAGGAGGCAAGAGGAAAGTGTAAGTGTGGGAATGGAAGGAGATGCTTAACCCTTACAACCCCTAGTAACAATCACCATATGCAGAGCACCCAGCCAAGGAGCACTGCTTGGGGAAAGTGGTAAGCTGGGTTTTTTGATGTTTGACTCAGGAAACTTTTATACAATGACATTAGAGGAGTGATCCACCTTCTCTGTCAACAAGTGAATGTCAGATCTATCTTATCCTACCCTGGGTTTTCTTATCTTCATGCAGCTGCCTTTCACAACACTGGCCATTCATGTCATGGCAGTTCACAAATTCATGCCCAACATGCTGGTGTCAATAAGAAAAACTGGCAGGTTTCTAAGTGGCCTATTTTTGTTTCTGCAATTTTATTTCTTTCTGGGAAAGCTAAAAATCCTATTACAATTACTTGGCTGAATTACGCTTTCTTTACGAATCAGACTGGCCAGCAAGTGACTTCTTCGTAGCTGAGAAATTCCTATCTTGCAGGCTTTAATAGTAACACCAATTAACACAGCAGGAAATACAAACATTTCTACCACACAAGTGATTATTCCAAGGCAATCACACTCTGTTGGTCAGGGTGAATAACTCCCAATACCTGAGCAAGTTTCTACTCTCCGGCACGGGAAAAAGGAAAAAAAAAAAAGAATTGGAGAAACGTTTTTTTTACCTTTCCCAAGAAAGAAAAGCTAAATTCTCAATGAAAATCCCCAAGCTGTATTTTTCAGAATGTGAAAATATATGTGAGATGTAATGTCTATTAGCTTCTACTTAGCATCTTCCTCACACCAGGGAACTTTATAATAAGAAGCAGCTGAGGAGAAATCAATGTTGGCCTCCATGGATATTCTGTATTCATAGGGATGGCTCCTCTGATTGATTTGTTGGCAATGTGAGATAAAAAACAATTTAAATTAAAAAAAAAAAAAGAAAAAACACAACCAAAAAAACCAACTTAATGAGAGTTGAAGCTTATATGAGAGAAGAGTGAGGGACTAACACTAAAACAAGGAAAAGATTTTTAACAGCTCCTCTAATCTTGCTTTGTTAAAATTTTTGGTGCATGGACAAGGACAATGGAAGGAGAATGGTTTCTCCCATAAATTTGACCCGCTGAGATAAAATAATCAGGTCAAAACACTTGAGGTCTTGCACAGTACGAGAGGACATACTTGGCTGAAATAATAACAGAGAGCCATTTATTATTTTCCAGTTTGCAAACTAGACAGCCCTATTTTTTATTTTTTATGCTTTCTTATTTCCTATGGCAGACATAATCTACTTGCTCTCTGGCAAAGTTAATCCTTCAAGATTTCACAAAGCACTAGTAGGACAATGCAAGACAGTAGCTTGCAGGTCAATGCAGCACCTGCTACTACCTTCAGAACATAGTCTTCCACCAAAGAAATACTTCTTACAACTACTAAAATACACATAGAATGCCCCTTTCTTCTTCCATACAAAATTTCAGACTGTACTATATACATGCTTACTTCATAGCCACAGATAACCATGTTAGCAAGTGTTTAAACAGGGAGCCTCCACCTGCAGGCATCAGAGGGGAACTTGGAGCATTCACAGAAGTATTATATGAATGAAGATTGAAAATGGTGTGAAACATAAGTTACATGCACATAACTTCAGCTCAGTGGCACTCTCCATGCAAAAAGCTAACTGCATGTTCTGAGTGGGCAATGTTCTGATGCATATTTTCTTTCCAATCAGTATAGTGCATCTCTTATCAGCACCACAGGTCTCTGCTGTATATCCTGGCAGAGCCTAGTGCACAGAAATCCTGTGGAGATCAATGAAACTTCTATGCATAGAAGGGGCAGGGAATGAGCAACAAAGATCCCTGAGGAAGATAAGTCTTCTTCAAAATCAAGTTCATAGAAGGTGAATTTTCCCTGAGTGACTGGTAGCAGATTTATTTCAGGTTTTATACAATTCAATGAAAGCCAAAGATAGGTCAGGGTTTTTCCCTGTCATTGCTTTTAAAAGAACACTGAATAATTTTATTTAGAGGCAGATCATGCAGGTCTGTACACTGTCCAACAAAGAGAAGTGACTATGACATCCAGCACAGACACAAAGTCAGCGTATAGATGCACTGAGGTGTAAAAATTCCAAATCGAGTGGGATTCTCAAGCCTAATGTATAGCTGTGCACTTAGTCTGAAGTGATTTTGGCAGAAAAGAATCAAGATATAACACTTAGGCTTAACAGCAGAGCACTTAGTCTTGTCTTTTGTCTCCTGGTGGTGGTTAAGTGGCAGAACAGAGCTAGTTATAATGCAAAGTGCTTTCATCCATGCAGGATTATGCCCCTCTCTTCCTCACAATTTCCATTGTTGTGCTTTCCAGGATCAGGTATATTTTCCCAACACAAGACAGAATTATGGGGGAACTGAGGTCTCATAAGGATTCATACCTTACTATCACTGAGCCCATGCCAGTATTTCATACAGACTTCCTGGGATCACAGCTGCTGTAAAACACAGCAAACTCTGAAGAACACCAAGATTTTAGGACAACAGCTGACAACACTACCAGAACACAGAACAGAAAGTTTGCTTTAAAGATCATCTGTTTACACGATTCACTTTGTCTCAAAACTTTGCAGTTAAATAAATGTCTTTTTTCTTCATTTGAGTTAGTACATTCCAATGCAACATCACAGTCTCTGAAGCTCACCCCTTGTAACTCATCATTATAATCAAAATGTTAACATGAATGACCCAGAAAGCATGCAATCACTCAGCATCGCCACAAAACTACCTCTTTCAGGCCACAGGGGCTTACAAGGCACAAAAGAGCTTTTGGCTGTGAAGGACAGATATTTCAGCAAACACATGCTGAGAAACATCTACCTGCAAAAGTTAAAGCTCTTCATCACAGTTCTGATCATACAAGTATTCCTCAAGTAAAACAATAATATGTCCTTGTGTTTTAATCTCCGCAGCATGTTTCCATAAATTGTTAGTCCATTCTACTGCAGTGTACATCCACTCAGCTCTATTTTTCCCCTAATTTTAATATTTAGCACATTCCTTACATTTTTAAGAATTTTTTTTTCTAAATAAAGGAATCTTCTCTCTCCAGAATGAGGAATCATTTCCTGTTCTGTGCATCATGAAGTACACAAGCTGCCGTCCACTACATGGCCTCCTCTGTTACTAGTTCAGTTTCATCATAGTGAAACCTGTCTGCAACTGTTCCAGCAGTCCACTAAATTCCAAGAGTAATCACATGTTACTGACAAACTGCTGAAACCTAGAACAAATACCAACCAATCAGTGCAAATAAATGCATTGACTTGTGCTATATTTCTGTCCCATCCAGGTTAGTAACACAGCAGCCAGCACTTCATCATTTGAAGTGTGTGAAAAATGGAAACATGGAAGCCCTAGCACAGTATGGCAGGGGGCTTTTCCTTGTGTCAAACTCTTGAGTATTAGGAGATATTTCAAGAAAAAAATTCAAGCCTCAAATCTTTTGTATAGGAAAATGGGTCACTATACTCAGAGCAGAGACAACTTTCCCCACTTAGGGATGCCCACCTCAGCTGATACATGCCCAGGAGCAGTTAAGGAGGATACAAAAGGTGGTTGTATCTCCATTAAATTCCCACCCTGCATGGAGAGTGAGCAGTCATTAGTCTTAAGAACACAATCACAGAACCACAGAATGGCCTGCGTTGGAAGGGACTTTAAAGATTATCCAGATCCAAGTCCCCTGCCATGGCCAGGGACACCTTTCCGGAGATCAGGCTGCTCAAAGCCCCATCCAACCTGGCCTTGAACACTTAACAATACATTTGAGGATACCTCTGGTTATGACTGCTATGCTAACTTTGTTCAATTCCTGACTTTGGCAGCACAATTTATTTACATACAGATGATAAAAAAACAGATCAAAAATGTAATACAAAACAATAAATCATATATTCAGATATAGCTGTCTGCCACAAATGAAAACACACCAATAGAAATCAGTGAAGTATATTTTCAGCAGAAACTCTCCCAAAACATAGGGCCCAACCATTTACACTAAAATCACTTCTCATTAATCCCAAGATCTATACTCTGTTTTGAGGGCCAGTCAGTAGAGATTAGGAGGATTACAAACATATGTTCTGGTCTCAAAATTAAGACCCAGGTATAGAAAACAGGAGATCTGGGCTCTGTTTCTTCCTAGGCCTCAGAGACTCATGCACTGCACAGGAAAAGCAGGAGTCTTTGGAAGGTGAAGTCATCTCATCTGAGTAAGATGCTTTTCAGTAAAAAAGGTATCAAGCACTCCAAAACATCATATCACTCTATCTTTACTGGGGAAACTGGGATATTTTCCTCATATACAAGAACAAAATTAAGCTAAAATAAGAGGTATTTGAAAAACATTACTTTGAATACTGCTGACAGAAACCAGATTTCTTAATCTGTTGAGAAGATCTGACTGAAGAAAGAAGACAGCATCTCTGTGGTGGCCCTAAAAATGAACAACTTTGTATCCTGAGGCATGATGAATGAAAGGGGCAGGTGTAGTCATTCTTTGCCACTCTGTGGTGGCACAATCAGCCATGAATCTGTCAGTGAATCTATCACCAGTAACGGACAGATTTTCGTAGTTTCACCCTGCAAAACCACTTAAATGAAGATTAGCTTTTTAAAAGAATCCTTAAAGACTGGACACTTTAAGGATCTGAAACACTGCGTGTTTTATCTTTAATGAGCATCACAGAAGCTCAAACCATTAAAATCCACTCACCACTGATCACCTAGAAGAAGAGACTATCCTTCAAAGTCATGCAAAATTTTCAACATAAAGCATTGACTTCTTTTGCACCAGCTTTGAGGATATCTAAAATGCAATTTCTTTATATCATAGGAACAAGATCTTCAGCAATTTAGTGAGAGCAGTATGTGTGCATTTTGTTTTACTTTCTCTGCCAACCTTCCCCTCCAAACCCGTAACCAGGTCCAAAGGATGATTAAATACGTAATGAGATAAGGCATAATGCGACGTCTTACTGAAAGATAAGAGGGCAAACACAAGTATTAAAACTTTTCTTGTAGCTTGTGACAGATAAAGCAAGCACTATTATGTAGAATAGGCTTCATGTTACTTTAAATATCCTGTACAATTCCTATAAAGCTTTTGTGTAAAATTCTTCCCTGCATATATAGAAATTAATCTTATCACATTATAGCTTGCTATGCATTCTTCCTGCAGCACACTATGTTTTAAATTGCAAAATCCATTTTTCTTTCTTTTTCATTTGTCACCTCACCACTGGAAGGAACGATTCCTGGTGTGTATTCCATTGCATGCCTGACAATATCAAGTCTGTCTTCGGTATATTAGTATAAAAAATTGAGGATAAAGGATTACATGAGGTCAATGAGGAAGTACAGAAGACAGGAAGCCTACATGATTCATTGTGTCTTCTGCTACAAAACTCTGAGACTCTTTGATGAGAACACAGATACAATAAGTAAGCACTTAGCAGAGAAGTAACTCTTTTTTAGTACTCTGAAAATTTTCAGATAATTTGCATAAATAAACCTGATATGGATATGTCTCCTTTGTTATGTGTCATCTCACAATACAGCAATGTGCTGCACAGTGTGAGTCTCTCATAGTCCTTAATGTAACTCAGCCCTTGGAGATGAGGCACTGATAGAATTTCTCTCTGAGGCATTCTCCTTTTTTTAATTCTGAATTAGTGCACCACCCCAATCAATGTACACATTCACAATACGCTTATGCAATAAAGCTTTAAAACCGGTGCAAGCATCTTATAATGCTTTGTCATGCATGTGTTCTTGAAAAAAAGAAAAGTAAAAAGAGTAACAAGTAAAACACATATAAAGCAGAAAGGCTGAGCATTCTCTGCAGGGCTGAAACACTTTTCAGAGGACTAAGGGAGAATCCGTAAATATTTAATGTTGCTACAAGCAGAGGGATTAACAGACTAGAGCTCTTTGATCAATACTTGCAGCATCACGTATTATTTCCAGCAGGCATGAACAGCAAAATGCTATTTATTGACTAAAGTATGCTACACATCATTGAAGTTTAATAAAAGGGGACATGAAATTCTCTCTTGACCAGGAGTAAGCCCCTGACCTGACTGTAGCCTAATCAACCATTTCTTGCACTGCAGTAGCACTTGATGGTTCCCAGACTCATTTTTCTGGGAGCTTTCCAAGACGTAGACAAATCCAGTCTCTAACATCAAGAGATTAAAGTATTAGATAGTTTAAGGTGAAATTAAATAAAGCTGGTGCAACAGAACGAATAGAAGTATGAGTAGTGAGAGAGCAAAAAGCATAAGATCACTTGGGTTCATAGACTAATTAGGACTTCAATTAGGAGTTCAGAATAAGAAGCACTTTTGGTTTAGTTTTCTAGCTTATAAAATAATAAGAAAGAGTTTTGGCAGCTTTTGTCCCACATTCATTGTATGCAGTGCTATGCAAGCCAAAGAGGAATAGCAAAATGAACACACCTGCCAGACATAAGAGAGTTCTTGTTAGGGCAAACCAGAAATGTCCCAATCAGACAGATGTCCCATCTGCCACAGACAGTGCCCCATATCAAATACCTATAAGGAAAATTCCAGGAAGCAAACTGTAAACATCTGTGAAACAAATGGATGGTAAGAAAACATTACTTGCCCTGTCATCCTGAGTCTCTCAAAACACATTGCATGATGCTCACTCATTAATCTCACTGGGATATATATAAAATTACCTAGCACTACTTTGGAAAAATCAACCTGTGAACTTAACTCTGCTCTTTGAAATTTCACATGCTTCCAGTAGCTGAAATACCTTTGAACAAATGGTATGGTCCCCACCTTTAGTGCAAAACCCTGCTGCACATACAAAGGCCAAGGAAAAGCACAAAGAAGGAATTTCTATCAGTCATTCCTAGCAGTAAGACCTTTTGAAGATAAACTACTGTAGTCCACTGTCCTCCAAGTCTGTTCCAAATATCCACTTTTTCTGTTGCTGTAGCTTGCAGTGTTTGTTATATTTATGATGAAGCTTGGAGTAGATAATTGACGAGATAAAATCCCATAATAATACAAGTGCATTAGTCTAAAGTCCAGGCACATGAACCCCTACAGGGGCAACCCAGACAACAGACTTAGAATCCACATGAAACTCTTTTCCTTTTGATGTTGAACACAGATGAATTAATCTCACAACAGCACCTGAAAACCGTGGTTGCCTGCTACTGAAGAGACGAAACGCTCGCTCAGGTGCAAGGAGAGGCCTTCCTGAACACAGGAGCTCAGCTGTCTCCAGACCCATCACCCTGCAGGGCTGAGCTCATCTCCCATAGTTTGGAACCTGTATTCAACACTGCTGAATCTAAACCTGCGCTGCTTGTTTCGAACTAGGTAACTGGGAAAAAATGAAATAACTTCTCCTCAGAAGTGAACCCTCTCAATTTTCCCTTCACAGCTGCACTTTCTGTTACTCAATTTCAAGGAAAACAAAGTGACTGAATGCACCTGACTTAATATTTTTAAAGGGCTCAAATATGGCTTTCAATCTCTTCCTCGCTGACTGACATTGTATCACATCCAGGAAGCAAAGAGATGCTTTGCTTGTAAACTCTGAGTAAACTTCTCCAATCAGTATATTTCAACTCTTATTTCTATGAAGGACAAAGGTTATTCAAGTAGACAATTGCTACTTCTGAATTTCATTTAGCATATAGCTCTCATGAGGTTTCTAAGTAATACATGTCAAAAGCTAAATGTGAAATTCCAAAGAAACCATAAACCACGTACCTAAAATGTCATTTATTGCCAAAGAATGATTCTGGAAGGTAAATCCTTAAATGACCATTTTTTATTTTCTTCTTGTCAAATATGGTCCTCCTTTCCCTGACAAAGCCTTTTGAGTCCTCTTATGCAGTTATAAGCTTTTTTTAAGGTTATTCAAGTGTTATGATAGCATTTTATGATTGCTTGTAACAATCACACATAATCCTAAACACCTAGGAGGGATTTCAGAGAACAAATTTCAGCAGCAACTGAAATAAGAAGTCACCAACTTCAAAAGGTCGTCACCTCAAGCTACCAGACTGACTTGTTTTCTACATCTGGTTTAAAAGATACAACTACTCCACAATGCTAAAATAAATGAAACCAAATCAAATAGGCTGAAAATACTGACAAAGAAATTATGAACTGAAAAGAAATAATGAACACAATATAAATAAAAACCCTTTTCAGCACTCTAGTCAGCCAACAAGAACTCCTTAGGGCATCTGATGGGTATTTTCGTGGCTGATAGCAGGACTGATGCAGAATATATTGTGGGCATAAATTACATGAAGTGATGAAAAGAGGATGAAGAGAAGAGTATATATGCACTTTAAGAGAAACAAAGACATCAGGAGTAAGTGAAAATATCCTGCAGAACATTTCTAAAGGCACTGAAGAGGTGAGTCAGAGAGACTCAGAGAGGCAAACAACGATGTCTGCTGAGGTAGGTGGCTAAAGCCAGTCTATTGGAATACATTCAATAGACAAAAAAATAAGGAAGAGTCATGTTGATAAACCTACTTGCCATGAAACTCTTTTCCACACCTTTTTTCCTTTTTAAATATGAATTGTGTACATAAATGTGTGTAAGGAATTTTAATGAGATGTACACTTTAAATGTATTAAAATGAATTATGCAGAAAAGCAGTAGGAGAGCAACAGATGCACAGATTCAAGGGTGACATGCTTAGTTTCACTTGATGAATGTTTGTTTTGTTGCTTTGAAAAATTAATGTAATGAAATATTTAAAGTGAACAAGAAACTTTAAAATTAACTTGGGGGATGGATTACTTCCTTACAAGGACAGGGTTTTATTAAGGAAAATATGCTGTCAGCATTTGAATCAGGACTCTATGAACAACCATTAAAATAAGCCAGATATTTCAGGAATGCCTTACAGAAAGTGTGTTTTCCAATCATGGTGTAACACTTCTTAAGGACCATGAGACCAGAGAACAAAGTCTTCACAGCAAACTTACAGGTGGTGTTTCCAGTTTAAAAGGTGGTGACATGATAACCTTTAAAAATTTTAACAGGCTGATAGAGGACCACAGCTGTCCACTGGTCAAAAAAAATTCTGGACCACTGTTTTTACCTATACCAAACAGTGACAGTAATAATTCTAGAAACTTCATTCACATTTAATTGTCTTTTTTCCATGTACTTTATCAAATGAAAGAATTAAAAAATTATGAGAACTCCCTCCATGCCACATTTCTGTTATTAATAGTGTCTGTTTTCTTGTCTAGAGCAGGATTTTCTGGAGTTTATGTTAAGCAGTGAAACTTTCAGTGGTCTTTAGGTTTGACAACCATGTTCAGGTATTTAAATTTAGGTATCTACACCATAAGGACATCCAAAAACCAGACAACGGGTTCTCTGCCTAGACTCTTCAGCTTTCATTGGCAACAGCTGTGAGGGGATCACATATGTCTGCCTGATTCCTCAGTGCAGTCTGTACAGCACACAGAGAAAAAGCAAGCTTTTGATTCCTGAGTCCAAAATCAAATTCCAGAATTGTAAATAAGAATTAGGCTTTAATGCCCAATGGAAAGTGACAGTGGATGATGCAACAAACTGGAATTGTTAATTTTGCCAACAGTACCTCAGAGAATCCGAAAATTTTTAGTTTTTTTCAAGGAGAAAGCATATTCTTGAGAATATCCAGCTTCTCCTCAAGGAGAAAATTGTTCTTCAGGCAAGTAAAGGAGAACAGAGGAGGTTGTGATGACATAACTTGGATGCCAAGCCTTTGAAACGATAGCCGTATGAGGAATAACATGAATCAAAAGGCTTCTTTGATTTTTCCTTTTTAAAACGAGACCCCAAAACCTCACATTGTCCAGCACTATGCTCTTTACTGTTTAGAATGGCTGGTAGCCAAGAAACACAAACTAACCACGTATGAATGATACATGTCAAGGTTGTTCTGCAAAAACAAAAGAACTTTTTGTGGCCTAATAATGTTCCCTGACTCTAATCCATCTGTGAAGAGATTGCTGCCGATAACAGCACCAGCAGCAATGGGAAACCTTCTGGGTAAAAACATAAATTGCGTAAGATGTGGAAATTGCATTATTTTTGTAACAATTTAACCTGATGCCTTATCTGTGTATCTGACAGACACCCTCCCTCTCCTCATGTATCTTGATCCCCTATGTACAGGATCAACATGTAGAACACATTTTCATGGTGGACTTTACCAAAATCTATTTTACTTTCATGAAAATTCAATTAAACAAGAGAGTGCAATTATCTGTTTACTGGCAAACAGGCAGTCCACATTAGTTCAGCTCTGCTTTGCTGAACTGTGTTCAACTGCTCAAAGCATTCACATGTTTCATTATGAGATTTCATCAGACACTCCTGGCTCCAACATCATGGCACAAAAAATGGAATACACAATGCCCTCTGCTCTCCACATTTTGGCTGCAGCTTAAAAGCTGACCATGCCCTCTACAGAAACTGTTCACAAGTATAGCAAAGGTTAGGATAGTTTCATACATATATGGTTTGTATTATCTACATCTTATCCGGGCTACTTCCCTACTCCCTTTTTTTAGCATGGAAAATTGAAAATTAACTTTCATGGCTTTGCTTTTTCCTCAGTTCAATCATGATGCCTAAAAAATCAACCGTAGATATAGTATTTTATACTCTATTAACTACATACTTCCTTACACCCTGGTGTAACCTCCCACCAGAGCACACAAAGCCACCCTGTCCCTGCACAGCTGAGCTGGCATCCACATGCTGATGACACAAAATACATCTGACTGAATTGCCATTTAAACCTGAAACTCCTGATGGAGCCAGAAAAAGCCTTGATCCTGGTAAATGTTTCAAGTGAGCTGTCCCCCTTCCTGAAGCAGACAGATCTCAGATCTGAAATGTCACGCGCAATTACCCTAGAGTCTTTGGCTCTGAATCTCCAGATAACTCCAGGCATTATGCAGGCTCCCCTCTTCCCCCAACAACTTCAGGACTTGATTTTAGTGAAATATAAAGATTTTTCTTTCAGAAGTAGTGGCTAAAATGAGACCTGTGACTTAGTATAGGAAAAAAATATTACAACATTGATTCTTACAAATAAGCAGAAAAATGCAAACTGTTAGGAAACAAATAGTAAGACTGCCTCAATATGCAGGCCATCTAAAGATTTCCAGGCTGCTTTTTATTCAATCTGTGTTTAGGACTTCTCTAATGAAGACAAAACGTCTCTTTTTGTGATGGTGGTGCAAAAAACCATAGGCATTTGGAATCAGGTTTGTATTGTGATTCAATATTTTGTATCACAATTGCTGTATCATGCTTGTGCTGTGATTTCCACATAATGCCATATGAATCTTACAAATCAACATCCAACGTAACATCAAATATCTTCAAAATCCTATGTTTGGCATTAGAACATTGAGCAGTCCTGCTGCCTCAGACCTGTTGAAGAGACCACAGTTTGTAGGCCAGGAATGGCAGTCACCAAGTTTTCTTAGCGCTACAAGGACGGGGAGCTTGGTGAGCTCTGTGCCAGCAAGAGGGGTCTGTGGTTCTATGGGGCTCAGAAAGAAGGCAGTGTGGCAATTCATGATATCAAGAGGTTGCTTTGGTAGTCACAAGCAGGGGCAACCATCTCAATGACCATCAGAGTAGTCTTCTGATGTTCCATATCTGCAAGGATACCTGGAGCAAGCAGGACCGAGGAAAGCAGAGGCTGCTGTCCTTTGGGTGGCATGCCAAAGAGGCACTTCACTGAGCCATGGACTGGATCACTTTCCTTGGCAAGGAAAGGCAATAGATTAAGAAAAGGGATACCAGAGACCTCTTTGTACAGAAGTTATCACCAGTGCTTTTGTAAATGATGATGGGGTGAACCCCACAAAGCAAAGTGACAGAAATGAGCCTGGGGAGGTTTCTGAGCTCAGCATTCCCCATAGGCAAATGTTCCCACCCTCACTGTGACCAGGCAAGAGGGCTAGTCATACACATGATGAACAGATTAAGTTCACTGTGCAACATCAATAATCGCTAGTGCTGGCCTGAGATGGGAGCAGAAAATCATTAACCAACTGCTCATCATCCTTGGACTAGGAAATGGGCAGAGGTGAGGTATGTGCTCATGAAGTTCGTGAAGAATATACAGGCAACCACAGCCTTGTTAAGAAAGCTGAACTGAACCCAACACAAATGACATCCACAAGGTAAAGAGCCCTTTGCTTTAGATAAAGAGCACTAATAGTTGAGTGGATCACCTGTTTGTGTAAAGGGAGTTCTCTGACTCAATCCAAAGGGTGTGAATGTCCTTCTGAACCATGGAGGAAATGTCTACAAATTTCAGGCCCATATGAAGTATAATATATAGGCAGGTAATAAGAGAAATTTGGGGGGAAAAAAAAGCAATAGGTTTGAGCTGGCTTTGAACCACATGTTGCTCTCCAGTGCCTAGCAATGTTTGGCATCATGATAGCACAGCATAAGACTGGCCCTGGGAATCATGTTTTCATTCTGATTCTGCTGCATAAAATGATTGCCATATCATGCTTGTGTTGTAGTTGCAGTCTATTGCTATTCTAAATCACAACTCCACATAATGCCAAGTATCTTTAAACAAATCTGGAACTCTTCTCATGTGAAATGTCTGAAGGAACCAGATCAGAGAGTATTGGACTCTGACAAACAGAATCTCAGGAGGAAAAATGTTTTTTGTGGACTGTTAAAATGATGCTACTTAGAATCTGGGGTCAGAGATTCCAAACTTTCCCCTTTTTATTTTTGTACAGTGAAAAAAACAGTAATTACAACGAAGAATATAAATAGAGTAGATAATAATCTTTTCTCTCAACCAAGCAGTAAGAGCATGGGAAAGCAGTGATGATGCCACTAAGTGCTTATTCCCCAGAATCCTCTTCCTGTGAGCTCACAAGCCCAAAGACATTCTCAGAACTGTCATCTCACTGCACAGGGAAACAAGCAAACTATTTAAAGGCAAATAAAGGTGAAAAAAAATTAGGAAAAAAGAAGAGGAAGTCCTTTAACCAGGAAATTAAACCCAGCATCTGGCAAAAGCCTTAAGTGTGTTTCTAATTTTGGCAAAGGATGAGATTGAGCATCTTGAAGACTGTCTTTTTGTCTGGAATAGAGCTTTGAGATTTTCAAATAGGCAACAAGCAGTGAAAAAATTTCAATGCACAGCAAAAAGAATGAAACTAAAGACCAAATATTAAAAGAAAAAAATCTATCAGGATGTCCAAGTCAAGGGGACTTTCTGAACACTGGATGTTTCTAAGACTGACGCAACTTTTAAAAGCTAGTACGGAAGAGGAGGAACTGTTTTAAGTTGATAGATGTTTTTGAGCTCTTAACATGAGGAAACAGGAAATACCAAAGGAATTGTTATTTTGGTTTTGGCAGATACTAGGGACAGACCTTTAAAGTGCCACAAGAGCAAAAGGATATCCTCTTGAAAGGAACACAAGTCCTTTTCTAAGAGCCAAGCTCAATTGCAGAAGCCTGTAAAAATGAACTAAGGCAAGTGAATGTTAACATTCATGGCTCAATTCCCCATCCAGCTCAGCTGAGATCTAATTCCACAAGACAGGTATTTCAGCACAAAAGCATATGCCAACAAATTAAAAGCAATATGCAGAAGGAAGATGCAGGCAGCAGTGGTCTCAAAAATCAGCACACAATGGTAAAATATAAGGAAACTAAATTCCTTAAAATGGATTACCCAGGAAAACAGATTTATAATCACTAAAACCAAAATAAAATCCATCAAAACCATAAAAATAAACACAATCTGACTTTAAGAAGAGTTAATGAGCTTGAACTAAGATGTAGGATTAAAAACCAGATTTCTTTTGAGCTCCATTAGTGAAAAAGTATACGAAAAAGCTATGCATTAATTATTATTATTATTCTTCGCACTCCAAACTTCCTGCATGATATCTTCTCTTTTTTGGTCTCACTTTCATTGCCAAAGAATGGCCAGAGATTTTTCTGTATATTATTTTGTGAGCTAATTCATTTGTAAGATGGTAAAATATTAGGGACATTGAATGGAATGGCAACAGATATGCATATTGAACAAAAAAAAATGTCCAAAGCATTCTGAGTATAAAAAGAACAGGACTGTTTTTAAACTGTAAGTGGATGTCAATATGCATCTAAAGATTTGGCTATTCAAAGGAGTTCTTGGCTTGCTCAACCAATTCAGGTAAATCAATTTTCATCTACCCAAATTTTTTAACTGTCACTTGTCTTTAATAGAAAAATAAAACCATCATTTAAAACCTTGGCAGATGTTATAGAATGAACTTTTCTCTTTCACCCAGATACTCTTTTAATCTTTACATAGAAGGTTCAGACTCAGGAGACCACTGCTGTTCAGGTAAAAAAAATCATGCATTTATTTAAAATTTGAGTTGGGGTTATTTAAGTATGTGCTAAGAAACCTTTCTCAATCAAGGTTATCAGTGAGATTTCAGGGGGAAAACAAACCCTATATATACATACATACATACATACATATATATATGTATGTATATATTTACACATACACACAATCCTGAGAGAATCAGCTTTAATGGAAAATGGGCCTGCCAACAATTCTGGCATGACAGGCGGGAGCACAACTCAAATTTTCCTAGGCTGTTGGACTGTATTTTCCTCTACAAAAAGCAATAATGCAAGCATATTCAAGTCAGCATATTTCACATATATCAGAGCTTGAAAAGCCCAAGCAAAAGGGGATATACCAACCCAAGTAACTGTCACACGGATTTAGCTCCAATGACACAAACTTGTTATCAAAAGAGGTTATCAGGAAATGGGGTTTCTGCTGTCTAACCTGTCACAGGCTAAAACATCAAGCAGTTTTGACTCTGCATTGAGAAAAGGACACAACAGACAGGCTCTAGGTCAAAGTCATTGGTGCCCAGTCTGCCTACCAGGAGTGGAGGAATCTGTGCTGTGTCATCATCCAGCTAAACCCTTCCTTCAGGAGAGGATAAGTGGCACGATGCAGACGGTGTCTGATCCAGCGCTGCAGGCACAGGACATGGACATGCAGGATTGCACTTACAAGAAGTTCAGTGCAGCTGAGGCCGCTCAAAACCCATGGAGGAAATTTTTGAAATGCTGGCATAAAAGAGATGGTGACAGCAAGGCAATGCTAGCTGCAGGGAAGAGGCACTGCACTAAGCCTGCTGGGAACAGGGAAGAGTGATGGACAACCATTTTATTAATCAAGATATTCTCTGCAAGGTGCAAGGAAAGTGAGATGCAGTCAGCTGTTTCCCCATTAGTTGCTTGTATGGGTTAAGCTGGTTCTTACCAACAAAGTAGCAGTTAAGGAAACACTAAAAAGAAATTAAAAATGTGGATTAAACCAAAGACCAAGCATACCATATTCCTAACAGCTGAGCTCCCTCACAGAAAGCATGATGTCTGGAAGTTTCCAAAGGAATCTGCTCATAGCTGTAGTAGGACTTGGCATTGTGTCTTCCCCTGTCTAATCTTTCCCTGCCACATCCCTCTTAGATGCTGCACATAAACCATCGATGGACCCCGGTCGGGAAT
Source organism: Phainopepla nitens (assembly GCA_013400175.1). Classification (NCBI taxonomy): domain Eukaryota; kingdom Metazoa; phylum Chordata; class Aves; order Passeriformes; family Bombycillidae; genus Phainopepla; species Phainopepla nitens. The sequence goes on along the minus strand of VXBQ01011780.1, from coordinate 896,431 downwards.
CCGACAGCTGTGTTAGATAACTGAGTTACTGTGATTTCTTAACTAGTGTTTGTAAGTTCTGACAGCCACACTTACTTTTATTAAATGTACTTGTGCTGGCTAAAGCCTTTTCCAATACCTCCTTAGGGCACTATTACAGGTTTCAGATTGAGACTGGACTGCTAGGGAATCATTGTGTTCCTGGAAAATGGGCTAATTACAATGGCAATCTTGCACAGCAGTTACCACCAGTCTCTGCCTTCTAACCTTTTGCAGGTTTTCCCCCTGCAAAAGGTTAGAATCATGAAAATAAATAGAATTAAGTCTGTGTTTGTTACAAGAAGATATGCAGCAATCAGGCAGAAATGTTTTCATGTTCACTGCTAGGTACAGGATTCGATGCATGAGAAATGGTAATGAGATAACAAATTAGCCATTGATTCAGACACATCAGTGACGACTGAAAGCCATTATGTGGTGACTGCTCTTTTCTGGGGGTCTGTTTGAAGTACGTTGGTGGTCCTCATGTATTTCCTAGGAGAAGAACATCTGTTGAACAAAAGCCACTATCAAAATCAATATAATTAACATCTTTTTAAACTCTTGAGTTAAAGGAAGGGTGGATCTTTTTCCTGATCCTGAGTTGATCTTTCTTGTGTGACAAATAGAAGCTTTCAGCTTCCAAGCTATTTTTGTTGGATGAAGAAACAGTTTTACTTCCCAGGTCTGAAAGTCTGGCTCTCTCTCTTAATTTTCATACACTTGGTTACATTAATGTTGATTAATGGTCAATAGTTTCAATTAAGCCTGAAAGACTTCAATACCTAAGTATTCCTGCAAATTAATGGGACTGACATACCACTTGCTCAAACTAATTCGAAAAATGCCCAAAATGTTAAATTAGTAACAGACACAGGAGGAGTAATATGCAACCCACTTACAGAATAAGCCTCCTTTATGTCACTACTTTGGCATTCGGAGAAACCTTCTGGAATCAATGATCACACAAAATGATCAGAACAGCAGAATCCTGATTCAGACCACCCCTCATGTAATACATTTTTAGGGGTGCTGAATATTTTTTACTCTTCCAAAGTCAGCAAACAAGCAATGTCTTGGGAAAAAAAAACTTCAAAATTAAATTCAAGGCACACCCCAATCCCAATATCTTCAATATTTTCCACCTTCAACTACTATTTCCCATCTACATCTCTTATTTTTTTAGCACTGAAATTACATCCCTCTTTGGATGCAGCTCCTAGTACACAATGCTATACCTGCACCCTGTGTCAAGAGATACACAAAAGGAGTATATTTGGTTGAAATTACAGACAGGAAAAACATATACAAATTAAAAACTGCCTAGCAACGCATTAATCACAAAAACAAAACAAAACAAAACAACCTTTTTAATGACTATTTCTTCTTACATTATACAAAGTATGCTGACATAAAGATAGCTCATATGGAAAAGGAACTGCTCAACCCGAATGTGTATCCAACATACACCTGTTAGAATTAAAGCCTCCTAAGGCAAAGGCAAATTACTTGGTGCTACCGCTCACATTCAAGAAGAATGCTTTCAAAGAATCCAGCTCACTTTTCTCTGGTTTCTATTAGAGTCACCCTTGAGGCTAGTCTGAAATAAGATAAATTAGAGACGAAAATAACCAATGACATCAAGTCCTACATCAGTGAAATGCAGGCTCTTGCAATATATTTACTCCTATGCTACCAGGCTTCTTTTGAAAATTCCAAATGCTGCGGTTTTCATTACACTGTAATGTAAAATTCAGCTGATGAAGAATTTCTATGAAGGGCAGGTGCTCATTCATGCTGCTGTTACCATGGGTGAGGTTGGAAGGGGAAATCCAGACAAGAATACAGTTAGGAAGCTGCTGGGTCATATTTTCTTAATTTGAATACATATTTCAAATTTTTATAGCATAAGCTCTGAACTAAAAAGCTTCACATATGATCACAAAGTTACAGTATTTACTGAAAGGGGGACAGAGGGAGAAGGTGGGAAAGAGGGGAGAAAGGGAAAAGGGGAAAAAAAGGAAGAAAGAAAATGAAGAGGAAAAAGGAAAGGGAAGGAAGAAGAGGAAAAAAAAGGCTCAGAATCAGTGAATTCACTGTGCAATCAGTCACCTAATTGAGAAGGATGCTGACTGTATTCAGTAATACAACACTGTAACTGAAGAGCCACCCATGACTACTGGGATATATATCTTTTTAGTTGTTTTAGGGGGATTTCTTTTGTCATTAAAATTTGCATTTTTTAAAATATAAAAGTCTTATGTGAAGTAAGGATTGTTAATCTCGGCGTTTGAAAGTTATTTTTTCCTACCATATCTGTGCAATCTAAAAGTTAAATTATTCCTTTGCCCTTTTTCTCTTTTTTTTTTTGGTTTCTTTTTCTTTGCTGAACAGCAGCAATTCCAAAAATACTATATACTGAAAGATTATATACTGGGTGGTAGGGTAAAGGCTACATATAAAATGCTGCTTTAATGAGCTTTAACAAAAAGGACAAATGTAAAATCAGATATCCATCACCTTTCCCCTCCCTCTTGATGTCTCTTACATTGTAGAAGATAAATTGCAGACACATCATAGATACTGAGGCAGCCCAAGTAAAATGTAGGCTGCTTTGCCCTTCTTTCAAGTTCCTGTGATTGAACCTGGGAAAGACCTTTCTATGATCTTGTGATCAAATGCTGCCATTCAAACAAGAAAGGCTCAGAGAAATGGCTAAGAAATGAGGCTTTTACAGCTGCTCAGGACTGCTGACCAGCATAATGACATTGTTGCTGTGACAAACAACCAAAAAAATCAAATAGAATCTTAGCCTCCTGCTTTCCCAGGCCTTTCAAGGCTGAATTGCTTTTCTCTGTGTTTTGCAGCACCATTCAAGGAGAAGGCTGAGAGAGACTTCAAGTATGCAAGAGGCTCCTGGTATTCAAAATGTATGGAAACTGCTATTGCGATACCACTGATCTTACTTTGTCAGGATGAAACTCAAAGGGAAACATCTTTACATGCTATTTCAGACACTAAATGTCACTTCATGCTCAGGAGGAAAGGCCTGCAGAACAGTCTTCAATGCTCCTCTGCTGCCAGGGACAGGTTTACTTTTGGAGACAGTGGGGCGGAAAAACAAGACGACAAAGGGAGGACAGGCCCTGTGTAATTTTCCCCCTTATATGTGTCTTCTCTTTCCCATAACATCTCCTTTCTCACTACAAAGTCCTTCCTAAAGGCATCAGCACCAAATTTTTCCCAAAATGCTTAACGACAGACCAAGCACCTGCAGGATGACTTCTGTTCAGACAAGTACTCAGAAGTTCAGATCCATGTCCTCTCTTTCCAGCTACCAAATTTTTGACATACTTTGCCGGTGAAAATATCTTTGTAGAAAACTCTCTGTACCAGCTCTGATGGGACAAACCCAGCTGAGATTTACAGTGGTGTTCCAAAACATGTGAAAATTCAATGCTCCAATTTTATTGGGACGTCTGAAAAGTCCATTCCCAGAGGCTTCCACTTCTGGTTGAAATACAGATGCCCAAAGGAGTGTGTCAAAAAATATCTATTTGCACATTGTTAAGCTTCAATAAAACTTTTTTGTTCAGCTTAGTTGGAATTTACAGGGTAAAGGTAAAGAAGATTGAAACTTCTGACAAATTTCTCTACACTTTGAATTTAAAAGTGTTCAATGTGCTAGCAAGTGGAAAAGTGTGAGGGAGGGAGGAGAAAATGAAGAATTTTTCTATGAGAGGCCTGAAAGGGAAATAATTTTCCTCATTTGAAAACCATAAGATCATGCAAACCATTTGCTGGGTATTATTGAGCATAACACACTATGAGCTCAAGTGGTTAATCTGTGCTCAGCCTTGCTCAAGTTGGCTTTTTAAACGACTTTTAAACCAGTTGGCTCAGGTGTGACAACACTATACTGCAGCAGTAGGGTCTGCAAAGCAGATGTACTTCATCATTTAAAGTGTCCTGAAGGGACTAATAAAATAATGCAGGAGAGGAAGAAAGAGGAGTTGTGCCACTGCTGGCCACAGCTGACGCAAAAGCAGAATTCCTCCCTGAAATCTGAATCATGTACAAACAACTTTACAACGCTCCACATTGTTTCATGCTCCGATTTGCATGTTTTTATTTATTTGCATTGCTTTGTTTTAAATTGCCAGCCCTTTAGACCTAAACAATATGAAATTCAAGCTGTGAATCTTTCTGGCTCATAAATTTTGCCTGCCATAACACCTGTGCAGCTCGTCTGTCTTGTCTTGGATTTTACAAGTGCATCCAAGGAACAGCACTGTCCCTGGACCAGAAACTTGTCGACACTTCTCCTGCTGATATATGAGGCAAGACAGAATTCAGAGCACACACTCTCAGCTGTGCTGGTTATGCAGCAATAGCATACAGAAGGGACTTTTTTTTTTAGTTCTTAAGCAAATATATCCACCATTTCCCATAAAGGGAACGGATTTTATGAATTAGAAGATTTACATAGTCACTCTTAACAGCAAAAAATGCCCATGAGTTAAAAGAAAAAAGAAAAGTATATTTTGAGATTAGTTTAGAGAAACTGTGGCACAGTTCATTGCCACTAGATATTATGAATGAGAAAGGAATGCAGTTGTCTGTTTATGCTGCAGACTTTTAGAAATCTTAGGAAAGATATGACAGGTGCTACTGTGGCAGGAAGAAAAAAAAAGGGATAATCTTTTCTCATTTAAATGCCATATTATTCTCTAACTTTCATTCTTATAAACCAAGTGGAAGATTTTAATCCAAACTGCAGTAATGCTATTTTATACATCATGACCTGAATTACTGTGATATTACAAACTAACTGATCTTATGCATTTTTTTGCTATGTCTAGTTACAAAGTAATACAAAAACCCCAACCCTGTAAAAAACTTTCCTTAATTATACAGCTAGATTACAAAACTCAGTATTTGATCATATAGCTTCTTGAAATACAAAGAGATACAGTTCTTTTCCTAGGAACTTACTGACCAGTACAAGATCAAATGAAACACAACAAAAATATGTAGCCCTTCAGATCTTTGAGATTGTCCCCATCATCAACAACTTCGTCTATTTCTGGAAAAGCAGGCTTTAGATGACGGCAGCATTCTGTCTTCTCTCACACAGCTTTCCTCATGGGCTCAAATTACATGGCTTAGCACTGATACACACTTCTTAATATCTTAAATACAAACTGGCTCAGCCCTCATTCCTGCAAGAAATTAGTGTGTACCAACTATTGGAGTTTACTGAGTAAACAAATAATTCTGTATCCTCCAAACCAAAGGGAGGCATTTTTGAACCAAATGGATATGCAATAAAATCTTGAATAGATAGGAATTTTTCTTTTTTTACTTTTTAGAAAAATAACCCCGCCTTTAAAGAATCTAAACAATATACAATCTTTAAGACCCAAGAAACCTAGGAAATCGGAACTGATCTTTGCATCATGACATGGAAATATGTCCTATGAAACCAGAAGCACCTACAGCAATGTCAGCACAGTAGGAACAACTGAAGGTTACATAAACATAGTTCTGAGGAAATATAAAAAAAAAAAAAAGAAAAAGAGGTTAAGACAGAGAACCCTATCTTGTTCAGTGGTACAAAATTACACACTTCACATTTGAAATTCTTAAGAATGCCATGAAGCAAAACAAGTATCATCGGATTTTAAAGGCTGTCTTTGAAAAGGAAGGAAACTTTGAAAGTCCAAGAAACAGTTGATTTCAGGTGAAGTCAAAAGCCATTGGAAATCTGTTGCTGAAGATGTGGTACACACTGGATTAACTAAAAATGATGTTTGGTCAAGTACTGGAAGGAGGATAAAGCCAAGAGCCTGTGCTGGTGGTGTTTGATAGCTGTGAGTCTTAAAGGGAGGGCAGAACATGGAGCAGTGATGAGGTTCTGGCCACATCATAGAAACCTGCATGGGCCACAAACCAAGGTCACTGAGATCTAAACAGGGAACTGCTTTCTAAGCAAAAGATTTTATATTTTCCAATAACTCAGTACCCATTCTGCAGTTTCTTGGTTAGAAAGTCCATCTTTATGACCATCTTCTGCGAAGTCTATGTGATCTTAAACATTATGTGGTGTCTGAAAAACGAAACTATTTCCCTAGGGACACTCTCTTCTGAGAGCTGTACACACCATCCAGGCACCTCTTAATATCCAACAGAACCCAGGCAAAAGGTCCACAGAGCCCATTCTGCACAGAACTGTTTGTCAGAGAGACCTAAACTTGGGACAGTGCCTGCACATTGCTGAGGGCATGGGAAGCACAGGGACTCCAAAGCAGGACTGGGGTTACAGAGGCCTCATGGTCATCACCAAGACTCAAGCAGGAGCTAAAGGTTTTAACTGTTTGTCAAAGATGAAGACTTCAAAAGAAGATGAAACCAAGAGAAGTTGAAAGAATATTCAGAGGGTTTGTGATGTAAAAAACTTCTGCTAACAATGAGCTGACTTTGTGTATTTATGGAGCACAGAAAGTGAAAGATAACAGAAATTCCATGAAAAACGATAGTCATAAATTAGAAATGAGAAAAATAAATAGAAAATTTGTTGAACTGTTATTTTTTATAAAGGTCTTTACAAGGATCATATTTTCTGATACAATGAAGAAGAATTTATAAAGTGCAGTCAGCAGATAACAATTAAAGTACTTATAAACCTGAATTCTTACAATTCAGGTAGACAATATAAAAGATTCAGATAACATTAATATTATATACATGAAAGGAACTGAGAATACAAGTAAGAAAATTTGGGGATTTTTAGTAAAGAAAATTTTTGAGGATAACTATATGTAAAAGATAACCCCCTTTTTAAACTAGTTTCACTGAGTATTACCAGTATAAAATCTGGCAGAATCCCCTTTATTCTAAATTCTCTGTAGCATTCAAGTAATGTTTTAACATATCTACAAACCAATACCTGGTTTATAGTTTTGGCTGCTGTCTTATCTAGTTTAAAATGTCAAAAAAATATACATATATACAGACAGCTATGCAAATATCCCAAGAAGAAATATTTGGAAGAGTTTATCAGTGTTTTAGCCATATAAATGAACAGAGAATTAAGTAAAAAAGTTAAAGCACCAAGAGACAGGGTCTAAAAAGCTATCCAACAGAACATTTTAAGTTCATTCACTCAGAAAAACAATTTACAGCATCACTAATGACAAGATAGCATTTGTTCATATACTAAGAGAAAAACACTGGAAAATGTTGTTAGTATCCAGTACACAGTTAACCCTCAACTGGAATACTGTTCCCCCTCACCATTTAAGGCACAATATCCTAGAAAACATGTTGTTCTAAATAGAGTATTCCAAGTTCTTAATCTACTTCTCTGAAGCAAAGGTATTTGAATTTACTCTCTGTGGTGGAAGAACCTGAGAGATGTCCTAAGAGAAATATTTAAACTAAGAAGAGAGGCATAAAATGTCAATTGATTTTGGTGAAAGGAGTTCATAAAAACATAGTGCTTGGAACACTTGCAAGAAGAAAAAAAAAAAAAAAAGCATGCCCAGTAATGATTAAAGCAGTATATGAGGCATTTGCAAATATGTCTGTATCGCTGCAGAAAATTTCTTTCTATTTAAGAGTTTTTACTCTAGTAAATGTCAGTAGCAAAATGACACAGTCTCTTGTTACTTGTGGGATTTCTAACATACACAAGCATAATAATTCCCTCTTCTTTCTTTTTGTCAAATATCTGCAATTAAATTAGCAATAAGAAAAGGAAGATTCTTGACCTTGTAATGTAGCATTCCTGTGTCTTGCTTTAAATTCTCTTGGAGAAAGTAACTGGCCCAATGTCCTCTGACAACTTAAAGTATCTACAAAGCAAATGAAATTTAGGAAGTACCATAAGGGCTAGAAAATGCAGTGAGAGAGTACAATGGACATAGCAGCAGAGGATAATTACCACAACTGAGGCATGTTCCTGTAAAATTACACAGAGAAAAGTAAGAACTTGTTAAATTTTTGCATTTAATCAGAAAGAAAAAATGAAGTTATCTAAAAACATCCAAGGATACTGGGACATGAAAAAAAACTGTGTAAATATCATACCCTAAACTTGCCCATCCAAACAGAAGCCAACTTGTTACTGAGAGACAAGCTAGGAAATTTTAATTTAATTCAGCGATTGCAAAATGTCATAAATTAGCAGGATTTCATATGAAATCTCCTATTCACCAACAAAAATAGATGCAGTACAGAAAGACTGAGAGAGAGCTACCTTCATTATTAGTAGAGCTCTTCACATCTCGACGGACATGTAGAGCAATACAGAATTCATTTGCTGACTTTCAGCATGGCTATACAGGGCCTAAAGCATTAGTTTCACATGGGGCTGAATTCTCTACAGGATGAAAATATACCCACTAGGCTGTGTAGGTCTATTTATCTCAGGAAAGCAGTGCTAATAAAGGGAAAACAAAAAACCTCTCACAAATAAAACCCACTAAAATAATAATCACTCAAAGCTACTCAGAATATTTATGAAGTTGACATGGAATCTGCCAAGCATTGAGATTTTGCAGATTTCTGGAGATGACTGTGCTTTCTCAGTCTGAAAGAAATGCAAAGACATTAACTAATTATTTATAGGACAACCAATTATTTTGTACTGTAAATCTAAGATTGAACATCATGAAATGCTTATTAGTTGAGCAAGCAAGAGAGTGAAGCAATTTCTTTTGGAATGGAATGAAGCCAAGGAGTTGAACAGAGAAGGCCGCTTAATAAGAATGATTCACTAAGACAGACAAAGTGATGCTCAATTTACCTAGGCACTATGCAACTGACCATCAAAATGTTTAAAGAGACAGAAAATAACCTTTACATTGTGACTGGGTTGAAGCAGAGGGGTCTGGAGCTACAAGTGCTCAGTTCTACAATTTTTAAGAAACAACAAACAGTGACTGAAATTATAAAGTCAAAGAAGGATGGATGTGGTTTTGCTTTCAGAAGGTACAGACTACAGAGCCTCTTAAGGGCCCTGAGTGCCCTCCTTTCCTCGAAGTTGTAACACTGCTTTCCTACTGCATTGCTGGCCAGGGACAACTCAGACGTGTGACTCTTGGCTAGACTCACACATCAAGGTACACAAGAGTTATTCTCTTGTGGCTTTTTTTAATTTACCCCAAATCCAACAACAACAAAAACCAAATTTAAAAAAATCCAACTGCATTTACATCTCATTTGCCAAGAAAAAAATAGTTGAAAAAGAGAAGTGTATTCAAAATTAATGTTTGAGATAACTCTTTGGGAAGGTATAACTAAGTCATAGCCCATGTTTTATTCTGGCATGAAAGCCAGAGCCATGGCGCCCAGTCTTTCTAACGGGCTGTTCAACATCATAGGAAAGCTACCTACTCCAGATCTTCCATCATGACTGGGTAACCAGGCAAAACTGCCCCTGCAGCACATGAGCAGTCTATCCTCTAAACCTGCTAATCTCATGAACATACATCCCACGGAATGTATGGTGACACATCACCAGGATGACATCTCAGGGAAGCCAGCAGGGAAAGACAGCATGGATGGAGTAGAGTTGCCAAAATGATTTGTTGTCCACAGACCCACTGCCTCAGGCCAGTAGCACATGGCCAACAGCCAGGTTGTTTTCTCTCTTGATGGCCTAACCTTCCATGCAAATCTTCTATTAGCTGGTAAACCTGAACCAGAACATTAGAGCTTGGAGGAGAGATGTGGACAAAAATGCAAAAATCCCTTTCAGTTCACTGCTACACCTGAAAGAAATCCATTTGAAAATCCAAAATCAATGTAATTTAACCCTAAAAGGATTGATCCATTTTCCCTCTCAGTAAGATCAGGCCTTTGAGCAGAGGTTAATAACAGAGAGTGTTGCATATTTCCGCTAATGTTCTCCGGTTCTTTGGTTTTTAACTGATATCCATAAAGAGGTCACAGCAATAAACTAGAGATGATTCTCCCTCTATGCCAATTACTGAGATGCTGGGAGGATTCTTTTCAGACTATAATTGTGATTTTCCAAGTACATTAAGAGACCTGATTTTCCTTCCTGCTTCAAACAAGCCACTTCTATCTTTTTTGAGAGGCTTAAATACAGGTTCATAGCACAGATGTAGAAACTGAGCACAAGCTTTAACAGGAATCTACAACAAGAAGAAACTAAGAGTGAAATTTTTTTTGCACTGGATACAATGTAAGTGATCCCTTGAATCGACCCCACTGCTAAGGTGATCATGTTTGTGCCCTTAAGAAGAAGAGGAAAGAATACAACAAATCTTTTAATTATGGATTTAAAGAGTGCCCTACTCTAATAACAAGGCACAAACAGCCTCTTTCATGTGGACCAAATACCCTGTGACAAGTTCTAATTACCTGTGTTTGGAGATACAAAATCTGCCTCCCAAAACATGAGGACAAAATGGGATCTTACAGATACCTCATGCATACTTGAATGAGTTCAGTTAATGGTTCAGAGACATTTTCCCAAGCTGCATTATGCTATATCTGCATCTGGACAGTACTCAGGTAAATTAAAACCCTTAATATAGTCACTTCCCAAAATTCTTGTGACTAAATGCCATCTGACAACAACAATCATGAGAGAAACAAAATTCATCATCTCTTCACATGGACATCTTTTCTTCTTCAAGAAACTAAGAGCTGATTCATGTTCTTTAAGAAAGCATCAAAAATGATAGCGAATTTCAGTGTAACTCTTGAAACAAGAGATAACAAGAAGTAAATAATCATGCTATATATCGAGACCCCTGTTTTGATGTCCGACTTTGTTCATATTGAATATCTAGTTCATTCCTCATAATTTGAAAATTAAAAGAAAAAGGAAGAAAAAAAGGAAACTATTTTCATTTTAAAATTTTCATTCTCTACCACTCAGCTTTCTGTCTCAAGCAGGCTCTGTAAAAATATTCTACTTTATTAGCAGATCTAATGAGATGTCCTCTCTGAGACAACTGGGAATGTGACCATGGAGCACACAGGCTTATACTGACAAAGCCAGGCTTACCGAATCCTTGCTATTCACACTCTTTCCATTGGGTGTTGCTATGATATTAAACAGATTACAGCTGGGACTCAAAGTGTGCATACAGAAAGGCAAGCCAAAGGTTAAAGTTCTCTGCCTATGTTGCTCATCCCATTGTTCTACACAGACCAAGTTTGTTGTACTTGACAAAGTTGGTGGTGTAATTCATTAGCTGGTGCTGAGAAAAATTGTCAGTGACTGCTCTTGAAAAGCAGTCTTGAAATGGAGTCTTGCAGCTTGTCCTAAAAGCCTTATATTCTTTCATGAAGGTGATCTTACTAAAAATTATATGTATATTGCAGCATTCAATTACTGTACACTGTAGCTGTGCAGATGGCTTTCTTTTAATTAGAGTATTTAGTACATCTTCTGCATAAAGAACCAGGCAATGAATATGAAGAAATTTAATGAAAGTAACCAAAAAAGGAAATAGTTTAAAGGAAGCTGGTGGGGTGGGGGGGAAGGAGAGATAACAACTTAGGACAAAATTCTTGCAAGTATTTCCTGCTCATTTAACGCAGCCCTTCAGAAAACCCAGAGGAGAAATCCTGCAAATTTGTGGCCTTAGAGGAGTCTTGTCAAGCAGTAAGTATCGAGCAACTGATCACTAAACTGTGCACAGCTGATGAACTCACAGATGATAGTTAAAGATTTGAAAAGCAGAATAATATCTGGAACTTGGATTTCAATGTGGCACAGACACACCAGTGATTGTGTTCTAAGGGTACTGCGAGAAAGTGTCAGGACTTCATTTATTTACGGCAAGAAAAAATGATATAATTTAATATTTGAAATATCCTCAGCATTAACAGCTACTGCTGTTAATACTGGTAACAGAAGCTAGCAACACTAAGTGGTAACTGTGATGAATATAAAACTCCTACAACCTGAAATCTTGGATATTTTAAGATTGATAATGAAACTGCTACGCTTATATTCTTATATAACTTATATTCCTAGTTTGTTAGAAAATCATTGGCATTTAGTTATGTGGCTTCTATAGTAAATGGAAAAGAAAAACCAGGAAACCAAAACATTCACAAGGAAAAAACACATTGAGGCAACCTGAATTATATATGTTCTTAAATTTCCTGCTGTCAGGCAAAAATGTTTAAAACAGACAAACCTGAGTAAGAAAAAATTGCTATGGTCATCAAGGAGAGGCTTCAGCCAGGGAAGCTGCATATCATCTTAGCAGGGGTAGTAATTTAAGCCACTCTCAAGATAAATTCCAGTATTTCTGTATTCGAAACTCTTCAGTGAATTTTAAATTTCACAATGATGGCTAACTTACCTGGTAGACCGGGTGGGGTTTTCAGATATTTGCCATTAAAATGCTGAATTACTACTTCACATTTTTCTGTAGACTCCATTCTGGAAAAGAGAAGAGAGTGGGGTATGGGTACAGGCAATATGTGTAACAAGACTGTTATGGAAGCACTCAGTCAGCAAAAAACAAAAAGCAGAAGGAGAAAAAAAGGACAAGCATAGATGCTGAGAGAAATCTTTAAAGCTGTTGTTGCTGATTTCTGCAGAGAAACTGGCTGAGCCCATGATGGCAGAGTGTGGCTCCTGAGGAGGACCTGCCACTCTCCCCGCCTGCAGCTGTGCTCCCAGCTGTGTTCGAGCCACAGCCCTGTCAATGAACAGTCCCCTCCTGGCTCCAGGGCATCACCCTGAACAAGGACATTCTTTGTGCTCCCATGTGCTGCCTGGAAATGCAATGGACATGTTTCTAGACTCCTTGTGCACCCAAAATAACTCCAAATGGCTTAAAGAAATGAATTGCAGGATTTGGAGAAGAACATGGAAGATTAAACAACAATTATTAAGGATTACAATGTTAAGAAAACAACCTGCAAAGACAGACTTTATAGTAAAACCGAAGACCATGCATATATGACTGTTACAACATAAAGCTGAATTCTGGGTGAGGACAGCAATTTATGTGTAATACCGGCAGGGGAAATGCCTTACTGTTTATCTTCTATGAGCAGGATAACTTTCAGCGTTGAGACATTAAAGCATTAACAGTGAATTGGTAAATGTATTTTTGAAGTATTGTCAGGAATACAAAGATACTAGTCAAATCCCAAACCATGATTATATCACATCTGGGAACGCACCATTGTTTCAGATCTTCTAAATTAACTGCATACAAGTCCAGAAAAAGAGTTAACTTTGCTACAGAGGGACTTTAGAAACTTTGAAAAGAGGAAAGAGAAATGGAAAGATAGTAATTTCCTAGAAGAGTTGTGTCAAAAACCATGTTAAATGCTCCTTCAATACACCAGTACATACCTCCACGTATTCTCCACAAAATAACTCTGCTGACATATACATTGCTTACTTCTTACCTGTCTAGATCATTTTAAAATGAATTTATCTATTACCCTTCCTGTCACACAGTTTGGAGAAAGAGTGGTTCACATACAGCAGCAGTTTGTCTACCAGGGTACAATTTTGCCAGAGTCCAAAGGACCACGGTAAATTAAAAAACAAAAAAAAGAAGAAAAAAAAAAAAGAAAAACAAACAAACAAACAAAAAAACCCAACAACCCCAAAAAAATCCTGCTTGCCCATTTAATTCTTTAAGGAGGTCAGTCTATTGTCCAGTTGTTTCAGGTGAAGTTACTAAAACTTTCCCCTTCCAGGTTGTATCACTGTGTATCATGTGGGCTGGGCTATTTCTACAAGCACAAAGACAGCAACTTAGATCGTTCACTTTGGCTTTATTCAGATTTAACTAAGCGAATGTCTGCGCTGAGCCTTTAGAGACTCTTGTCTCTGAAAGAATAAATGCAATAAAAGTCTGTTTTCTGTAGCTGCAGGCACTTGGTGTCAAACCATGTTATGTTGCACCACACAGCAGTGACAATTTCATTTTAATACATGGGGTACATTTTAACAAGCCAAAGCAATCCCTGCAAAGAATGCAATATATAAGCTGCCAAATGAAAGAGACTCAGTGCACTTCATGCGTTTTATGTGGGAAGAGAATAAAAGTGAAACCCACAGTGTTCTGGGATAAAAAGCCCATAATTCGAATAGCACTCTGAAAAAGAATGTGCACAGTTTCCTCTCAAGTTTCACAATTAACGGCTCTCAAATGCCATTGCTGGCTATCTGTAATCTGGCACACGCTTCGCTTGAAACTGACACTGGCATTATCGACTCAGCCTGAGAAGGCAGCACAATAGACAAAGCCCTCTATACATGTTCCCCTCAGATGTGCTGCTGAGTAACAACTGCAGCCATCCTTGCCCACCCCACCTGAGCCCTCGTGTGCTTTCTGCAGCTTCTGCCTGTGGGGGTGGCCTTTCCCCACTGGCCAGGCAGCCACCCACTAATCAGGAAGGCGTCCACCCCAGGGCCACCAAAACATGAATCATAATTGTCCACAATACCCCTTTTCTTAGAAATAACCCTTAAAAATTGAGCTCTTCACGATGATTAGCTCATTGACTGACTGGGAAAAATTAGGGGTACAGAGCAGCCAGATATATTAACAAAATTGTCTGATTCTTGCCATAACAAGACCCTGGTTTTAGTTTAGTCCAAATTCTGGCCAATATCAACCACTTAGGTGTCAATGCCTATGGCAGGCACCCACACATGGGTTGAACCTATCCACACACGTCGATTCACGCATTACTCCTCTTCTTGTTTTATCCATAAAGATGAGCTGTATCTGGGCAGAGGCCCCAAAAATACACTTTCTTTAGGTCCACATTAATGAATTCCTCCTACTTTTCCTTCAGAAAGCTGCAGCACTCCTCTACTGTAGAATGTGCTTTGAATTATTCTTCTTATATGAGCTAGCAATGTTTCAAAACATCGCTTGAGACCCGTACTTAATAAAAATATCCCTAATGCAATCGTTACATGTTAAAAGGTTTTCTGTAAAAGAATGTCAGCTGAGCATAGGTGAACAGGAGAACACACTTAAATACATTTTTTAATATTGGCGTTCCTTTCATAACTGATGGAACAAAAATAGGACAAAATATAATATACTGGGATAAAAGATAAAGATCTGAGATGCTTCAATACCTTCTACTGAAAGATAAAGATATTCAACACTCTTGCTGGAGAGGGAAGGAAAACAGCTTCACATGATAGTAGAAATTTGGTTCTGATTAGATCATTTGCAAAGTATCACTTTGACATTCCTTTCAACTGTGTATTTTTGACATTGATCCTAAGAGGGTCTAAGATAATAATTCATGTTTAAATACAATTTGGAGATAACTATAATGCATCTAAATATTATTTTCAGCAAGTTAATGCACAGCAGAAAAAAAATTATCAAAGCCATAGGCTTTTATAATTTTTAAAAAGTACAGAAAATGATATAAACCCGAAGGAACTAATAAAACCATGAAAATTTGTTTTTACCTGTATCTATTTATCTCCCAGTTCTGGAAACTAAGTTGTAGGGTTCCCAAATACAAAATAAGTAATGAGACTGTCTATATTCTATCCAATTTGAAAAGAAGTAAATTTTTAAAAATCTGAAAAATGTTTTTTATGATTTTTTTCCCTAGTTATACTTTATAAACTGAGGATACTTCAATATAAAAAGTAAAATAATTTAAAAAAATCCAAAGAAACTCAAACAGTGGGTGCTTAGACGAACATCAGAACCAAATAATTTGATATTTAGATCTTGCTATTAAATATTTTTAATGTAATTCAATTATTTTAATATTTAATATAATTAAAATATTTAAATTATATTTTAATATAATTTATAAGCTTTAGATTATTCTATTATAAAAATAAAATAATTTATTTTATAAGAAAAAATTATATTAAATATCTCTCTACAGAGCCCAATGGCACCAAAGCAGTCATTATTTGTTGTTAGAAGTAATAGGGAACATGAGAGGAGAGGAGAGGAGAGGAGAGGAGAGGAGAGGAGAGGAAGAAAAAGAGAAACAAAAGAAAAGAGAGAAGAGAAAAATTATTTTAACCCCCTACCCAAAGCTCTTATACATGCCCATTATAAAGATTGATGCAGTGTCAAGAAATAACTTAATACAATTTTTATATAAGGAATAACATGGTGATTACATAATTATTACCTGAGAAATATTCAGTACCATGTAATTACCACTTAGTGGAAAAGTGTGGGTTTGGTTTACATAAATCCTATAGTCACTTTGCATAATAATAATAATAATAATGTAAATGAGAATAATCAGGACTATATTTTTTTCCTATATATGGAGTAAATATTTAAAGATGAAATTGTTACTACCACATTTATGTTATGATCAGCATATGACTATTGTTTACATTTACAAGAGCGGGAATAATAAATCTTTGAGAACAATGTTTCCTTACTATTTAAGACATTTTGCAAAGATGGAAGCAGGTAGGTAGTAACAGTATTATACAGTGAGGGGAGCCCAAAGAATGAAGACCATAGTTAGAATACACACCAGAGAACTGAATTTCTTTAGCTTATCAAGAAGATGACTAGAGGGGCAGTTTGATAGCACTGCATAAGTACCTTTCTGGGGAGAATAAACTAGGGAGTAAGGACTTCTTTACTCTTCCTGAGAAAGTTGTGACAAGAATTAGATAAATTCAAAAGAGAAATTAGGCATTTAACTGCAAGGAAGATGACCCACTGGCAAACAAAAGAGATGGTCCTTTGTTTCTGGTGGATGTCTTCAAATAATTTCTCAAAGTCCTTTTTTAGCAAGACACCGGCATTATCTCAATCTTAGGTAACAGGTAGTATTTCAACTGCCTGTTGGCAAGATATGAGGCAAAATGATCTTCAGGTCTTAAATACTCTAAAGCTACAAGATAGTTTTGATTAGCATGAGCTTTCCCATGTTTTTCATCCCTCCATGGAAACACATTCACTAGCTTTTTAATTTATTTTGCTAATTTAATTCCAGGCATTCTAAGACCCTGATATGGCTGCAACCTGTGATTTCCTCCTCCCCTGTAACAGATTTAGGTGTCTTATCTCCCCAGCTTTTCAGACAGTAAGAGATTGTTTCAAGCCGTTTGTGCTTTTTGGTTTGAATCCATTTTATGTTGGGAAAAAAGCTATTTCCTTTGCCACTCACAGTCTAAGAAGACATTTGTTTTGACAAGTTCTCCTCATCGCTCACAAATTATATCTTTTCCCAACATGTCTTGCCTGTATGCTCTTCAACTGTCTGCTTGAACAACAGGAGGTTGTTTACTTTCTCAGATAAATATAAAAAATCTACAGAAACCACTTTTTTCCTCTCGAGATGTGGTTCATTCTATACCTTGCAGCATCACCCATTATGCCAAGGTGAGCTTCCCGAGTATCTCTGCACTACTATCTGTATTTACAGTGCTCTCCATAGAGAAACCTCTTTGGATCAGAAGAAATAACTTCATTACACCTACATTATCCTGAAAACCTCTGAAATATACACAGCTTCCTTTAAGAAAAAAAAAATAGAAATTAACAGCTCATCTCTCTTGTTTTACTTCAGTGGAAACCGGAGCATAACCATTTCTACTGAAATCTATGCAGAGCTTCTATAAATAGAATAATGATCCTGTGACAGCTCAAAATCTCGTTTCCTAGTTTTTGTTGCTCCCTTTCAGTTGTCGAGTTGGATATTGTTTCCAAGGACTAAATTTAAGACATGTAAAATGCAGACAAGCAGGAGGTAAGTTTAGAAAAAAGGATAGGCAGGTGAAGACAAGCAACCCATTAGAAACTTTTCCAGAAGAATAAAGTAGGGAAAAGATGAGGATGAAGCCCAAACTCCCAAGAGCAGAGTGTTTAAATGCCTCACTACAAATCCCCCAGCCAGGCCACAAAGGGATAGAAGCATCTCCCTGATGTGTACCTTTGCTCTGAGGTGACAGCTAATTAAGACTCTCTTGACTTTGGTCATTTGCTGGGAACAGCATCATAACATTCTTTTACGACCATTTGTGTTGTACAAATTTTCTCGTGTTCCTGGAAAAAAATAGTATGAACACACAGTCATTTCCACCTAGACCTAGGCTGATTTATGCTACTGTCTTCACAGTCTCAGGTTAAGTATTTTACTGGTGCCCGTCAGCAGTGCAATACTTGACTGTCTGACTGTCAGCATCTCCATCATAAATTTCTGTTTTCAGAAGCTTATGATTTCGTTGTAAAATGTCGCTTGTGGGAGGAATCTTGCAAGGTCATTTTAAGTTACAAGACAGCAAACAAAATAAAAAAGTGGTTTCTAACTCTTTCTTTGCACTTCATCATTTAAAAGGACCTATAAAATGCTTGTTCTGCTGTTCAGCTGAGTGTGACAAACCTGTGTATGGTATTATTAATACTACTATCTCTTTAGGGAAGATACTTAAATAATACTTGAAAGGTATTTTATTGTGGGGTTATAAAAAGCAGTTTTTATTTCATTGATTCAGTGGCACCAGTTAAGTCCCTCCCCAAGGTATATAACAATATCTCCTTGTTCCCTTTTCTAAAGCCCAAGGAGTTCTTCAATTAAACTTGCAGTACCTCAGGCTTGGATTCTGCAAATTGCTCAGTCAAATTATCTGATGCCTCCCAAGTTTCCAGCTTCCTCCCTCATCATCTTTCAGAGTTGCATATTCATTTTCATCTTATGGAGTCCCATTGATAATTGTCTAGGGATCTTGATCTATCTGTCCTAGCCTGGAGTTTACTTCTTCCTGAAAGTGCAGCTTCATGCCTTTCAATTTTATTAGGGAGGTACAAAGTCCACCAAATTTTTTCCAGGTTGCAAGAACAGATGGAAATGGGAGGCTCTCAGAGATACATCCCCACACAAACCTCCCCACCACCTTGCAGAGGTGCTCTGAGGCTTTTCCAGGGAGGCCTTTCAATGGAAATGTATCACCGTAGGCAGTGGAGTATTTTACAGATATCACACAAAGTCTTTGGAGCATGTTTGGGATTTCCAGTTTCACCTGAGATATTCAATTATAAAGCAATTTCCTGGGTAAGATGCAGGATATGACAGACCATTCTTCTGACTGAAAGTAGGAATGATCCTTATAATATCTAAGCCAGTACTACCATCCCAGCTGATGGATTTATTCAAGCTAAATCATAGCATCTATTCAACCACCTTCAATTAAACTCTTGAATAAGGAAGAACAAAGCACTTTTCCTCTTCACAAGTGCATCCCTAAACTGCCTGAATGTTCTTTATCCCCTGGTGCTGCTGCATCAGTCTCCAAAGTAGCAACATCACTGATCCTCAGAAATCTCTCTCTAAATATTCTTCCTTTTATTTAGCAAAACAGCACCACTGCTTTCTGCCACTGTGATTTTGTCATTCCTTTATCTCCTCTCACCTTAACATGTGGAACTCATCCTTTGTGGGCCTGTGGAAAGCCAGGTCTTCCATCACATACAGTTACCTCTTAATAAGTGGCAACACTTCTTCAGGATGAAGATAAGTTATTTCCCTCCATGCTCTCAATACCTCCCCTATCCAGCAATCCCAGCCTCCCTCAAAGACCTTCTTACTATCTCTGATCTGCTTTTTACTCATACCATCAACACTACAAATGTTGTTTTCCAAACTCATAAGATACCAACTTTAAAATTTTATCTTGAAATAAATCTTCAAATCCAGTTTCTGTGGATTTATTTCGTTTGTTTTGTTTGTTGCTTGTTTTGTTTTGTATTGTTTTGTTCTCTTTCATCTTGCTGATTTTTTTTTTAAGGATGAAGGACTATGATTTTGTTCTAAGCTCTGAAGAACACACTCACACTTTTAAAATGAAACATCAGCTGCTCAAATTGTTAGATGACTCCCAGCAACAGGGATTCAAGAGAAACATCTACAAATATAAGTGTTGTGATGAAATTCTGTGCAACGGCATCATGGTGTCATTCCCTCTTTTAACAGGCAATCTTACAACAGACTGAGCTCAAAGCTTCACATTCAAAGAAGTGCCTCCAATATCCTACTTCTAAGTAAGCATTTCTGCCCCCTCCTATTTCTTCTCATTTCTTTCTCTGCTCTAGGATAGGCTGTGTTTAGTCTCAGCTTCTGCTTGCCGGTATCAACAGAAACACCCTGCCAAAAGACCACGGCAGTGCAAGCCCTGTGGAATGCCAGCTCCCACAGAGAGTCTGAAGGCAAGTAACATGGCCTTGAAGTAAAAAAGCATGGGCCAGGGGTGAGGCAGAGGCAGATGTGCAGAGTTTATAGCTTGGATTGGCCTTTATGAAGCCACAGTTGAAGTCTAAAATTTCCCTTCTCTGGCCCCTTGCTCATAACTCTCCTCCCCAAAATCTACCCTGGGGTGTACCCAGGCACATTTGGCTCAGGCTAAAGTGAAATGCTCTGGAAAGATTCAGGAAAATCTGTTCAGTTGCTTTTGAAGGATGCAAAAGAGAGGAAATTGTTTCATGGCTTAACTTTCTCTCAGAGCTAGTTTTGTATGCACATACTCTAAGGGAAGCTGTCAATGTCAGCAGACATAACAAAGATAATTTTTATCTAAGAACATTCAAAGTTCTCCAGTTTATATATGATTAAGTAGCCACCTGTAGTATTATAAAACTGCTAATCATGGCCATTTAGAAGAAAAATCTGACAATAGCTGCCTGCCTTCAGTCCTCACTTCTGATTGCTTTCTGAATGAATATACTTATTTTGAGATTGACTATTTCCATGATTCGGCAGACTCAGAAAGTGACTTTTAATCATCATAAAATGTAATTAATAACTTTGAAACATATCAAAATTGTTGGCTGCTGCACCATTTCAGCATATGCAAATTTAACTTTTTCTCTGGTGCTCCTGTGGCTCTGTTTAGAGCTATGCTTAGCATCATGGTACATTCCACAGGCAGGCAAGGTATACTGTGAAAAAAGGTCCCAGATCAGAATAACTAAGATCCTCACCTGGGGTGCTGATTTGAACTTCTAAAATCTTATTTGGACTGGAAATCCAGCTTCCATCCCCTACCTATACTGCATTGGTACCCACTCAACATGTGCTCACACTGTAGGTACACTAGAATGAAACCTTCATGACTACAGGCAAAGTTAAACAAATTATCAACTTTTTTGGTTTGACATACAGGAAAAAGATACCAGATAGCACTTCTTTATAAAAATAAAGTCAGCTGGTCATGTAATTAAATATTGTATTGATAATTCTGCAAAGACAGGAGTCACCATTCAACCATGGTTCTAAATTCCTGGATTAACGTTAGCCTCACTCAAATCAGTGGGAGATCTGCTGAATACTTTGATGGAGTGAAGGTCTTACCCCACTGTCGTTTGCGTGGTGTGTTACACAACCTACAAGTTAGGTCATTAAAGGGTTCCTGAAATATGTTCCATAATTAAATACATTTTCACAAAGTAAGTCAATTTTCAAAAATGCGAGTTTATCCATGACTTAGACTAATCTATATTTAGCGAGCTAGAAAAATACATGTTATTATCTGCAAGAATGCACAAGGAACAGTGTGCCATCTTTCAGCACAAATGTTTTGCCTTTTCCCATTTGAATTCAGACAGTATTATCTTAACATTTTTTGTGCATGATGACCTTTCACATCAAGGGATGAAAGTTAATGTTTTTATCACACAGTACTTTATTTCGCTCAGTGGTATTATGACACAGAAGTGTCATCATATAGCAAGATATGATGGATTTCAGAGAAATTTGCAAGACTAAGAAGTCAGCTTGCCTCCTCTACAAAGCACAATGTTATGAATATTCTGTAGAAACAATGATCTGGGATTTTTTTTCCCTTTTCTTTTGAAGCAGAAGACTGATTTGCAGCAGAATTGCAAATTTGTTTTTTCAATACCTTTCTATATATAGCACTCTATTTCTTGGCTTTTGAAAAGAAAACTATTTGATTTGAGAATGTTTCAAGCTGAAGAGAATCTATGTAAATATTCCCTGAGAGTAAACATGGAGCCTTGTCTATCTGTACTAACAATGAAGTACATGGTAATAATATGTTGCCCATTCTGTCCAAAATGTCTGACTACTCCATCAGGACTTGTTCTATGCAAATATTTCTTCTTAAGCTCTTTTCATAGCTGCAGTTCAAGGAAGCTGCCACTTTCAAGGAAGACATGTTTCTTCAGTCACAGTTCCTACCCTTTGCTCTTCCAGTTGCTGAGTTTACTTTCTCCTGTTGCAAAATCTTTGCCAAATATTTAAATAGTTTCATAGAATGGTTTGGGTTGAAAGGGACCCTAAAGATCATCTAGTCTTTCTCTAGATTTCTTACAGGACCCCTTCAAGTACTGAAAGACTGCAATAAGTTCACCCCAGGAGCTCCTAAGCATGGGCCTTGGTTTCTTTTCAAAAAGCGTGTGCTTTTTGCTGTAAGGCGTTTATTATTACCTGAGCTTGATCCTGAACGGATAGCTCACTATTTCTAGTCATTTTTATTTACAGATCCCTAGATGGAGTGAACTGGCTTTTAGAACAATTAAATGAACATCCTTCTGCACTGGCATTTCTTGGTGGAAAGCATGGATACAATCTGATAAAGGTGCCGCTCCGCATCTTCCGTAGCTGTGAGACTTCAGAGCTACAGAACAGACAGCATTTGCAAAGGACCAAAGGGGAAAAAAAATGAATGTGCATGAATCAAAGTAAGAGCAAAGGTTTCACCTAGCAAAGCCGACTCCTCTGCTGACTCCATTCGCATCTCTTAATATTCTGGTGGAAATGACATGTCCAAAGGGTTTCAGCATATTCTCCAGTTCCTGCTCATCCATGGACACAGGTAAATTTGAGATGTATAGATTTGTGGGATCCTGCTCTTGTTGCTGCAAAATAAGAGAAATATCCTCAGTTAGGCTTAAAACAACAGAATAGCTTATGGCTCGTACAGTAAGGGCTACTCAAAATAGGACCAAGCCAAGAATTCATATCTGCATTAGAAGAAAAGCTGGGTAATCTTTTCATGATGGCAACACATTTGCCAAATTTCTGCAAACTCTCATGTATGTGCTTAATTCTGTGCATGATTGCTCTTATTGAACTCAGTGACACTACTTGATGCCTAATTTAGCAGAGATTGTGAAGAAAACGTGATTTCCACAAATGTGCTAATGTCAACATAAATGAAGAACAGAAATTCAACATATATTTCAAGCAGATGTGCTTTTCCAGCCTGAACACTTCCTGTTCAGCTTGTGCATCATGAAAAAGGTTAGTTGAAAACACAGAACACTTTTCATAGTATTTTTTTCCTTTTCTTTCCCCATCAAAAATATCTTTCTTAATAATAAGCAACAAGATTTAACTGGGCCAGAGGCAGGAGGGGGAGTTCTGCAGTTTAACCTATGGTCCTGGCAAGATAGGTCACATGTTTATTCTGAGCCTAAATCAAAAAATATTTTAAAACAAAGCCTGTAGCATGAATAATTGAAAATACAAATTTGAAAGCAGCCTTCTTGTTCCATTTCAGATCTCCAGGCTAAACTTTCCATTTTGGTAATCACTCCAACTCCTATTCTGGCTTGCTAACCTACTGCAAAGAAAACTCAAAGAGACACAGATGCCATATGTAAAATAAGTGTATTAGAACAGTAAGAAACCCCTTGTCTACAGATGACCAGGTCTTGATTGCATTAAATCAATTTAGTTATGCTCTTGCAATTTTTCATGGCTCTGTCCATTTTTATTGATACAAGCTTTACATAATATCTGATCACCTGCCAGTACAAGCCTGACTGGGATCAGACATTACTACATCATTTCAGCTGATGTTAAATAACCAAAAATATAAGATGCAATCATTATACTGTGCAGTAATCCAGATAACACGTTCTCTGAGAAACTTCTCTCAGAGAGAGGTTTTAATTCTTTTTATTACACATTTTAATGGGCAGAATTAATTTGTACTTGTTCAACACTGAGTTGACAACAGCAATATCCTTTTTTTGCTGATTTGTCCTAAAATCAGATTAATAACCTTGCAGCAGCACAGCAACCTTGCACTGTTATGAAATTACACACAATCCTGCAGCCATCTGCCCTGGTTTAACTAAACTAGTTTCAAATTACACTCCATTAAAATCAGTGAGGATGTGCCTTGTCAAACACAATCATGCTTTCTGTTTCAAGAAGATGTATGAAGACAGGACAGAACCAAGATGTCTGCTCCATCACTGCCTTGTACATTCAAGGCCTCAACGTTGGAAAGAGAAATTGCTCCAAGCTGTGATTCACACACACCATCTTTGCAGGGACAGGAATGACTAAGGCAAATCTAATGCAGCTAAATGCCAGAATCAGAAGCTGAAGAAAGTTTTTAGCTTCTCTTACCCCAGGCTCAAGCGAAATTTTAGCCCTTTTGAATAAGACAAAAACTGCAATTGGATACTCCAAAAGGTCAAAAATCAGGCATGTAATACTGTTGTACTGTCTCATGTGGATTCTGATCTCAGGGCTATGGATGCTTGTCTTTGGACATACTGGCTAATAACCACTGCATTCTAGCTTTGCATCTCCAGACTCACTACCCCACGAAACAGCACATTACTGTGCATGATGAATTCTTCACTGTTTTACAAAACATAAATAAAAGACCAAAGTAGGCATGTTTTCAAGCTGCTCTCCATAAAAATATACCCAGTAATTAACATATCTTTCAGTAAGGGGGCAGAAGAGAGGAGAGGAACACCACACACAATAACACTGAACTTATTGCAAATTCAACTGGAGCTATAAACCTCAAATCCAGGAAAACCTTCTTTCCCTCTCCAGTTATCTTTCCCTGCAGTCATCTTCCTTCCTCTCACATCAATTTACATTTATACACATCCAAAAGCTAGTTCCTCTCCAGTAACCAAAAGATGCTACACTGAGGGGTCAGAACTGCTACAGTACTGACAATGGAAGGAAAATCATGCAAACAGTCCTGGAGGGAAGGTAGACAAGAAAGAAAAGGAATGTGAGCTTCAGATCACACTTTTAGCTTTGGGAAAAGTAGGAAGACAAGAATGCAAACCTTTTTCTTTATCTCTTTTTTTTTTTTTTCCCCCACCTTTTCTATCTGCAAACTCTATAAGTTTTACTGATTGGTACTTTGCTTCTTATCCTCCCTCCACACCCCAAAGCCACACAAAAAATGAAAGATGTAGGAATTTGGAAGCATCTTCATTGCTTCTAAGTACTTTGAAAGGGGAGCAACAGAGGCAGGTAAAGCAGAGGCATTCAAAAGCAAATTGAAGCAGGAAGTTTTGCAATTCCAATTGGCATAGTTCTTCAGAAATAATTCCATTATTATGCAAACCTCTACCTATTGATTGGTTAAAGGCTTTGATTAATCCACCAATCAATGCTCAAGGACTAACATCTCTTGCTAATATTTAGAAAAAAATATGCTGATGAAGTCCCTGTAGCCAAAGACCAGACTAATGTGGAAAAGTGGAGTTATGCATCAGTAACTTCACGACAGCCTCTGCTTTCACTGAAGCAACTCAGTCCCGCAGCACATTAAAATGAGAATTCTTCCTTTGACTACTCATTTTTCAAGCTGGGGCAAACAAATAAAATAAATAAGAACTGCTGCCAGTGTGTCTCACTTCTGAACCAGGAACACATAAGCCTTTTAACTGTGCTAGAGATTAAATATCGTTGTTTTAAATATCCGTGGAAAGTTAGCTACACTCTGAGGATGAATGAAAGACTGGCAGACCATAGTCACTCCTTCACAGGGAGTTGCCAAGCCTATCTTTTATCAACATGACAAATAAATGCTGCAAACAGAGAGAGACAGATGAGGCCACTCATGCTACCTCCACAAAACAACAGTGTTTTCTAAGAGAGGAAGAAATTCACATTATTTTCCCTTAGTATAAAAATAGAACATTTAAAGAAATACCCCTTTCCCTTACAGAGAAATATCACGCCAGAGAAGCCATATATCACACAACCAGCTGAAATAAGATGAAATGCCGTCATAGTAATGCAGCCTGGAGCAGAGCAGGCTTTACAGGGGTTGTGTGGAACCCATCTGCCCTATCACTGTGCAGTCAGACCCCACTGCCACCTACCCCCATGAGTCCCTGTTTCTCAGGCTTGGTCCCACTCCCAGCCTCTGGCACTGAGGCTGCTTTTGATCTGTTTTAGTTGTGCAGAGATCTCTGATGTTCAGCGTGGAGGTGCTGACACAAGCCTCTCATTTTGCCCAAGCCATTTCGTCCCAGATTCCCCAAGCTCCTGCATGAGATATTCTTTTCCCCATCCTAATGCCACTGCTGAACTTTTCACTGTCAAAAGTAAGTGTCCTGCTGTTCAAAATGTGCCTATTTGTTGACAAGATAAGTCTAACCAGAACCATAAGTCCGAGCACCCCCTGAACTACTTGCTTTTCATAATCCTAACAGTTGACAGCTTAGTTTCTGCCTTCAGTGAAGGAACAGCACCCAGGGTTTCACGACTGATGGCGATCTTAGTGTCTGGATCAGGCTCCCTGGTTCATTTAATTCTCTCTACGACTTTTCACTAGACATTAAAAAAATGCTACTTCCCATCTTGGGCGACTGAAATCCCATTTATTATAGACTGCAGTCCCAAAATGCACTGACTGACGAGTCATCAGTGAGAGAGCTGAAAGTCTTTTGTTTGATACTGAAGGTCACTTCAGAACTGCATCTTCTTCCTGTGCCCCTAACAGTCTGGGCAGGAACCAAAGGGGTGGGTGGCAGAAAGCCACACACAAACAACTCCCCTACAGCTCCCAACAGCACCGTGACTTGGATGCCCTGCAGCTGGAGACTTGGAGCCAGCGCGGCAGGGCCACCAGCCAAGCAGAGCCTGGGCTTTGCTAGTGATTTCATAGAATTCTAGAATCGCTAAGGTTGGAAGAGACTCCCAAGATCAAGTCCAACCATTAACCTAACACTGCCAGATCTGCCACTAAACCACGTCCCTAAGCACCACATCTACGTGTTTCTTAAAAACTTCCAGGGATAGTGATTCTACCACCTCTCTAGCCTGTTCCAATCCTTGACCCCCCTTTTAGTGAAGACATTTACCCCTCTGAACCACACAAGAAACATCACGCTGGCCCTGTACCACAGGGGAATGACACATATTCCCACAGCACACCTGTCCTTTGGATGTAGTCCCCCATGAGTGAGAAGGGGCTCCCCAGGGGGACACTGCAGCCATTGACTGACACCCCAGGCCAGCCACTGCAGCTGACCACTGTCCTGCAGGTTCACAGGAGCAGGGGGCTGCTCGGACCGCGGAGGGCTCTCTGCAGTGTGGCAGCACAGTTCCTCTGCCTTTCCCAGGCCCCGTGCCAACCAGGGATAAATAATGGGTACAACACCAGGCCAAGTTGCTGCTTCATGAAGAGAGTGGTGAAGCAACAGTGCAGCCTGCTGTGTGTGCCAGCTGCAGAAGAACCATGCTCAAGACACGCAAACTTGCAAGCGCAGTCTCAAGGCACGATCAAAAGCCTGCCCCTGGCTATCCTCACGGATGTTCATTTTAGCCAAGATCTCCCATTTGACAGCCCAAGGATTTTCCACATACAGTTTGCACTTGCACTGCAGTCCCAAAGAAGCAGGGATAAACTCATCCAGCTAGTCCCAACTCTACAAAATCCTGGCACAGCCTCACAACTTAGGCTAAGCGCATTCTGGGATCCTAGTGTGTGCCAGTCTGTGCGGGTACACTGAGTGCCAGAGAATGAGCCAACGACAACAACAAAAAAGAAATTAAGTCAGTTTAAGCTCCTCTCCAAGGGAGTGCATGTCTTTTTGCAACTCCCTTTGCTCCCACTGCAGCCTGTTTCACCATCATTGTATGAGCATAATACCTCAGCTCCTCTGGCCCTTGTGCTCCAGGGGCTTTAGCTGCACACCTATCTTGCAGTTGGTCCATTCTGGCTGGGGATGTGTATGATAGAAACTATCAAAGTGATCAAAATCACATCTTAAAATAGCGAAGGTTAAATTTCTTTTTAATTTCAATTTGGACAAAAATATTCCAATTTCAAAATTGGAAGGTTTAAAATTGTGAATACCGCAAACTAAGAGTAGGTCAAGACCATGTTTTGGATTAGCTCGGACCAACTCCAGTGGTCAGCAGAGCAAGCGTCCTGCTGCAAGGCTCTGGAGTTCAGGAGTCAGGAGTAGTTGTACTGGGGAAACAGCCAGAAATTCTGTTACTGCCTTTTAGCAAGAACTGGGCCAGTCACTCAGCTCCCAAGGCCTGTGCCAAGGAAGCAAAAGTTTATAATGCAGAGGATTTGAAATACACTACACCAACAGCATTTCAAACAGAAAAAAACCCCAAACAAATGCAATCTTAGTGGACGGGGTGCTGCAACTCCAAGTTTCCTGTTTGCTTTGCTAGGCCCTCCCAGACACTTTTGAAAGGAAGGACAATGTTCAGATGGCTTTTTCCTTCCCATCTTGAGATAATCCTTGGAAGCAATGCATGAAAAGCTGAAAGAACAAATCCTTCTTGTGTGAGCTGAGGCTGAGCCTCCTTATGCAGTGCATTTAGTAATGCATTCTTTAAAGACACGTGTAGGGAGGGGCAGACAGCTTTTGGCGATGTTATTTTTTTTTCCCAAAAGCAACTCAAAACTCTTCTAATCTGTGATCTCAGTAGGACTGGAAACTGAGTATGTTTGGTTTATCTGGAAACCTTATGTACCAATTCCTTTTATTGAACCTAATTTATTTCTCCTTAGAGCAGCTTGCTCTAGGAAACTAAGCACTGATTATGAGTTCAAATTATTTCTTTTTCCATCTTTGAAACTTATTCTGGGAATTTAACTTTGTGTATGGATCAATATGAGATTCTGAACTCCTCTTTTAAAATATATAATCAATATTTATACTAATGGATCATATGCTTTTCTTGTCTTTAATAAACTGAGGCTTCATAATATTAATTTTGACACAGGTCAATATTACAGCTCACCTTTAGAAACACACTTCTGTCTTTTTAGATGCAAGTTCAAAACACCTCAAGCAGTATTTTCTCCAAATTAGTTCATCTCTGCCTTATGGCTACTGCCCAGATCTTCAGCCTATGCATTGAATTCCTTCTCTCCTTTAAAGATCTAGGCTGAACTTCTGTCTCCCCTCACGATAAAAATAGTGACTTTTTTTATAGAGAAAGCCATTTATGTGGAACTATATATACGAAACCAGATCATTTATACAGAAACATTTATATGCCATTTCATACATTTTCCAGTGTTTGCTCATTGTTTTGAAAACTGCAGTTGTGTGGTAGCATCAGTCTCATCTTAAGTTTGTTAAACTATTTCTAAACTGGAGTCTTCACAGCCACTAAGCTTAAATGAAATGTAGAGGAAGCATGTAATACTTTCCCTCACTAGATTCACATTCAATATTTCTTCTTGTTTTACTTTGTAATACTCACATTTTTAGTACTTCAGATCATGAGAATTTTTCAAGACATCTGAAACAGACATTCATTTAAAATCTGATTTTCTGTGCATTTGGTTGGATTCACAGACCAAAATTCACAATGATAAGTCTTTCTCCCTAGTTTTCTATTGTTACTCTTTAGTCCTGTTGCTTTTCTACATTAATATAGTAAATTTTTTCAAATGTACAAAAGATGCCAGGTTTCAGAGAGATCCTGGTGTTTAACTTCAGCTCTAATACCTAATGTCTTCAAGAAACATTCAAAGATGTTCTCGCTTCACTGACCCATTCAGGCACGGCAGGATGCTCCTAACCCACTTAATCACTGTTAGACAGGATGAATACGGGCTAGTAAAGTGAAAGTTAAAAGAAAGTCACCCCAAACTCCCACCACCTCCTGGTATCAGAGAAGTGGCAGCAGGAAATCCTTTTCCTCTTTCTCAGTGAGGACGGGAGGGAAGGGTATGGTGTAGGGGTTGGGGATGGAGATCTTGCCCGTGTACCTGCATGTGGCACCTTTCCAATCAATGAAGATACACTGATATGCATTAAGTGACAGTAGTCCTGCCTTCAAAGATTTTTTACATTACATATTTGTTTTATAAAAAGAAGGAACAAACTAAAAAAACTCATGAAACGTTTGCATAGCAATGGTCCAGATGATGCAGCCTTCCAGATTTGTCAATGACATACTTTGAGCCAGCATTGCAGTAACATGAGGTGAACAAAACGAATGAAGTGCAGCTGCTAGCGTTCCCTTTGACTTTTTCCTTGCTTATTTGCTTTCCTTTGTGTGGGCATATTTTTAAAAATGTAGACAGCTAAATCAATGGCCAGTTAACTATTGATCCCTGGCTAGTTTCACTCTCTTGTTGAGCACTACACCAAAAAGGCTTATAATGCTGTATAGAAAGCCTAAATTTCACATGGATTTTATTAGTGCACAATGTATTAATAATATAACAGATACAGTAGAAGGATACTGCTAAAAGTAATGTAGGCCTCCTTGTCAAGAGTATTTCTGAAGCTCTTGCACAGAATCTTGGAATTGTTTAAGTTAGAAAAGACCTTTATGATTGCTGAGTCCATCCCTTAAGCCAGCACTGCCAAGTCCATCATTAAACCATGTCCCTACCTGCCACATGCACTATGCACTTGTCTTTTAAATCTCTCCAGAGATAGCAACTCCACTTCCCTGGGCAGCCTGTTCCAATGCTTGACAATCCTTACAGTGAAAATTTTTTTTCCTAATATTCCATCTGAACCTCCCCTGGTGCAAGTTGAGGAAATTTTCTCTTGTCCTATCACTTGTTTCCGGGGAGACCAACCCCCCCACCCCCAGCTACAATGTCCTTTCAGGCAGCTGTAGAGAATGATAAGGTCTCCACTGAGCCTCCTTTTCTCCAGGCTGAATAACCCTGCTCCTTCCATTGATCTTCATAGGATTTGTGTTCTAGAACCTTCACCAGCTCCACAGCCCTTCTCTGGATCAGTGTCTTACTTGCAGTGAGGGCCCCAAAACTGAACACAGGATTTGAGGTGTGGCCTCACCAGTGCTGAGCACAGGGGGACAGTCCCTGTCCTGGTCCTGCTGGCCACACCATTGCTGATACAGGCCAGGATGCCATTGGTCTTCTTGGCCACCAGGCACACACTGGCTCATGTCCAGCTGGATGTCAACCAACCCCCCCAGGTCCTTTTCCACCAGGCAGGTTTCCAGCCACTCTTCCCCAAGCCTGGAATGTTCAGCGGGGTTGTTGTGACCCAAGTGCAGGACCCAGCACTTCACCTTGTTGAACCTCACACAACTGGCCTTTTCCCATTATTCCAGCCTGTCCAGATCCCTCTCTAGAGCCTCCTTACCCTCCAGCAAATCAATACTCCTGCCCAACTTAGTGTCATCTGCAAACTGACTGAGGGTGCACTCGATCCCCTCATCCAGATCATTGTTAAGGATACTATACAGGACTGGTCTCAACACTGATCCCTGGGGAACACACCTTGTGACCAGCTGCCAACTGGATCTAACTTCACCCACCACCTTTCCCTGGTCCTGGCCATCCAGACAGCTTTTATCTAGTGATAACACATGCATCCAAACCATGAGCAGCCAGTTTTTCTCAGAGAATGCTGTGGGAAACGGTGTCAAAGGCTGCAATAAAGTCTAGGTAACCAGCATCCAGTCTTTCCCTCATCCACTAAGTGTGTCACCTTGCCATAGAAGGAGACCAGGTTGGTCAAGCAGGACCTGCCTTTCATAAACCCATCCTGACTGGGCCTGATGCCCTGGTTGTCCTGCATGTGCTGCATGATTGTGCTCAAGATGATCTGCTCCTTAACCTTCCTTGGCACCAAGGTCAGGCTGACAACCTGTAGTTCCCCCGATATTCCTGTCCCTATAGATGAGTGTCACATTTGCTAACTTCCAGTCAACCACAACCTTCCTGCTGGGAAACGACTGAAAGTGGCTCGATGAGCAGCATGTCAGCTCCCTCAGTATCCTTGGATGGATCCTGTCTGGCTCCATGAATAACAGAACACAAACCATTTCCCCTGGGAATGTATAGGCTTCATTCTGATCCCATCCCTATATTTCAGCTCACCTGAACAACTCCTGGTCTTATTATAAAGAACTGAGACAAAGAAGACATTAAGTACATAAGCCTTTTCCTCATTCTTTGTCACTGTTTCCCTCTACATCCAATAACATATAGAAATTTTCCTTAGCCCTCCTCTTACTGCTGATGTATTTATAAAAGCAATTTTTATCTTCTTTCATGGCAATAGCCAGATCAACTTCTAGCTGGGTTATCCATCCCAAGCTGTTTTTTGGGGAAGAAGCCCTAATTATTACATGAACATTCTCAGGCGCTTCTGAGGTTTCTAACACATCGATAACCCCTGTGGTCTTGCATGGATCTCCATCCCCTATCTCCACTGAGACAGCACATCTCGCTAGCACACCGTCTCTCAAACATTGGCATGATGCCCCCAGGCTTTATCTCTACTGAGCCTGGTTTTATCCCTTTTCCACTTTAAATTTTTTTGCATTAGGCTTTGGTTGAAGCATGAGCTATCTTCTCAACCAAGACTGCCTAAACACAGATGGTTTCGCAGGGAAAATACTGAAGAACAGAGGACATTTCCTTATTCAAAGAAGCTTATTTTGTCTTAGGTACCTTCAGAAGAATCTCTGTGTTGTTTGATGGTCTTCCAAAGGCTCCAATACATGAAGATTTAACATCCTGAAATGTTAAATCTCACACCCTGACAGATCGACTTCACAGTAGTCACTGTGCCTTTTTAGACTTAGTGCTGAGTACATGTTTCATAAATTATCTTTCTTGTGTGCCCAGTCCTACCTGATGTTTACACTATGATGGTTCAAAATTTTTTATGTGTGGTATTTCCACAGAGTCACAGGAGATTTGGCCCCAGAATAATGATGCAATCACTATTCAGCAATAATTAAGCCAAATCCATCAAACATTATAAATACAGCTAAATCTAAACCTGCAGCATCCTTTTTCTGTATAAACTTGATTGTCACTAAGTTATGTCAAAAGTCTGTTAACAATGGGGTCACTTCCTGGAAAGACACAGAAGTTCTGCACGTGAACACAAAAACCACTCATAAGTACTATTCTGAAGAAAACCATTTTCCCAATGATTTTCAAAAGTATTTTATTGTTATTTGCATAACTAAATCTAAGCTTTTCTGAACTTTATAATGACCCAAGAAAATAACTCCTGCTATTTGAAATCCTGGAATCATCTGAGCAGAGAAACAAGATGTGACTTGGGCACCCAGCATTACTGTGCCATCACTGAAGCACTCAGCAGTTACTTCTTAAACAAGGCATAGGCTAAAATTTACTCTACCAAATTTTGTCCAAAAATTGCAAATAAGCAAATTCCTAAACTCCATGACCTATGAAGAGAAAAAGATATTGTAAAAAAATTATTTGTCACAAATACCTGTATCAGCTCCACAGTGGAGTATTATTTATAAGTACTGTTTTAATTAAAACCATGAACTTTAAAAAAGTTCACGGTTTATACATGCCCAGGATTTCTCCTCTCTGTGCAAACAATCAGAGTGCTGTGTCTGCTGCGTAAGCTGGACTCAGCCTTCTTTTAATTAAGTTTGTTCATGGACAACACAGCATTTGCTAAAGCTAAATATTGCTGGAACTGAATTGTTATTGGTCTGTCTAGCACAGAGCTGCTGCAGAACCTTCCATCATGCAATTCACCTGCCAATGGTGATTTGATTTGCCCTATGTCTTCCGTGGGAAATATGGGCTTGAGTCACTGTGGTTGCTGCCTTCAGACTCTATAAGATACATAGTACCTCCTTTCACTTCTGCAGAATACAGCTGTAACCACAACTGCCAAAGACTGATAAAAAAACCCTCTTATTCACACTTTTGCTATTACAAGGTGAGATTTTTAAAACTCCTTACTTCTTAGTCTTCCAGCTTCAGAAACAAATTTCCAGCTTCCAACTTCCACGGTACAGTGCAGCCACAAAGGCATATCAACTCAGAAAAAAATCATTGTGTCATTCTAGCTTTGAATATGTTCAGTTGTCCCTGCATTCTCTTTCACACTGTTGTAGTGACTGGTTTGCTATTTTTATTGCTGTTAAATAAGAATCAATTAATTACCTCAGATGATCTGATGGCTGTCTATAGCAATTTCTGAAAATGCTACACTGACCCCTACCCATGAACCTGAACTGAAATCAGAAAGTCACTTACAACCTCTGGAAGCAAAAGGCTAATTTGCCAGATGAGCTGCACTCTAAGTTGAATACCTTATCTATTTATTATGATTTGTCATTGACGGTGTGATAGTGAATTTATGACAGTTTCCCACTGCCCATTGGACAAAATTGCCTCAAGTATGTTTGTTTCCTTTATGTTGTACTGGGCTAATGACATCTGATTGATGTACATTTTGCAGGATTCTCTTACTGAAATTTAGACAAAAGTCAAGCCCTCTTTCCCCCTCAGCGAGTTAATGAATCTTGCAATTTAACTCTGCTATTTGCTTTCTTCCAGAACTGTGTTTTACATGATGCTGTCCAACAGAAAGGGTGAGTTTGTGCTGTGCAACAGAGAGCAAAGAGGTCACGGGAAGAGATTATTTGCTTTGCAGAGGACATAGCATGAAATCAGACCACGGTATACACCTTTCATTACCAACAAGGGAGGAAAGAAAACTTATTCGACCTAAATTTCCATATGCACTAAATCAATAACATTGAATTAACAGCTTGATTTGAAGTGCTCTTAAAAAAAAGAACTTAGAAGTATTCACTGAAACATCCCATTTTAATGGATTCTTGTGATTATCTGTAATTTTTAAAAATATGATACAGCAAATAATAAGTACTTAGTAGCACTGCTTACTTCAGTTCCTCAAAAAATATCTGCAGTGCCAGTGACACTAATTAGTTGAAATGCTTTTTTCAATGAATGTAAAATTCTCAGTGAAAAAAAATTCTGAATGCAATAATATATGAAAAAGAAATTCATAATTATTTTTGCTCTACTTATACTTCCATACACCTGAATCATACTTCCAAATACCTGATATAAACACCAAGCATTTGAAGGAGAAACTATTGTTATCTTGAGGTAATATAACTCTTACAAGAATTCAACAGTTCTACTTTGCATAAGCTGAAATATCAAGAGCTATGATAACCAATACTCAAAAGCCGGATTTGTGCATACAGCAATGCAGATTCTAGAGTAAATGGTTCAAATTATTAAAGAATTGCTAGATCTTGCTTTTTTTTAAATCTACATTTGTCAAGATGGCAACTCTCAAGAGTGTTGAGCCCTGGAGCTGACTGAGCTGCTCTACTTCCTTACCTCAAAGTTTAAAGCAGAATGTCTGTGCTCTCATGGCAGTAACATTAGACCAAAAGGATTGCAGATTGCAGTGGAAACAAATGGTTTTCTCCCTAATCTGTCTCAAGATACAATACCTTGCTCAGTGAAGAGGTCAGAGCGCAGCGTCATTGTAGAGGACAAAACTGGGTTCCTCAAACTGTAGATAAAAAGTGTTTAGATCAACCTGTACATTAGCCCCTGCTGTGTTACTTGTGGAGACTGTAGCAGATATTAGAGCAGAGGTTGGATGCTCCTTCCTCAGCAAAGGAAGCCATGGGACTCCTTAAACAACAGGAGCATGGCAAAGGTGAGGGCTTTGTTGTCTGATCTTCCAGCGGCTATAGGATGGCATAATGGAGCAGCAGAGCCACAAGTTACAGATGTGTTCGTGCCCACATAACCTGTACTTGGCCACGGTGGCCTTAGGACTTTCTGTCTACTATTTTTAGCAGCTGCTCTTTCCAAGGACAGAGTATTTGCTCTGTCATGGCCTGATCCTTTTCTAACTGAATGCTACAGAAAAATTCTCTCTGGTTTAGTTGGTAGCATCAGGATCTGTGCTTGGAAAATATTTTCAGAACTGTATTCAGTTTAATAAAGATGCAAATAGCCCAGTGAATGCATTTCTTCTGATGATTATCATGCATTTATTGTTTTCCTTTAATATTTCATTTCTAAGCTTCCAGAAATATAAAGAAAAACGGATTTGCACACGGGGTTAAATTATTATCAATGTTGCATCCACCTGTAGATCAGTAGGAGCTTGTGTTTGACTCTTGAGAAGCTTCTCTAGATTTGGGGCTAAGTCTGAGGAATCTAAGGAAACTCAGATTTCTTGGTTTAAAATTCAAAGACTTAACATTTCACTGTCTACACTTGGACTGGAAAAAGACCATAGCTATTAACAGTAGTAAATTATCAGCACTGGGACAGCATTAAAAGCTTTAAGGGGACTTTTTGGGACAATAAAAGGCTTTTTAATATTTGACCTACTGACCCAAAGGCGAATTCAAGCAGTCCACAGGTCCCATGTGATTGCCTGTGAAGAAAACGGAAGGCTTTCTTTTGTCATGTTTTGTGTTACTTCCTATAAACTATAAATGAAGTCAGAATTTCCTGGTCTGGGAATTCCTGTTGGGATAAAGGTTGAGGCCTACTTAGCCTGAGTCCATACAAATTGCTAGAGAACAGTTATTCATCTTGATGCACATGCCAGAAATAGAAACCTACTAGTCCTTGAGGATGCATCAATTTTCAGGGAGTCTGGATACTTTTAACTACTACAGAAACCTAAGAAAAAAAAAATCTACATAGACACTGCTTAAGGAAACCAAAATCCATCGTAAAACACTGCCTTGACAGCTTTATTTTGAGAAATCTGTATTTAACACAGACAAAAATATCATCTTCATTTAAGATCGGGCTCAGCTCACAACATATACGCTGCAGAAATACTTGTACTATATCTAAATGCATCAGATATAAAAAAGCAACCAATTCATGTTTCAAATGTGACAAGGGATGGTTATCACTCAGAAGCACAACAGACGCAACACTACCACATTTTCCCTATTTGTGGAATTTCCAAAATTGAGTCAGCACTTCCAGCAGAGGATTAGCAAGAAGGCCTTGAAATAATGAGTTTCCACTCCCACAGATGAAAATGAGGAAATATTATGAGTAAGGGAGGAAAATGAAACTTTCATTTATTTAAAGCATAACATACTAAAATAGAACAAAAACGCAGGGTTGAATTGCTGTGATTAACACTGCTGAATCCCATTGCATGACACAGTCCTGAACTGCTGAGCTGTCTGTGCTTTCCTCAGTAGCCATCACAGCAGGTCTTGCTCTATGTGATGAGATTGCCCTGGTAAATGAAGTTGAGATCAGGGGCCAACATCAGGAAAGAAACATGCAAGGGTTAATGAAGGGGTTAAAATCCCGCCTCTCTGCCAAAGTGAGCAGGCTTGGATGGTCCCATGGTGTCCAGGGTGGAGTCTCAGCAGTGCTGGCACTGTCTGTCTGGATTTTTCCTGCCAGGGAAGTCGACTGCTCCACAGCTGCAGTCAGTGTCAAAAAGCAGAGCCTAGACAGCAGGTAGCTGAAGAGGGGAGTGGGTTGTGTGGGATTACTTCCCTCCCTGCTCTGCCCTCAGCTAACCTAGGGCTCTGACCAGCTCCAGGGCAGCTGCAGAGGCTACAACTAATGAACAGGGAAAGCACAGCAATGACAGGAAACAAATCAATAACCCATGGTGGGCAGAGAAGAGAGGCCAGGTGTCTGTAATTCCTCACAGGCTGCTTGGGAGAATAAGATGAGCTAAGTGTCAAAGCTTACCTTCCCTGACACAGAAGCCAAGTACCACTGGGGATGGAAGCACTATTTAAGGGTATATTATGCTTTGCATAGGCAGAAAATAGGGATCTGAGTGGCTTAGTGCATTACCTAGAGGTTTGGGGAAAGCCAGGAGAGAGTACTAAGCAATCCTATATATCTACAATACTGGGGGAGAAAGGGAGGATAAAGAAAGGAGTATGAGAAACATGGTTCTCGTCTTGCCATTTGATGAAAGAAGAGAGGAAATGGGATTTTATTGCACTTTCCCATCTACAAAGAATACAGTGCAAGATGGTGGTGGGGAGAAGCAGTGAACCAAAAAGTAGTCTGTGAGCTCTCTTACAAAACCCAAGATAAGCACAAGTTCTTAATGAGTTTTCCTACAAACCTTTCATTAGTTCCTTCCACATTTCATATCAACTAGGAGAATGCTGTTTTCTCAGCAATGAACACTGACTTAAGTTTTCCAAGCCAATGAATGTTTCCAGTTGCATACTGACAGAGAAAAAGACAAAGTCAACAATTACCTGCAGAAGGAAGCAGAAAACCACTCTGGAATTGGAATAGGTACAGCAAGATGGACAATGTGGCCAGTTTTATCCACCTATGAAAGGTCAAGACAGAATTATAAAGCAAATCTTGTTCAGCCATGAGGAGCCATAACCTGGTCCTACTGTGGAGAAGAAAAATAATTTCCCTCTGCTCAAGAGACCAGAGTGAAAGGGCATATGTGCAATTCTTATGGCAGAAACAGAGTTTTGAGAAAGCCATTAAGCAAAGATATCTGGCAACCAACATGAAATAACAGATTCAGTTGTCAGCTGGTCAGTTGGTGAGATGCATCAGGACTGGGGTGCCTGGACAGGGGCTGTGCAGCACAGGGCTGTTCAGGGTGGGAAGGACAAGCTCAGAGGTGCTGCTGCATGAAGCTCATGCAGTTCACTGCCTTTGTAACCCAGAGACCAGGAGGCAAACTGTACAAGGATGGCACAAGATGATACAAGAGAACAGTACAGGAAGAGACTCAAAGATACTGCAAGTTGAATTCAAACAGAGCACAATACTTGAGCCTGAGTACACATGACCAGCCCCTGCAAGAAGGAGAAATGAAAGAAAGAAATGGCCCAAGCCCTGTAACTCCATCTTTCCTTTTTTTTCCAGAAGTCTGGACTTGGCTGGCTCATGTGACTGCTCACATGTCAATGATTTGCTATATTGTACTTAACTGGCCTGTGAGAAAATGCACTGGCATTCCAATATTAAGCCGTCTGAGGTTCATGCATATCTGTTTTTATGTCTATACAGTATTTCAGCTGTGGGTAAGGTGTACATGTATACGCGTGAGTTGTGTGTTTGTGTGTATGTGCATGGGAATCACAGACTGGCCTGGGTTGGAAGGGATCTTAGAGGTCTTCTAGCTACAAACCCCCTGCCCATGGGCAGGGATGCCTTCCGCTAGATCAGGTTCCTCAGAGCCAGGCCTGGCCAGCCTGGCCTTGAACACTTAGGCATGGCGTATCCACAACTCCTCTGGGCAACTTGTTCCCATGCCTTGCCACCCTCATGGTGAAAAATTTCTTCCTAATATCTAATCTAAATCTACTCTTTCTCAGATTTAAGCCATTTCCCTTTTTCCTGTTGCTACAGGCTCTTGTAAATAGTCTCTCCCCATCAATGATGGAATAAGGTGTTTAAGTACATAAGTATAGTGCTATATCGCATACCTAACAACAAAATATACACATAAAAGTGCATTCCAGTTTACATATGTTTTCAGTTTTTCTGGCTAAACAGATGCCTATGTGTAAAAACATATAAGACTACATCCAGACTTCCAAAAAAAGGATGCACATTTGCAATTATGCATCGTATGTGTAAGTGACTGTATATGAAAAGTACATATCCCCATACATAGTCTCTTAAGTGTGTTTAGCTGCTGGTCTACTTGTATGTGACTAAATATATCTGCATGTAATCATATTTTACATTTACTTGTATAAGTGTATAAATTGTTAATATAAAAAGTGATGGCTGCATCAATCCAACAAAGGACGGATGTTAATATTCTCTTTCTCACTTATAAATCATAAGCAACTCTAAGAATTTCTGCAGTTATAAAACTGTGAGACAAGATGTACAGGCATTCCTTGAGTCCCAGACTGGAAAGGAATTACAGTTGGGCATTCGGGATGTAGTGGATGGCTGGGAATTAAAGACAAAGGGCAATCTGCTGCAGGGCATAGAGGAAGTGGTGTGGTCTCCTCCTAGGATGCTGAGAGCTGGACCTGCTTCTTGTGTTAGTCCTTAAATTATCTGAGCCATCAGGACAAGGGGGAATGGGTTCAAATGGAATGAGGATAGGTTTAGATTAGATACCAGGAAGAAATTCTTTACTGTGAGGCACTAGAACAGGTTGCCCAGAGAAGTTTTGGATGCCCCATTCCTGGCAGTGTTCAAGGCCAGGTTGGGGTCC
The DNA here is from genome assembly GCA_013400175.1 of Phainopepla nitens. Lineage (NCBI taxonomy): Eukaryota > Metazoa > Chordata > Aves > Passeriformes > Bombycillidae > Phainopepla > Phainopepla nitens. The sequence continues at coordinate 856,235 of VXBQ01011780.1, read as the reverse complement.
TGAGGGGGAGTTCTGAGCAAGCAGGTCTAGTGGGAGGTGTCCTTGCACATAGGCAGGAAGGTTGGAACTAGATGATCTTTAAGCTTCCTTCCAACCCAAACCATTCTGATTATCATAGAATCCGATATGACTCTATGACTTTATTCCAGATTCAGAATCCTTTTTTATAATGAAAAAGACAACATTAAAGAAAGAGAACTTGAACTACTGAACGCTTTAGGCTTTGGGATTACCTCTCTCAGGTACTGTATTCGTAACTTGTTTTCAGAACAGTTTTAGTGAAAAGAAAAGCTGAAGGCTTAAAAGTGGAACATCTTAAACTCCCAGCTGTCTAATATTACATCCCTAGTGCAAAGAAGCAGAATGAGAGAGAGCCATTTTATCATGCAAATTAGGAGCGCTTTACCCGAGGTTCACTTGTTATGCCACTGCTTATCCTTGCTGATACTAATATCATCAGTTTATTACATAAATTAAAAAAAAAAAACAAACAAACAAAAAAAAAACCCCAACAAAACAACCTCAACCATTTTTTGTGAAGGTAAAATGCAGTTGTTTCTAAAGGAGGCAAGATGGAAAAGATACCTGTGAAATTCCAGGTTTTTTGTGAGGTTCCCGTCATGACTGTAGCAATTCCTGGTGGGACATGGTAAAAAATACTGCTATGGATGTGTGAGCTTTCTTTACTAGCTGTGTAAACACTTTAAACCTAAGGGACCAAACCTGATATTATGCAGTCCTGAGAAATCTGTGTTCAGCTCAACTTTGTCAACAGATCAAGCTAACGTTACATGTATTCCGCGGACGACTTAAAAACAAAAAAAAAAAAACCAAATGACAAAAACCTCCCACATCTAATGTCCTAATATGGAGTTAGTCACAAAACCCTGAATCTACCAAAAAAAACCCTTAAAACCCTCAGTTTCTCCAAGAGAAAAATAAATATCCAATGGATCCCACTGAGTAAAGTCTTAGTCTGATGTTGACTCAGTTGTGGACCTGCAGATTGGTGACTGCCACAGATGGATTGCACATCCAGCAGCCTCAGGATGGGATCTGACACTCAGAGGTTTCCCAGCCTTTCCACGCCAGGGAGCGGATGAGGCTGGCTCTGCTGGGAAAAGCATCAACAGCCTCGGCAGTTTGTTTGTTTTTTTATGGAAAATAGTTTCGAGTTACATGACCCTATTTTTAAAGATCAATCAACTTAACCTGCTAGGCTGCCTTTCACAGGTTCTTGAGATATTACATTGTTTCAAAAGATCAAGCAATTTCCTGAGAATGTGAATAGCTAAGGAGTAGAGATATTTGCACTTGCTGCGCTATTAATTTTAAGACATTAAATAACAACATTTTAAGAGTTCAAAATAGTCAAGAATGAGAAAAAAATTTTCAAGGTAGTCAACCAAATCCCAGGCCATGCAGTGAAACAAGAAGAAAAAACAAAATACACAACCAGCTTCTGCCACTTGTGATACACCTAGAAAATTGTGTTGTACTGTCCCAGTGCTGCTAATCCCCATGTAAGTAACAAATTTTCCCACTTTTCAATTCTGCTAAACCTGCTATCCATTCTATAAGCTCCAAAATTACCATGAAGAAAAAGAAATACTGTTCAGAGACAAAGCCCACTTGAAACCAAGGCCCTGAGTACTCTGGGACAATTAAAGTGCAGCCTGGGTATATTAATCACAGTCTTCTGGCCCATTTCCAAATTGAGCAATTACAATCTGCCTACCTCAAATTCTCCCCAGAGTTTCAAATGCAAGAGTTATTTGTGATTTCCTTCCTATAAAAAGTGTTGTTTAGCACAGTCAGTAAAGACTGGTTTCATTAAAGTGATGGGTGAATAACCCACATTGACTATAGAAAATGTGTAAAAGCACTTTAGGATCCTTCAGGAAGAAGGACACTTATTACATGGTCATTTTACAGTGCTTTTATTATTCTAAGAGGAAGTACTCCTACCTAGGTATTTCTTCACAGGCCTCTTAGTAACCAAGTAGTTCAGAGTTTAGACTTGTTTTTCTAAAATTAAATTATGTTAGATTATTTTTTTTGTTAATTGAAGATGATAGATTTGAAATGCAAGCACCGTATCACAAAGACAAGTTTAGGAACACATACACAACTTCTGCTTTGAAAACTATTCCAGACAATTTCTGAGCCAAAAAAGATTAATGATTTATTATGGGGCTCATTAATCAAAAATTGTGTGTGCATGTTTTTTAAAGGACCAATTCCACTGTTCAAGTCAATTAGGTCCTCTAAAGCTATTACATCGGGAAGGAGCCACAATATTACCAAGACTTCCTGCAATATTGCTGAGACTTCCCCAAGTGTATTTAGAGTATAAAATAAATGCTATTATTCAGGAGATACTGAATTGCTAAGCTTCTTAAATTTGTACAATTGGGAACTTGAAGTACATTAAAATGCTGAAACTCATTAAGAGCCCTTTTCACAGCTGCAAAATCGTTGGCATTCACAGCACCGTGCAGAACAATAAAACACTCCCCACACCTTTGAACAGGGCAACTTCCGTTCCTCCAGCTCTGCTTTATGAATCACTGAGGCAGAACTGGTATCTAACCTCTCCGTCAACCTCCTTCATTGAAAGTAAGAAACAAAAAGCCACAATAACACTAATATTCTGAACAGAAAAGAAGAATGTACAAGCATACTGTACTAACCCTCCCCCAGCAAAAACCTCAGCTACCACTGCGTCTCTGTTAGAATGTAATTCAATTTTCTCCATCAACAAGAAACAAGCCATCTTCAGAGGCAGAAAACAATCCATGTTTTTCTCTCAAGCCACCCACCAAACCATGCCAAGTGGACTTTGTTTGCTTGGGTGTCACTTTTCAGAACCCAAAGCACAGGACTCAGCATTTGGGTGGGTGTTTTCACTAACACTAGCTGGATAAGGTCACTCTGCATGCCAAAATATCCTCCTGCCCTGATCACTAAAGGGCTGCATTTTGTGCCTCCAAAGTGGTACCAGAGCAAACACCTCAAGTCCTCAGGAAACTTGTGGACACCCCATAAATGTTTCTGACACGTTCTCCAGCAGATGCACGGTGCTGGTCCTGATGATCAGAAGACAGAGCCTTTCTGAGATTCAATGAAATTCCATCTTTCTCCAACTGCATCAAGGTAACCAGTGCCCAACCCTTCCCAGCCAGCAGACAGCCACTTTGCACATCAAGTGACTGCAAATAGCACTTAAATTCAATCCCTTCCTTTGATCTGGGAACAGTACATTCTGCCTTCTCCTCAGTTTGGAGGGTCAGAACTGCACCTCTCACATCTACAGGTCTCACCAACTCCAGGGCAAAGAAACTCAAGCCTTATCAACACTAGTGTGCATCAGTCTGATTTCTTCAGCTGAAGGATTTGTTTCTAAGTAAATTTCCATTGGGCCACCTACTGCACTTCCTTTGGTATTTGAAAAACAGAAGGAAAAGAAGTCAGCAACCAACCAAAAATTAAATGTGAGTAGAGAACTATGGAAATAGTGACTACTCTAGACATGTCACAAGATTCATCATAATCTTGGTGCTGGACAAAACTGAAAGAAACAGTCTCATTTAGCTTATTAAATTCTATGTGCAAACTCTATCTGTTTATTTCAAACTATTCCCCAAAGCAACAAACGGATTGTCTCCCTGAGAGGGGGAAATTGTTCCCTTTTCTCCTGTAAACATTTTTGAAAGAAATGGAGGAAAGTACAATGCCAAACTGGTGAAAAGTTTATCTATTTCAGAAGTGGGTTTGAAAGATGCAACAAGAGATATTCACAATAAAGATCACAGAATTAATTACAGAAAAAGAGGGGGTGGAGTTCTGCATGGGAGTTCCTGTCTACATCAAACAAACTCAAAGAAAACAACATTATGAGGGAAGATTACAGTATGACAAAAACAAGGCATGTGGTTAAAGCAAAAGATGCTTTGATAGTGTACAAGCTGAGATGGTTTCTTGTTATTGGTAAGAAAAAAATGTAGCTTTCAAAGCTTAGCTGAAGAGTACTACCCCCAGCCCTACAGTTCTTGACAAAACACACCACTGCTGGCACATGGTTCTGGCTCCATATGTTCAGCTGGGGACACCTAATGCATGCCAAGCAAGGAGAGCAAGAAAACTTGCCTGCCGAGTGCCACAGGAACTCACACAGGTGTGCCCCTTGCACATCCCCTCCAGGATCACATTGCTCAACTGCTTCCTGGCCACGGAGACTTGGGATCAGGCACTGCTGGTGCATGGCCATCAGCACTGTGTCTGCCTCCATGCCAAATGCTGCAAGAGACACAGCAGTGGCAAATCCCAAATTTTTGTGAAAACAAACCCAGTAAGAAAAGAGCTGTACCGGTTTCATCTGGCCAGTTGTTTGGGGAACTGATTGATACTTGCATGGAGACAATAAAAAGAAGAAAAGGAGACCTCTAAACTTTTCAAAACATAACTGATAGCCAGTTTTTCAATCTGAACAGGAAAACAGTGCTCAGCAGAAAAAGAAGCATTTTCAACAGTTTTTTATCCTTGAAATGTTTTGGCTTTCCCTCCTAAATCCATCCTACTCTTTCTATTGGATCATTTCATTACAACAAAAGGGAAGGGGTCACTGTGGAATCCATTCCCCTGCTGAGTCAAACAGATTCTCCACCTTGAAATCACACTGTAACGAAGTTGTCTTATGCCGACAACTCAGGGCTTTCCTTGTCCTTTAATTTAGAGTAACTGAACTTTGCCATCTTGTATTTTGCAAACATTCTATGAATGCCAACGTTCTATCACAGTCTAATCAACTATCTTAATTTATTTAGCCTAAGCTTTTGTTCTCTCGGAAAATAACACAACTGCACTTACATCCAAGCAGTACAATTAAGCATCTCTCCTTCTGCAGTGTGATCAAGTACACCTTGAGAGCTATGGTAATCTTACTCATTTTAGAGTATGGGCCAGTATTTTTTTCACAATAAGTTCCCATCAGGAGAGAAGATCTTGACCACATTTATTTTAAAACTACAAATCAAAACTTTCTATTCTGCATCCCAAATCCTTGCTCTTGCATAACACTGCGCACTTGGAGCTGAGAAAGCACATGGTTGCGCTTAAAGGTATTTGCTACTAGTGACTGAACTGCACAAAGGTAGAGGTATGAGCTTAAATGTCTGCATGCCCCCATCATGGAGGTTTGGATGTGCATTATGCACCTGGCTTTGTATATCCTACTCAGGCTCTAGGAAAAAGACTTACTTGATTTTAAACACATTGCCTTCAAGCATGAAATATTTTCTATTTTTCAAACCAACTTTTCAGAACAGTTTGAATAATTTGCTTTCTTCATTAACTATGCTTTGACCCTTAAGTGAGACATTCTTTTCAGAAAAAAATAAAATCTGAATAGTTTCCAGGCGTTGTCCAGACTGCACACTGTGGAAAGAAAAGCATGTACTAAAGTTTTAGGATTACAAACGAAATATTAATATTTATGTGTAGTATTTAGAGCATCTGGCTTTGGAGTTGGGAGTAGGTGCTTCATCACATAAAGTTTCCCTCTCACATATGTGAGAGATATTTAAGAGACATTTTAGCTTAAGCTGTTGTCATAAGGGATCTCAACTGCAGTAATCCAAAACTGCCCTGCTTTTGTACCTGACCCTGGTGCCAAGACTCACATCCAGGCAAAGACTGTGTGAATTGCAGACCCCAGCCCGAGGACTCTGTCTGATTTTAAAAGCTTTTTATATGCACTGCCTATGATTACCTTTTTAGAGAAGGAAATGAGAGGAAGAAGCCATTCTAAACTACCAGACTAAATTTAACTTTGATATCTAAGGTCAGTCCAAGGATTTTTGGTTAAGAGTTTGTGTTGTGTTTGCTTTTACTGCTAAGGCAGTTCCAGCTTGATCCTAGAAGCCGCCTATGGCAGCTGAAAATGGTACCATCCCCTCATATCTCATCCTCATACAGATCTCAGTACTATCCCCTGCAATCCCCTGTGGTTTTGAGCATCTGGCCTTTCCTTGCTAGATGACATTAAGAGGATGAGTGTAAGGCTCAGAGAGGGGCGAATGAATAGCTCATTTTCATGCACAACACCTAATGTGCAAATATGGCCTGAAAAGACATGAGACACCACAACCTGTATTTCTAAAACAAACAACAGCAAGCAGAAAAAAAAACCCCAAAACCATCAAACCACAAAAAAACCCCTAAAAACAACCCAACCAAAATCAAACCCATAACAAAAATCTTCACCAAAGAAGCAAAACTAAACAAACAAACAAAAAGAGGCTTTTCTTTCAGCTGTTTCAAGTACATAGGTCAAGGATACCTTAATCAGCCAAGTATTTTGCTGATCTAACTTACACTACTTATTAGAAAATCTCTAGCAGCAACAAAACCACAGAACCCAAATTAAGATATCAGGGAGTATCTTTCCTCATCTTTTGCTCTAAATACTATATGCATAAGAAAATCTGTAAGTGAAAGACTTTGTTTTTGACATAAAGAAGATAAGCTTTGGTCCAACTTCAGTGAAGCAGTTTCTCAATTGCCCTAATAATCAAAAATAAAAACAAACCAGAGAGTAAATATTAATTTGGCCGGTTCAACACCAAATTATGCCGAATGGGATGGGTTGTGCACAAGCGAAAGCACAGTACTTGTTTGTAAATCCCAAGATCAAACGCTAGAGAAACAATACAAAAGAGTGCATATCACTAAACTCATAAGGTAAAAGGATACCTTAAATGTAATCAGCATCAGCATAAATCAAATATTCTTTTGAATTACTTTTGAAAATGCAATTCTCTGGGTTTAGATTTGCATTTTGACTCTTCTACACTTGTGCCCACTCTATTAAAAAGAAAAGCTAATTTAATTTTTTTTTTTCATTTTTTAACATGTCAAAATTTTAGCTATTGTAGGACTACTAAACTTCCATGTTCACATAGTTTTAAACAAATTCTTTTGTTTTCCAGCACAAAGAGGACCAAAATGAATTGAAATCTTCTTATGGAAATGTGTTCAAAGCTAGGAACAGATTTGTGTACCTAGCAAGCTGAACAGAGTTCGCAAGTTAAAAGTTAAGCATAGCTCAAATCTCCTGAGAACTACCACAAGAGCACTTTCTTTCTGAAAATACCTAAATAGTTAATAGAGGAGTTAATAGTAAATGATGCTTAAAATGATGACCATAATTCATGAACTTTATGGGAATGATAAAATATAGGGATGTGCATTTCTAATGGCTTCCACAGTTCAGCCATCCTCTCTTAATCGGTAGGACCTCAGGCTTTATGGTAAGCATAAAAAGGCAGCATTTGCCATCCTGTGTGCGGTTGCCAGCCTACCTAACCTGGAGATTACATCCCTTTACACCGGTTTTGTCATCACAATGCAAGACTAATGGCAGCTGTTACTAATACAACAGTAAAAATGAAAATACAAGTCACCACTGCTTTATGCAGTACATAGAAAATAGCCTAAATCAAGACACATTTCAGATGTAAAGTTTCATCACGACTTGTGTTTGTTTGCCATTAAAAGGAAAGACTGGGTTAGAAAATTGCAAGACTATATTATGACACTGGGTCCTGCCTGGACCTTCTGTTGCTTGTCATGGCAGTGGCAATGGTTTAGGAAATCCACTGTCCCTGTCTTTGGAGACCCCAGGACAACACCACAATTTCTGCCACATAGAAAAATAGCAAAATGTTTTCAGCAAAGCACATCTTTCAAGTTGACATCATCCTTCCAGAACATGTCAAAATCATCCACTAAAACTGCAACCTACATATGGTTTAGATTAAAACTAACAAACAAACAAACCAGCCCTTAAATTATGAGGCCTTCCAGAAGCAAGAAGCCAAAAGTACAGTAATTGCTTTACAGAGCACTGCAGGGACTGCCAGCAGAGCAGCACATCCGGCGCCACTCAGGGGAGAGCGCTACCCATTTCCCGTGAGCACAATGGTGTAACACCCTCTCCTGGGGCCAAAGGGCTCCTGGGATATTCTCATCCCTGCTGTGCCCCAGCTGCCACATACCCCCAAGGGCACCTGCACTGACAAAGCAGTGAAAAACCTGCCACAAAGCACAGAAAATCCCCCCGTGTAGCTCAGTGCAACGGAGATTTGGACCTCTGCCTCAAGGAGAAAAGAGCTCCAGGATGGGTTGGTATTAATGACAAAAATGAAGAAATTAAATTTGTGCAGCTTCCTACATTTAGTAAAGGAAATTATGCATTTCCCACAAAGCCTAATGCCAGCTCCACAGGGATTATATTAGTATTTATTGTTTTGTTTGCTCAAATAAAACACCTGTTGAGGTCAGCTATTCAAAGAATTTTTAATATACAAGCCTTACACTATGGAGAGTAAGAAATGTTTATAGAGGCACTCCTGGTAAGATTGTTGGCTCTTTTCCCCCCAGGTAGGTGCATAATGATTTAATAACAGAAACAGCATGCCCACAAACCTCTGAACCTCAGATTTAAATAAAAACTAATATATCTGAAATCTGGATATCAGTCTCCACAGCTCCTTCAGCTTTCCCTGTTATGAAAGGAGGCGTAACCCTAGGATACGGCATCCTTCTTCTATAAAGTCCCATCTTAAAGTGTCAGGAGTCAAGGAATTAAAAACAAAAGCAGCATAAATCGCTGTCAATCATTAAACTCTTTGATCTGCTCGTTTCTTCAGAAAGCATTATGCCTCCTAAATGGAGGGATCAATCACCCTATGCCAGACTTGCTGCTAGGCACTCCTGCGCAGCGCCACCAGCACAGAGGGCAGCCCAACACAGCGCATTCCAAATCCCCCTCCAGGCAAACCAAGGGGCAAAATCACACCAGCAGGAAAACAAAACAACAACACAAACCCCTTTGTGCAGCTACACAACATGACTGCCTCCCTTCTGGCATATTTTTAACTTATCTGTTAAAGAGCAGCTCACTTTGGACTGTCTTTCCCCATACGTTCTCAGTGCGTGTTCCACCATCACCATGCCTCACTAGCAAACAGGATTATTGGGGATGTTTTAAAAATCAAGGAGAAAGTTTTTATATTTTCACTCATCTGTGGCCAAATGAAATTATATGTTGGCCTGCCTTAGCTTGTCTCCTCCTCTCTTACAGTAAATAAACAGGCTGTGTAACTAAAGGGAGAGAAATTTATTCACCTCTTCCTCAAATGCCAAACCTCCCCAAATGCAGCACATCTATCTCACAAGGAAGACTGAGCAGTTAAAAGAAAAGAAAAAAAATAAAAAGAATGAACTTTCTCACCATGCCATCTATGCACAGAGATACATATGCTGACTTGGAAAGCCATGGTTCAACCCATATGGGCCCTGCTGTCCTGTGAGGACGGATCCTGCAAGAAGGCTCAAAGGGAATGCAACCTCAATGCCCTGTACTAATGCAGGAGATGCAATGAGCTCCAAACAAATTCAGCAGGATTAGGCCATTGATTACCATCCTGGCTGCCGATAGAGTTACACAGATTTGGTGGAAAAGAAAGGAATTTTAATAATAGCAAATAGTACTCTGGCCAATAGAGAGTATGAACAGAATACCTGTTTAACATGGGTGTGCTCGGCCTGTGGCAAGAGTCAAACAGGTTTTCATCCTAATTCAAAAATGTTTGTAACTTAACGGTTTCTATTCCTGACATGTCTCCCAGGCCTCAATTCTGTTGCCCTTCCTCAATTTAAGAACACTTTTCCATAAACATTCATTTTAATTTCAGATTATGGCAATCATGAGCACAATCTGGTCTTTATAAACAGGGAGTTGAATAAAAACAAACATCAAAGAGATAAAAGTAGCATTTTACTTTTAATTATTAAAGTACTTAATTTCTTTTAAAGGAGAAGATTCATTGGTCTTTTCCAGCTGCCTTGCATCATCACAGGGATGCAAAGCATTGTAAATCCAGTTCAGGCAAATGGTTACAGTGAGTTAGCAGCTGCTTTACATCACTGGAGCAGCATGCATTTCAGTCTAACCCCTAATCTTTCAATGCACTTTACAAAACAAGAGAAAAGGTTTTTCTCTCCATCAGTGACTGCTGCTTAACTGAGAGCACAGAGCCATCTAGTTAAGGGGAATAAAAGGTACAAGAGAAAATCTCTGCAAACAATTTTGAGGCAGAATTCATACACTTTACTCTCCTTTGGCTAGCAAGAACATACACGCCAGTGTAACTGGTGGGAGAGAACTATTTGAAACAGTATGCCTCATTTTCAAACCTGATTTTAGACAGCTTGCAATATAATGCTTCAACGAAAGTTAGAAGGGCAGGTTCTCTGTTACTTAGGGCTTGGTGAACAGAGAAATCAATGCTCCAAGGTAAAGACAGATAAGCACTTTGGGCTGATATGAAATAGGAAGAAAAATACCACTCTCAAACTCCTCCTGCTTACCTAATGCAAGGTGGAAATGTGGTATCTTCCACAACGTGACTGCAATGCTTCTCTCACTTGCTTTCAGTCTCACCTCTGTTCAAGGCTTCCTCCACTCATGAGCTGCACGGCACCCTGATTACTGAGCAAGTAAATATGCCCTACATTGCTCTTTTTTCACTTGACTATTGCTTAATTTCTCAAGTGGATGAAGCAATTGCTCCTGTTTGGCTAAGCTCTTAACAACGACAGCTACTAATTTTCCATATATTTTCAGGTAACCTGCAGTTCAGAGCAAGCAATTTTTTCTACCTGAATGCCATAGAGAACAGGAGAATAATGACATGGGAATGGCATCCCCTGTCAACATGTGCTCTACTCCATGTGTGCACAACACACACAAACACACGCACACGCTTACTCAGTCTTAATTGTCTTCTTTTACCTTGCCATGTTTGAAAAATTACTAGAAAAACAAAAGTAGACTTCATTCTCATCTCCTATCAGTAAAGAGTGGCTGTTTTGTCCAAGTTCCTAGGGAAATGAGGCAAACATAGGATCATAGAATATCCTCAGTTGGAAGGGATCCACAAGAACCATGAAGTCCAGCTTCTGGCCTTGCACAGGACAACCCCAAAAAACTCGCCACTTGTCTGAGAGCATTGTCCAAACACCTGAACTCTGGTAGGCTTGGTGCCATGACCAAACATGCTGTTTGTGTCCATAATTTTTTAACCGAATAGCTGCTAAACCCAATAGAAAGATAACATTTTCAAAGACCAACTGTAGTTCTACATATCTTTTGTCATAAAGGAAGATAAGAGATCAAGCAAGTTCCCCCAGCTGTAAGAAAAAAAACGTATGTGTTCACATTTTGTTGGACAGCAGATTACCCACACAGGAGAGTGGCCTTACAAATTCCTTTATCGTTAAAAAAAAAAAAATTCACTCAGATCTTGTGAATTTTTCTTGTGCTGAAACACCACCATCAATCAACTTTGCAGCAGAAATCTGCAGGAAAACCAAGCTTTCTTAGCCCTGGTCTTGAGGGAATGATGTGTTAAGAATGCTGTTGCAGATAACTGTGCAACATCCTTTCTTGGCTCCACTCTGTGATACCACCGCACTGTGGGTGGCTGCACTGCATGAACATTCAGGTTATCTGAGTTACCTCTGTATTTGCATCCCCCTTGAACTGCACCCCTGCAGCCAAAAGCTTAACTTCATTTGCACACAGGGCTTCAGCATGTGAAATTGTTCATCCTTACATCCCTCCTTCCCGTTGACTGTGGTATGTCTTAGGTGAGGTTGGGCCCAGCACTGCAGCCTGGCTGCTGCATCACTCCTGATGGACATCCTGGAAGCACTTGGCTGGCTTCCTCATTCAGAAAGTGGGAGGCTTGAGCACAGACAACACTTTATCCAAATGACAATTACTGGAGTGCTTTCTTGCAAGCTATTTCAACTCAATTATTTCAGCGAGCAGTAACATTTAATTTTACAGCCTGGGAGCACAGTGATTCTGTAATTTAAATGTTCCTGACAATTTCAATCATACTATGGTCTTCATGCAATTTTGTTCCTGACATTGAGTGGCAGCAATTGCAGAATTGATGCCACTTGCCACAGCAGCACATGCTCATAATCATGCTGTCAAAAAAACCTGGCAGCCTGGCAGCCATGCTACCAGGTCCTGGGCTTATCCATAGCTCACTACCACTGACTAGCCAGTTACAAAGGACAGCAGACAATGGGGAAGAAGGCAGAGTCCACTAACACACCTGCTGCTACTTTGGGAAGGCAACGGCACTAACAACAGCACTTCATCCTCAAATATCCCATTTTTTGGATTCCTTATAACACAGGAACACCACATAAAATCCCAGAGACTTCAAGTACAGTCCATGACACCAGTCTGCCAGTCTCATTTTCTACTACAGGCATTACACCTGTAATTTGCTGCAGGAACAAGCATTCTTTCTTCCCCTCCCTGAAGTGAAGGGAGGGACTCAGTGTGGTCGGGAAAACTGGCAACACACTAGGTGACTTCACGGCTGTGCAGCTCGCACCTGCTCTGATTTCTGAAGGATGGCTGAAGCCTATATCTCCGAAAAATCAGGACCTTGCTTCCAGGGACAAGCAGAGCAGCTGTCATGCATTCATCAGAAATCACAGTGAATGTGCACACCTTCTTCCCAGGAAAAGCTAATAATTAAATAAAAAAAATAGAAGACATGTCCATCTAGGTTTGAACACAGAAAAAGCAAAGCTTTTAGACCTATCTTTCTACAATTAAAAAGTAAAAAAAAAAAAAAAAAAAAAAAAAAAAAGAAAAGAGAAAAAGTGAATTTACTTTAAAATTTAATTATGAATACCAGTCACAAACATGGTATCCAGTTTGGACTGTCTGGCCTCCTGTTTTACTAGTACTGACACTCTTACTTTCTATTTTCATGCTTGAGAAAGGTAGGGATGAATGGCAGACATGGACAGTGATCAGTCAGATTTCACTTTCCTCCTTTACCAGTCAAAATGAAGAGGAAAGAGAAACCAACACCATGGTGAAACAGGGGGCAGCTGAATCCAATGCCAGTGGCATCATTACAATTTTGAAAATTTCCTTTGCCAGCACAAAGCAAGGCAAGCTGGAGGAGAAGCAAAGGACAGCTGGCTGACCACTGAGCAAGGAAAAGGCTCAGCACCAGGCACAGTCCTCCTCCTTACTGCTAAGCTAGACATGGAGTAACATTTCCCTTGCTTTCCCTCCTTCCTCCACCCATTTGTTTTCTCTCAGAGGACAAGAATTACCATCAGGAAGGTCACTTTACAGCTGCTGAGTTTCTCTCTGGTTGTATCTCAGCTGAAGCTGAAGTTAGCACACTGCTGGGTGTGAGGCAGAGCCCTGCAGACCAGCTTCTATCCAAATCCCCAGTGCTATAATTAAAGTAATTGCTATGTCAAATGAAAGAGGTTTAATTTCACAGGGATTCAGGCAAAGCCGGAGTGTGTCTTCTCTTCCTGAGGGTTACATAACAAACTCCAGTGGCATGGAATTTTATTTTGTCATTTTTAGTTGTTATTAATTTTGAGGAAAACATCTGAAATGTTTCCACAAATATGTTAAGCTGTGGAAAATGTGCTATCTGCAACTGAAAGCAATTCTAGAAAATGTATATGAATGCATGACAGCCAGTGACTGCTTTCTCAGGGAAAAAAAAAAAGTTTACTCCAAATGAATATGCTTCCTATGAAGCACAGTTTTAACTATAGAAAATTTTCTGTATGCTGGTACAAGTATTTAGTCTCGAAAGATAACCATTTTTTGAGTTATTAATGAAAAGATTAATAAAACAAATTAAACTTTTTTTTCTTTTTCAAAAATGGTACCTTGTGTACAACATCAACATCCAACAGTAGTTTTTTTACCCATACCTTATGAAACTATTCTCCTGTGTGAATTCCAACAATTTTTTGTCGAGAAATTTTCTGGAGAGAAATCTATGCCTGTAACTATTGCACATATTTGGTAAACTCAACATCATACTCTATATGTTCTTTGCAAACAGCCAAAATGTCCACATGTAAATCCCAACGCAACGAATGCTGGAATTATTGTTTCACACAAATCATCTGGGTGACACATTCATGGCTCAATGCTCTGGACTTGCTGCGCATTGCGACACAGCAAAGCATGCATGAGCAGTGACTTCAACCACACTGCACAGCATCTGCACGTCGTGGACATGGCTGCAGCGCACCGAGCTGCCCCAGGGATCCCTGAGATAGCTGGCAGTGGAAGTGGAGTTGAGTTCAACAAAGATCTCATATACTGCCCAAATAAAGAGCCTTGAAAATCCCCCCTGACAATTCTGTTTGTAATAGAAAGATAATAATAGAAGAAAAAAAGTGGGTGATGATCATTTTATGAAATTCCCCTCTGTACCTTGGTTATGAAGAGATGACCATTGCATGAGCAGGAGGACTGCTTGGGTGGCTACTTGTTCCCCAGGGAGGCACAGGAGCTGTCTGCAATGCACCCATTTCAGAAAAGAAAACTCAAAACATCTGGAGCTTTTCTTTTCTTTCTTCCCAAAGGAAAAAATAAGCTAAATGCTTAAGAGCCCTGGGAGAGCTGATGTGCAACTACATATAAAGCATCCACTCCCCTCTGTGTGAATTGGCTGCTTGACAGAGCTTTGTGGAAAGTGGGGGGCTGGGGGAGCTATTGGGTAAAAAGGATGAGAGTACATTTTTCCCTGAGGCTGCAGTTTCAGACCAGCTCCAGTGTGCCAGAGCTGTTGCTGCCAGACACCATTTCAGTTACTCCTGCAAAATGATGGATGGCCTCAACCTATTCCCTAATGAAGATTTCATCAGGAAGGATGCCATTGCCATCAGCTTATTTTTAAGGGCAGCCTTAAAAGATAGGCTAAGTAAGAAAAAAACCAAAACACAACAACCAAAAAACAACAACAACAAAAAAAAAACAAACAAAAAAAAAACCCAAAAAACCAAAAAAAATCAACCAATCAAAAAAAAAGGAAAACAAACAAACAAAAAAAAAAAACACCTCAAACCAAAACACTCACTTCCCTGTGTAGTTCTCTGTGCACTTCTGACAAGTGTGGTGCTAAACGGCAAGAAAGTCTTTGAGAGATTCCTTTATTGTATTTATCAGCATCTCTCTCTTCTGTGTAAAGCAGAGAGGAAAGAGGGAGAAAAGACCTCTCCTACAGGTTGAGATCCCAATGAACAGCAGTAAAAGATGGTGCTGAAGGAACCAAAATGTGCATGCTGTCAATTCAGGATGTCAGCTACTTATAATGACAAGGAATTTCTGTTAAATTCTATAGCATCATAATGGTCAACTTCATTGGATACTTCTGCTGCGGAGTGTTCTACCAAAATTTCTCTCAGGTCCCTCTTAGTTTCTTGAGTATGTTTACAACAAACTCAGCCATATTTTATATTGTATTTGAGAGAAAGACAGGAACAGAGGAAGGCTGTTTTACACAAACATATACATTACACCAACCAGTAAGTTCATTATTGAACAGAAAAATAAAATATGATCACCCTTTTATGACAATGGCTACATTAATTAGAAGTCCAAAACAGAGATAGAATAGGAAAATTACAACTGAGAATGTTCTTCTAAATAAGCAAGTGTTCATGTCTAGTAACCTGAATGATGTATACCATAAATTACGTCACTGAGAACATCGCTGTATTTGCTGCAGCGTGCAGTGGTTTTGTTCTCTAATTTGACCTGGTGCTCCATTTTTATTTAGGAAAAAATGGTTCCTCTTGCTTAGTGCTTTTGGCCATAAAATACATTTTACATGTAGAATATATGAAGTGTTTATGTAAACCTCTGAATATTTTACAATAGATCTGTCTGTTTTGGTTCATAGTTCTGCAGCCATTGTTCACTAAGCTTATACTCTGGTTTTCGACACAGTCAAATTCCCTGGTTCTCAGATGGAAGATGACATTCAAGTCATCATCATCACCCCAACTGTGTTCTCCACTCCCCTACCTTATTACTTCTGGCACTTAGAGTGGCTTTCTCCAAACCTCCTGATGGGGCAGCAGACAGAAATCCTATATTTGCTCAGAAAGAAAGCAAAGGCCCTGCTGTTGCCCAAGAATATCAAGCCAAGTACAAAATGGAAGTTGAAATTTGAATGGTTACCAGATAAATTTCTAGTATGTCTGTGGCTGGTTGGGTTCCACAATGAGGGCTCAGAGCATTTCTAATACCTTAAATAGGCAACGCAGCTCTACTTCCTATAAAGAGGATACAGCATAATGGAACACAATAGTATTTAAGCTAAGGAAAACAAAAAAGAGCAATTCTTACTTTAAATAGCGTCTTTTACTAACTAGATATAACAAGGACAGACCAAAATCCCAGCAAAATAAATACAACCAACTATCTAAAAATTAATATCTATTCTTTAAACCATATTCTTTTTTATCTCAAGTACTATGGTCGTCTTCATCCATCTTTTTATGAAGAATAGGTGACTACTTGTTCTCCTGTATTATACCACTTTTTCAGGGATTGACTACAAAGTTTAAAAAAAAAACAAAAAGTGAAATTTTGTCATATCCTCTGTAACAATGGTTTATAAGGATTTTTCCTTCAAAAACTAAATATAGAATAATGCAAGTAGCTGAAACCAAGACAACATGCTATATTTGTTCTAAGAAAATAGAACTGTCTCCCTTCAAAGTAGAATAAAGCCCTAAACTTTGCACAAAGTCAACAGCTGAGTGAGAGTAGAACCAGGCTGCTCTCAGTCTTCTGAGAAGCCACAGAAACTTCTTGAATTCAGAGTTTTAACATCGTTGCTTTTAATGTACTACCAAGAAAGAGAATGCACCTGCCTTCAATTTGCCCATTCTTCAGAGGGCATAAACAGGTCATCCCACCAGCGGCAAACTAGATGAAGAATTTATTTGTAACATTCCCCCAAAGATGAAGTTGAAAGATGAGTAACATCACAGCCAAGCAAGGTGTGATTTTAAGAGTGCCAAGACCTGGGAAGTCCAAAGTACTCTTTACCCAGCTCCCACTGTTGTTAGCAGGGGGGAAACACTCCAAAGAATATTGACAGTCACTATTTCCAAAGCTCAAAACCTAAGGAAACATTATTGCTTCACTTAAATTCCCATAGCTATTGCTTATAAAGAAGCATTGCTTCAATGGCAACGTTGATGAAGCTAGACTTCATAACAGTGGTGCCCTCATGAAAACTTCAGGGCACTGCACCTGAAAGTGCCTGATGCACTACATCAACATCATAGCTTGGAGTTCAATAGGAAAACTTGGGGGAAAACAATTTTTTTCACACCATACACACACTCAAAATGCAAACTGTGACTTTATGCACATTTTGGAACAGACTGCTGGGCTTCAGACTGTACGTGTTGGTATTAGCAGCCCTTCTTTGCACACTGGTGATACACTCTCCCTGCTTCCATCTCTTGCCAGGGGGTGAGTCAAACCCTACACCCAGCCAGACATTTCAAGGTTAATGCAGACTAATTAGCTGAGGTTCTACGGTCAGTTTTGAGCAGAAAATCCTCTGTTGCACCAGTATCTATGAATGATCTAAATGCTCAGTACTTTCAGAAAGACCAGCTGTGAAGAGAGGTAGCTGCTCACAGACATAGATGTCTTTCCACATAGTCTTTTTACTTATTAATAGGTTCCTTCTTCTTTAGTGCTTCCCTCACATCTGGAGCAAATACAAGCATGTAGACTTTAGCATCATAAATAGGGGGTGACTCTTTTAGGAATGTGTTAGTGTTTCCAACAATCATATCATATGTCTTTGTTATTGCTCACTGTTTTCCTGTGTGGATAAGCTTTCCTTGTTAAAAAGTGTCCAGTAAAAGAAGTGCAGAGAATAAGAACAATTGAAGATGTTTTCAAGTCTTACAGAAAATTGTTTTTTCCCTGGCAATAATATTAGAATTTAAAAGTATAAAGTCATTCAGGGATAAAAACAAATATTAGATCATTGAGATATTGGGTGTTTCTAGTTTCATTTTACTGAAATGAGTTCCCCTCCTAACTACCAGAAAAAAGTACTATTGTACTGTTTGGAGAAATATCCTGCTAGTCTTTCACAGTGCTTCAGCCTGTTGCTTACACTTCTGCTAAGGGCCACACTGCATTTGGCCAGGCTCAGCACAACTGCTTTAACCTTGTCTGGTCCAAAGCTGCAACTTTGACACTTTTTAAAGTGGAAATGATATCACAGCAGAAACATAACCCGCTCCATTTCAGATCATCAGTGATGTGTGCTTTATGCTGTTCAAAACTTTCAAATATGAAAAATAAATTTCAAGAAAGATGAACTGGAGGAGTATGCAGCTTAAAATGTCCAAATTTCATCTTGTACACAAACCCAGTGTATACTTATACACAGTATACTTAATACTTTTTTTTTTTATGGTTACATATTACTTACCTTATAAATGCAACTTCAGAAGTAGCTGTCATATTCCACCATCATATGTATAGATAGACATGTAGAGATAATATTCCTTTAACTCATAACCGGTATTATACTCTAAGATATACTTGTACAAATTACATTTTTTTAAATAATTCTGTTGCTGTTCTTCTGTTTATTTGAATCCAAATTTTTACCTAAATACTATTTTATTCTTACTTCTCAAATCCCTTTATCAAACAATAAACAGAAAATGTCTATCTTTACTAGCTCCATAATACTATAAATTGCAACTAAGCTTTAAAAAAAGAATAAAGACAAAAACTGCAATAGATGACAAACTGGGATTGCTTTGTAGCTCACTTGAGCATTGTGAGGAGTGGGTCCAACCTCAGCAAGCACCGCTTAGTTTCAGCACATTGTAAAGTTATCTCATGTTGGGACTAAGAGAGAAATTGAAGCTTCCGTTCAATACAACGGGCCACATTAGAAATATATCCTGCCTGGTCCTCATTAAACTTGTAAAACATGACTGCAGGAGTGCAGTGCATAACACCCTCTAATAGCACCATATAAATACCAGTGAACACTATAGAAGAGGTAGAGAAATGTGACAGAAGTATTAAAGCTAAGTCAGCCCTGAAATGTCTGGAGTTTAAACGTCTCTCCAAATCTCTTTGGACTTGGAATCAAGAAGAGAAGTCTTGTGTGAACATAGAAATGTTTTTCTCCAATACCTGTTTGCAGTCAGGCTTCAAATACCAAGGAAAAAAAAAAGTCTAGGAATATCAAGATAAAAAAAAATGTATTGTTGGAATAAAAAGAACCATATTTTTTCCTTTTCACCTCTCACTGGCTGAAGTCATTCTTTCACCCCACAGAATACTTAATTCCAATGAAATGCTTCACTTCAAAGAGTTCCTCTATTATCTTAAAAAGGAAATATGAAGCAAGCATTCTCCAGGGGAGAGTAAACACTAATCTAACTTGCTGCCGAATTTTAAGAGTGAGGGTTGGGGGAAAGAGCATTCGTAAAACATTAAAAGCAGCTCCAAATAAAATGAAAACAAAATTTAAAAAAAAAGAGGAAAGCATAAATTACAAATACAGGGACAATGCAAATTGATTTTGAAAGGAAAAGCACTTTTCTCCTTACTGTTTTCAGCACTACCACAATTTTCTTTTAAAAATATTTTATCTGTTATTTATCTTTAAGCATGTTCAGCATGTATGTGTGAGCTGTTCCTCTAGCTAATTACTATTACAGCATTATAAACAGAAAGTCAGGTAATACTGAGGGGGTTTAGTTTTGGAGAGGCGTGTCTAGTAAAACTTCCAAGCTTTGCAGGAAAGACTCTGCTTGCCTCCAACTTTTTTAATCTTGGAAGAATTTTCTCCTTTGAGGTTGAGATCTACTAAAATTTCAGTGCTGTTGACTTCATGGAATTTATTTAATTTCAAACTTCAATATCAATAAAAATTCAGTGCAGTTATCTGAAAATGGTCTTATTGAACTTATCTCAAGCTCTACCGATGGATAGGAAAATAATGTTCAACATAAATAAATGTAGAAAACATTTCTAAGGACCTGAAAGACTCCCATCCAAAAGCAGATTGTTTCAGCAAGTCTTTTTCTACCTTTCCTGCTTAAGTGCTGCATGAAATAAAATTATTTCCAAAACGTTTCTTCATAAAGTAAGTGTTCAAGTGAATCAGTACGTGTAAACAAGCTCTACTGAGGATTCATGCTGCCAATTTAGGATAAACTATTTTCTATATTCAACTCCATTTCTCTGGTAAAATTTCCCTAATGAAATGTAGTAAAACTCACAAACCATCAGATCAACACACACCAGCAAAATTAAACCCCTGAGAATATTCACTGCTTTATTTTTATTAGTACTGCTTTAAATATTCAAAATGTATGGGTCATAAAATTATGCTTAGGGCAACATTTTCTCATAAGTTCATTTGTGCATGTTTTAAAATAGATTTAAAAACTAAATAATTTTAATCTCAACCTTAATGCAGACACAACCAGCAAAAGTAATGACGGGGGCAGATCTTAATAGCCCCCTCCTCAAATTGCTAATTTTAGGGTGTTTTAGGGCAGGAAAAGGAATGTATTTAAAAGCCTGAAGTAGTTTATATAATGCTTCAAATTTCTAGAGCAGCCCCCACATTCCCTTCCCTACAAATACAAGATAAAATTACTTGGAATTTCCTTATATTATTACTGAATATAGGACAAACAATAACACAGTCAAGAGTCAGACAAGGTGACCTGTGATTATTTTTCATGGAAAGATCACAGGACAATATAAAATCTGAGCATTCGACTAGAAAAATGGGCTTCCATGTAGTTTAGACACATACATCTCAGTCTACAATTTATCATGTTATTACCCTGATCACAAAATGTAAGAGGAAAAGTTCATCTCTACTTTCTTGCAGTTGTAGGGCATCACTGCAGCCCTATGCACATGTAAGTCACAATATGATTTGAATGGGAAGGGGTGTTTGGGGTTTTTTTTTTGTTTGTTTCTTTTGAGAGGTTTGGTTTTGTTTTGTTTTTTGGTTTGGTTTTTTTATTTTTTTTCCCTCTCAAGGAAGCCAACACAGACTGTGATATGGCACAGAGACCTTCAGGAGGTAACAGATGCATTATCTGCAATAATTGGGAGAAGGGTGCCTCATGTTCACCCCAAGAATCACAGAAGACCCCTAGACCCCTGGTAAATCATAGAAGACAGACTTGCCACTCCTCTTGAGTTTTTTGCCAGGTCGGAATGTAAAAACAAGGCTGAAGAAGAGGTGGAGGAAGGTGGCAGGTTGTGCAGGGAGCCTGGCAGCACTGGGAAAAGAGAAGCTGCTGCTAGCAGGATCAGCAGGGATGTGACACCTCATATTTATTGCCAAGAGCTTGGAAGCATCAGGGACAATATTCAGCACAAGCCAGGCAGCTCCACAGAATGCACTCTGATTTGAACTGCACTCTGCCCAACGTTTGGGTTATCATGAGCTAGAAGGTAGACAGGCCAGTGTCAAAGCCTTCTGGTGAGGTATTGCTGCAGGTCTGTGTGTTCCACCAGAAGAGGATGCAGAAGCTTCAAGAGAAGTCACTATGAATGGCCACCTCAAGCACATAAAAAAGCTTTCTTTTCTTTCATTTTCTTTTCTTTCCTTTCTTTCCTTCTTTCACCTCTTTCTTCTCCCCCTGTCCCTCTCTCCCCACACTCCTCTCTGCCAGCCCCTCTCATCAAGGTGTTCCCTAGGAACAGACATTAGTTTTCACTTTCTTTTACTTCTGCTTGAAGGCAGGAGCAGAAGCTTCCACAAACAGAAAGTTCCAATGCCAATGACTTCTGGGTACAGGCAGTACAACTGCCCAGCACTGTCAGGAATTCTCTGTCAGTGAAGAAGTCAGTGGTGAATATCTGTGTCCTGACTTCATAAACACTACTGACACAGCACAAACTGGCTGGAGACTGCCTAGAGCAGAAGACTGCCCTGCTGGAGCCTTGGTGTTTAGGCAGCCACAGACAACGCAATTGGCAGCGTGGCCTAAGAATACTGGGAAGGAACAACAGGTTGGGGGCTTGATTCTAGCAGTTACCACCAGGACAAATTTTGGAGCAAACCCCAGACCGCTCCTTTGGTCTGGAGTTAGATCTATGTGTAGACTTTTATCCTTCCATGGTACAAAATTTTGCATCCAAGAAAGCCTGCCTTGGCTGTTACTCAGAACAGGCCTAAATGTAATTTCACAGAAAATGATTATTGAGAAGAATCTGAAAGTGCAAAACTGGTCATCTTTACAGAGAAGATCACATTTGTAGGGAAAAGGAATGAAATCCAATGCACATCACATAGTACAGGATCTTAAGAGAGACAAATTGACCCAAAATGCACATCTAATGTTGCTTTCCTTGGGGATTTTTTTGTTTTTCAGACATTTCATGGCAGAAAAGCAGGTATCTGGATAAGAATCCAAACTGATTTGCCATAGAAAACCCACTTTATTTGATTACGCAATGAGGCAAGAAGATATTTTTGTCTAAGAGGTAAAAAAAAAAATAAACCAAAATCAAACTTTCTTGGGGACTACAGTGAAATCACAGACCAGACAGCAAGAAGAAATGTCACCACTGAGATGCAGACCATTATAACATTTCTCTATTAAGTTGTCAGTGTTCAAAAGTGACAGGACACAAACTCACAAGTGAACATGTACAAGGACCACCCCAAAACCACTGTGTGATGTTATAGCTGGTTGAAAACCATGTTTAATTGAATCAACCTTTCAAACGCACAGGGAAATATAACAGCCAAGATATCACCTAAATGCTTATCATAACAGATTCTCAGTAGAACATTATTTAAATATTAAGACCTATAATTGATGAAATTACTATTATAAAATATTATGTTAGCAATAAAATTTCCCAAACCCTCTTCCTTGCATTATACTGCTCCTTATTCTATTTTCAGGCATCCTCTCTAACATGAAATGCCAACATTGTACACATCAATGGCCTCGAGGGTATAATTAAAACTTGTTATTTACATTTATTTTTTAAAATAATTAACTGGGAGCATGCCTAATGAATGGTAATGGGGCTTAAATTGAGACACAATATGTCAAGTCCCTTGCCATTGGGAAGCGAAGTCCCGTGCAGCTCCGTGTGACCGGGAGCACGGGGCTGGCGCAGGAGCCCTGCGGATGGCACTGCTGGTACAAAATCAGTGGCACACACTGGCTGGCTGTCGGCTACTTTGACGAACCTGATTTTCACAGACAGCTTCATTTTACAGAGAGCACTGAGGAGTTAAGGCACTGGCTTGGTTTTGGTAGGCGTCAGAGGTTAAGCAGAGGCTTATCCATACCCTAAGCTAAACCTGCTGCAGTCCTTTGTTACTACACTCTCTCTGTTTTCCACTACTCATAGGTATGTCCTCAGTTGACACAGTTTATAGGACATGGCATAAGCAGCTACTCATGCCAGAATAAGCTTCTGACTCAGAAAGAAGCTATGCATAAAGAAAATCCTCACACAGTGATGTACTTTCAAAATGCGTGACCTCATTCTTCCCCAGTCAGGCTCTCAAAGGAAAACAGACCCAAACAAAACATTTTGTGGAGTGAAACATGAAACCAGTGTCTGCTAGTTCACTTCCAAAAGTGAAAGGCAAATTGCAGATGTGTAATCAATGTAATAGTGCTTTTGTCCACTTACTACAGGTATAAATCCATTTTCCCAGCATCCCGAAAAATTTTGCCACCATGGTACACTTGGGTCAAAAGCAAAGAATTGACCTATAAATGTGTACTCATTCCAACCTGATCACTGGTTGGTGGTGCTACTACTAATCATGTCCATGAGTTTAAAAAAAAAATAAAATATAAAAACCTATTTGCCATGTTTTCTCTAATACCCTTAATTTCTCTAAGACTCTTGTAATCCGTTAAATTCATGTAAGTTTAGACAAACTCTCTAGTTTTCATATATGCCTGAAAATGTATTTTCATTAAAGATTAGCAGCTGTTCACGTGTAATACATATGTTTCATAGGATGAACAAAAAAAATCTCATTAGGAAAAAAGCCTGAAGGTATCTCTGTCAACAGCAAAATACCTACTACATGTCAAATAATCATATAAATCAAGTTTCAGGCTGTAAATACAATAAGAAAAAGAAGTAGAAAGAACATGACATTTTTCAAACACACCATTCATAAGCTGAAGGATTGTTAGATGTGTATTATCACTGTTTATCTTTTCTCCCCTTCCTTTAACTTCTTCCCCTAGGTCTGTCCATTTCCAGGCTACTTTTTCCTTTCAAAATCCTTCTTGTCCCTCCTCCTTCCAGGTAATTTTTTGGTCTGTGGGCTGCACTGCTAATAGCTGATGCAACCTAATTTAGGTTGTCTTGCACACAGCAATACTGAATGAGTCTGTAGTAGAGGCTTCAATACCTAACAAAGCTCATCCAACATTAGCATGACTACTTTATATAGCTCTGTGAGGACGAGTTTAGGAAATGCAAGACGGGGATAAAGAAATACAGGGATTTATTTCTCTAGATCTAGTTTATAATGTGTGCTATACACAGGGATGCAGTGGAAACCACCTCAAGTTAATGGGGCAAAAATCCATGAGTTCCTTACCTCAACTAAAGCAAAACTGTGGCCCATACAATTATCACTTCAGACTATAGCAAATGTACTCTTTTGGCCTGAGGATTTATTCATCTTTCTTTAGACATAAATGGGCATGTATGTGCATCAGTTCAAGGTAAAAACTTGACTGAGAAACAATGCTTCTATTTCAACACTAAATATTTAAATTTTCACAACAGCTAAAAATGTTTGAATAATTGTACAAGCAAGGGCAGTTGCTCTGACTAGATAATGATTTCTTTGCATGATATACAAGAAGAAAGTGCATCACAACCACATGTATACAGCTGGGTGCACTTCTACAGAGCAGGTAGGAAAACAGCAACCATAATGCATATGCTAAGAGAAAGTAGAAGGTGGTATTCTAGACAGAAAATGTACTCTACCTGTAATATCTGTCAGTGTGAATAATTTCTTGGCTGCTGGCTAGAATATATTCTGCAGTTCATTTTGTTTTATCACATTATTCACACTTTTTTCTGGAACAAGCCGTTCTCTTCTTATAAGACTACACTCTAGTGGAACAAATGAGCTCAAGCCTATGATTGATTCTCCAACATAGCTGAGATGCTATAGCTTTATTCACTTTTTTTAAACGGCTTTATTCATTTACTACCTCCAGCATGACTCCAGAGTATCAGCTGCTGAGAAACAGCATTTTGAAAGGTTCTTTCTGTGCTCAAGGAGGTGGTGGTAGCTTTTTTAATAGTTAATTCCATGATAAGGGGGAGGAGAAGTGCCCGACACAGACAGACTGTCTCTGCTCACCAGTCCAAAATGTTCACTCCCAGAAATATTTTCTAAAAGCTTATCAGTCTAAACATTCCTCTTCAGCTCTGTTTCCCTGTTGAAACGCTATGTGAGTCTATTTGGATCAAGGCAGCAACTCCTTGTTTTATTTCCTGCTGAGGAACTGGCAAGGATGGGAAATCAACAGCAATCTGAGCAGAGTCCCTGGAGAAGCTAAAACCATGCTAGAGATGAGAAGGTTTTGTACAATGCTGTTCTGTCACAGTGTCGCCAGGGGAAAAAAAAAAAAAAAAGAAGCAAACCCAAATTTCAATAATAAAAAACCCCAAAGCAAACAACCACATACTCGTTTTTCAAACCTGCGTATAATTTTTTTTACCTCTACAATAACCAACTAAAGAAAACATATTTTAGGGGATATAAAATTCACATGGAAGTCACTATTAGCTTCTTGAAAGACTCTCATGTTAAGGGCAGAATGACAAGGACTACCAACTACTATGGATTTCTCTTTCTCAGGACTTGCTTGTTTTGTTCAGAGAAATTTTTTCTAGGAAAAAAGAAAAAAAGACCCTTTTTCCAAAATTTTCCTTGATGTCTCAGACCTGTAACACATCAGCTAAATAGCTACTCACAGTTATTTCTGCTCAGGAAATCCCAGGAAGAAGTATGGGACACATTTATTAATTTTCTAATGCAGACATTCAGACTAATCCTGGAAAAATAACTGCATTCCTTAAACATCCCAATAAAGGAGAGATTTCCAAAAAGCCATCAGGAATGAAAAAAAGAAAAAAAAAAGAAGTTTTAACTGCTAGTTTTACAACTCAAAAAAAGATGCAAAAATATCAAAGGAAAACATGGGTTTACATACAATTTAAAAGGTACAGGTTTAGTCACAATCTAAAGGTGACCTAAATTGCTTTTCTTTATGACCAAGGAAAGGACCTAAACTGAATTGGGCCCCATCAACTGGAAACAGTATGAACATACAGACATATCTGCAATGTAAATGTTAAAATCTGTGATAGGTGAAATTCAGTGGCAAATAAAACTGGTTTTAGAATGAATTGTGAAAATAGTGTTGCACATGTGACATGATAATAGCCACTGATGTCTCGTATCATAATTCTTTTGCTCTTATGTTTCAGTACTATTTAGTTGTTGTTTTAAAGGCAAGAACTTGACATAGTGTAGCAACCATGGTTTATAAAAATGTAAGTCTCTAAAAAGGAGACAAGAAGTAAAAACATGCATGAATTTAACTCAGATCTCATGTAACAAAATGACCTTTTTAAAGTTCTGCTTGGAAGCAGCTGCATAATTTACTCTGCCACAATCTTTAGAACGCTCAGAAGGCTGGATAAGGAACAAAATTCAAATATTTGGAACCTAACCACTGAATTTTGGACTCCTTCCTTTTCCAATGTCTTAACTTTGTTTATCAGCAATTCTTCTGCTGTGCAAATAAAATTATAACCACTTAACTAAGCAAGCAAGAGATGCCTTAAATTAAAAATGTTCTGTGAAGAGAGCAACTGTGTAAAAGCATCATACAAACCAAATATGACTAAGAGTAGAAACAAGCGAAGCAAGTTCATGAGCTCAAGGATCTCAAGAGGAGAAAATGTTCATTTTCAAAAAGCTCTACCTCCCTCCTTTTCCAACATACAGGACAGGAGAAATGTGAAGGGAGCAGAACTTCACAGGGATTGCAGGGGCAGAGAAACAGGGAAAGCCACAGCCGGTTCTTGTGTCTGCTCACAGAAAGGCTTCTTACCTTTAGAAACACCGTATTTCCAATACTACCTCCTGCTGGGAGAGACTAAGCCTGCCTCTCCTGTAAAACTAATACCAGGTGCTACAGCAGTAAAATAAAGAAGAAATAGCAAACATCATCTTTGTCTTTCTGACAGATGCAGGGGTGAGAATCACTGATTTTACGCCATTTCCTTTAAACTTGCAAACAAACACCAAAACCCTCCCTCCTGCAGTGAGGGAACAGCCCTACTGCACTGCACCCTGCCCCAGTGCAGCACACTGATCTGCCATTCTGTGCTATTGCAGTCGGTATGAGTCACCTCAGGTATGTACTAAATGTGAAGCCTTTTTATTTCTTCTCATTTCTAAAATAATTAATGTAATTTTATGCTTAGGAGAGCATCTGTAAACTCTCTGGGCTGTAAACTCTCTGGGCTACCTAGAAGCCATTCACTGTTTGTGGTTTGCATGTTTTCTTCGTTTGGCTTCTTTCGACATCCTTGTCAGCAGTTTTGGAAGAAAGAGACTTCAGAGCTCCTGAATGACCCAGAACCCTTTCACCCCATCCCACCAGCTGCCTCAGGCTCTGCAGGGCAGTGCAGCACTGCAGCACCAGCTTCCCCCTCTGCCTATGGAAGAGACTGAGCATTTAGCACTCTGCTGAATGTTTATTTCAACCACAACAAATGGGAAAGAAATGCGCACTTGATCTCGGCCTCCTCCTCACAAGCAAGGGCTTCTTATCTCTCCTCCTACCTCTTCAGTGCTGTAATTTAGAGCCCAGTTCTGGGTCTGTTATATGCTACTTGGAAGTTATCATTGTTCCAGCTATTCATGGCTCATAAAGTATTGTTTTCTCAATTGCGCTGTACGGCTCTTTGTGTGGAAATGATGGATGAAATGGGATACATATTACTTAATGATTAGACTTCTGCAAAACATGTTCAAACAGATATGCCAGGCTTGATGATACCTTATTATCATCAATGAAACAGAGACAGCATAATAGTGCCATGTATGTATTTCTCAGCAGTAAATGCAAAGGAAATGTTTCTGTTTCAAACCCCGACAGCTCTTTAGTCTCAGTTATTTCAGTTCAGCTAAAGATGACATGCTAAAATGAGGGCATTTATTACTAAGTGGCATTAAGAAGGGGGATATTTAACCTACCATTGCTTACAGCAATGCATGGAGAAATCATCTAATGTGTGCTGGCAGTAATTTATGACATTGGAAAAAATGCTATCATCTTTCTTCCTCCGTCTGTGGTCTGGCTTTGCAAACTACAAGCCCTCAGGAGCAAGTTTGATATAATGCGGCTAATGAGAATAAGTGAGCATACTGCAATATTCTTAAAGGGTTACACTGCTGAGTCTTTGACTCTTTATACTTTTTAATTTCCTTGTACAAACAGTGCAGTGAAAAACGGTAAAATCCATTTGGCTGGTCTGTGCTACAAATTAAATCCTTGATTAAATTTTGGCAATTACTTCTCCGGGTCTTTTTCATTTAAACATTTTTAATTCATTTGAATAAGCTTCTTAATCATGATTCTGGCAATCCATTGTATAGCAAGACAAACTCTAATAAATACTATAATGCAGCAACAGACAAACAGAAAGATGGATGGATGCTGAAAAGGAAGGGTTCTGTCTTTTGGGCTTTTTTTTTTTTATCTTGGTAAGTGTTGCCTGTATCCATCTTTCATGAAAGTTGTATTCCAGTCTTCTGTGACGGTGAAATTTATCTCATTATATGTTGACATTTCCCTTTGTGATGTCAAAAGCTAATAAAGACTCCAGGTAGGGTTTCAAACCCTCTTAATAAGAGAGTGGAAGAAAGATTAAATCATCCTTAATGCACGAATCAATACTATAGTCAACCAAAGGGTACAGATTAAGAGGAAAATGTGAAGGGCTGTCACTCTTGTAGCAGGAAAGATGCTAGATGGACATTTCCAGCAAAGGTGCTTGAATTTAGCTGCTTAGCCTTTACTGCACAGGATGGTATTGCCTATCGAAAAAGTACCAGAGAACTTGAGCTCTTCTCTGGAGGTTTTGGGAGGATTTTTTTCATCTGCAAAGACAGACATGAGACAGCAGGAGGTAAAGTGCCTCCTTAGTCAGAGAGGAACTGTCTGAGCACGGAGAGCAGCACCGCGCCGTTTTCTGTGCA
This sequence comes from Phainopepla nitens, assembly GCA_013400175.1. Lineage (NCBI taxonomy): Eukaryota > Metazoa > Chordata > Aves > Passeriformes > Bombycillidae > Phainopepla > Phainopepla nitens. Next base: position 826,986 of record VXBQ01011780.1, on the reverse strand, counting down.
AAAATGGTGTGAGGAAAACCAACGGCAACTTGATGAGCACAAAGAGTCAGGAGAGAACAGAAATTAAAGAGACCCTACAGGAAAAACAAAACTGGGTGGAAATAAAAAAGTGTTAATCATTTATTTTTCATTATTGTACTACTAGTTTACTGCTGCTAAATGTGTAGAAAATACTAATAAATATAGAAGTTCAAAATTTATACAGTGTTTATCAGTAGCCCTAGAAAAGAAAGAGTTTAAGTCTTACTGCACGGCCACCTCTCTGTCGGACAGGAAAGATGCTAATATCTAACCCACAGTATCCCTATTCCTGTAACCTCTGCAAATGCTTAATCTCACCAAAACAGCAAAGATAACCTCTGTGATCCTGAGAGGATAAACAAAGGGAATGCACATGCCCTGTTTTTTCCCCTTTCATTTAAGCCAGAAGTCACCTGTAGATGGATTTTTGCTGCTTTTTCCCACTGCATTCCAGAGGCCTGGCTTTATGCAGTTCATAAAGGAGAAGAACTTAAAAGCTGCACATTGATTCAGGTGCACTTAATTGTAATTTCACCTTAACATTAGATTGTGGGCTCAGTGTGAGGTAAAGCCACAAAGAAAACAGGTAAATAGAAGACCAGCTAAGAATACCTAGATTATATTAAGAATTAAAAGAGAGAAGACGCTAATTCTTGGCAAGCTGTATTAATGTTGTATCTGCCTCCTCTTGTCCCTAAGGCAAAGGACTAAACTCTTGGGGATTTAAATAGACAGGTGAACGTTCCGCATACATGTTCACTAGCATGCAGGGGCTACAGAGTGGCTGAGCTCATCTGTTCAGTAAAATGCAGCAGTGGAAAAAGATATAGTACCCAAACCATAAGTCTGTCAATGCAAGATCAGCATGCTTATGCTCAGATTCACCATTAGCACATAAAGCCTTTTTAAACTTCAAATTTTGGGCTACACAATTTAGTGTACCAGTTAATAGAATTGGGGTTTTCTTTTTAAAATCTCTTCTCATGACAATTTCATTCTCTAGAGTGTTCTTATCAAACTCTGTTATGACCCTGAATAAAAAACCTAGTGCCTGAAAAATGGTACAGTGAAGAGGGGGAAAAACATCCCAAACAAAGCACAAAAGAGAAAAATCTGTAGCAAGATAAAAACCTTCAATATATCACAACAAATCATATTAGAGCACAGGTGACAAACACTCCAAATCCAGCACCAGGAAAGAAAAATAAACTATGATCTATTTATACAAGTATAGTGATATGAAAAGAACAAGGAAAGAATAATTCACGAGGAAATTACAAGCTCTGAGCTTCTAATTTTGTAGATTATTGTCATTTTCTCTACAGATGTTGGCACAGAGAGACAACTTTAACCCTGAATTCTCTTCTTGCATAAATGAGGGACTACAAGCCTCCTAATACCGGATTCAGTATAAAATGAAAATTAAATTTGGCAGAAGTAAAATGTCGTGTATAAATCTATTGAAAGGGTAAAACATAGAACTCACATATAATATCTTCAGGATCAGCATTCTATTGCAAAAGGATGTTTTTCTGTAGAATCCCTTAATTTAGTAAAGACTAGTAGAAAGTTTTTTCTTTCTACTACTAGAGAAAGTAAAGACTTTCTCACAGTGATTAGAAATTAAGGTCCAAATTATACTTCTGGATGCCCAGGGATTTCTCTAAATGAAGCATGGGAATGTAAAGGAGACATGAAGCTCACTGTCTTTGATAACGAACCATATGATGTCAAGACAACAATGACAAGAACACAAATCCTGCTCTAAGCTGGGCTCTTCACAGGTGCCTATCATCTGCTGGTAAGAGTTCTCTATTTTCTACACCTTCAGAACATTACCTCAGTTTTGGTGTGAAGGATTAGACCCTCTGCTTTGAAAGCCATGAAAATATAACTACTGGCTGATTAATTGATGCATTTTCATATCAATTACTATGTATTAGAAGCTTGGCCAATGATTTCCATTACCAAAGGTCTGGCAGGGATGACACTATATTCAGACAATTCCCTCTTGCAACTAACTAGCCATCCATCAAGTGGCATGCTTTTTTCATAGCATTGGTTTTTTTTTATTTTAAAGTAAAATCTTTTTATGAGCTTCAACTCCAGCACATCACAGCCTGCCAAATTCATCTGCTTATAGCCCTAGGCTGAAACATCTTTTAATGCTCAGTTTCTACAAAGCCTGAGAAGGACAATTCCAAGGCCTGTGTCGTATCCACTCCTTCCCTACCCCACTCTGCCCAGCTGGCACCTCCTGCCCAGCCTGAGGGGCACCTTCAGGACTGGGTGCTGGCAGAGAGACACCCTCTGTTAATTAGTGTAGGGGGCGGGCTGCAGCCCAGAGCTCATCAGGACATTACCATGCAAGCCAGCATGTTCCTCTTCTCTATTCAGTCCCTAAAGGAATCGTGTTTGACAGAAGCGAACAGCTGCTGTGTATTTAGAGATGTGAATGTATTGCATTATTTAATGAATTGTGTCATTTTAATATAATTATTACTAAAAGTCCAAACGTAAGCCTATTTTTATTTATGCTTAAAATTTTTACCCACTAAGCATTTTCAGCTCTGTTTGCAGCCAGAAGTACTTTCAAAAGTTAGACCACCATAATATTCCCAGTTTTGTTTGTGGATCCTTATTCAGCCACCTTCTTTTCAATCAGAATGATGTCCTCCTTTCCAGATAGTACCAGAACTGTAGCTACACTGCTTGCACTTGAGCCGAGAGCTCCCCTGCATGCCACTAACATTGCTATCTCACGTACAGTATTTCTGGGCTTTTAGCAAATTACATCCATGCAAGGATTCCTGTTTCTCCTCTTTTTTTTTTTTTTTTGGTAAAACTCTTTTATTACCCCAGTGCCTCCACCTACATGTCCACTCTTACTTAATATCAAGACAGGAATACCTATGCCAGAAAGTCCTGAGCATGAATTATTCCTTCATGTGCTAAGAGAGTACCTCATGTGGAGCAAAGGATGAATTTCAACAAGCCACTTGATGCTACCAATTTCTTAACACACAAGCAGCCTAACAGGCACCAGTGCAGCTCAGCAGGTCTCGCTATCAAGCCCACAGCACAGCTCGGCTCCTGCCATGTACAAGGACATGACAAGGCAGTCTTGATCCCGGTGTTCACTTTCCCTTCAAAACAGCACCACTAATAAACTCACGGGGTTTTCAGAACAAGAGGGAATAAAAAGGGAACACGGGTTGTGACACTTTGCTTCCTTATTACTGGAATCCAGAGCGTGACTTGACTCTGCCTACCTACCGCCTAAGATTGCAGCGAGGTAAAAGGATTTTAGAACCGATGCTCTGCCTCTAGCAGGAGACAGATTCAAAACGACTGGTCACACAGCTCTGGTGATCACAGGCATCCCCAGCCATCTCATTTTATGCACTTATGCAATAACCTCATTTCTGAAAGTCATCTGGAATCATTCTCTGGGGCTCGGACCCTGGGCCTGACACATGTTCTTTTTGGAAGGTGTTTCTGGTTTCCCAACTGTTGTTCTGCATTGCTCTAGGGCTTACAGACACTCTAGCGACGGCCACAACCTCATGCCTTATTCACATACCTCTATATTGCTACATTACTGGGTGGACACTGAATTAGTCATCACCAAGGGTCACTGAAATATTCACCTATTACTTCATTTGCAGTAGATATTCATGTGGATGCTAGCCAAGTTAATGCTGAATATGTTTTTCACTTGCAGCGTTAAGACAGATGATATCCTTCTTTTTTTCTAAAATACCTGTTGCTATCAGAAGGAAAAAAATGTCCATTTATCTTTCTATATATGTTACACATATCTGTATGAACTCAATTAAAGACAGGAATGTTGCTAGCCCATCTTAAAAGTGCTTAGGTAAAATGTGTGTACACCAAACTACCCCACGCTGGGTTTTTTAAAGGTATTGTTTATTTAAAGTAGTCAGACCAAATGGTCTCTAGGATAAAATTCAATTCAATCTTAAACAGCAAAGAGAGAGTGATCACAGAAGGGCAGTGCTCTGTTTCTTTCTAAAGATGTAGAGAACACCATATGAAACTGTTAGAAGTCTCAAACAGATACATAGAATTAATAAAACTGTAGAACTCACTGGCCTAGGATGTTTTAGATGTGCATGCATTCACAAAGTGGTAAGTACAGAAAAAAGATCCCATCTGTGTGAAGCAATCCAACCCAGGGATATCAGGGTACACCCAAATATGTCTGCATTTGCATAGCATACCCCTACATGCCCCAGAAGCAGGACGCAAGCACATTGAAAGCCTCTCTCAGCAGTGCACCCAGGCATGATGCTGTTCAATCTGTCCCTTATTACTAGTTTTCATTTGCAAATTGAAAGGGGGAGCTGTGGGCAGGAGGGATGTAGCTTGTTCCTCCCAAAGGGGTGCTTAAAATCCAACCCCTTTTCTGAGCAGCCATGAGTGCAAAAGGCAGCAAAAAAAAATCCTGACAGGCACTCTAATGAAAACACAGCCTGCTGTAGTCCCTGTGATAGAGAAAAATTCAAAGAAAAGAAAGGAGCAGCCAGTGGGGCTTCACAAGGGACTACTCTGAGGGTTTAAAGAAAAAAAGCCGGCATACTGGAAATAGAGAGGATCCACACAAGACTACAGAGGATCAGTAAAGACTTGCAGGGAAAGTAAGAGTAACAGAAAAGCAAGGGGAGTTCACGGTAGCCAAAGGGATTAAGGGGAGTAAGAAAGGCTTTTACAAATACTTCATGTCAGGCAGGAAAAATATGGAAGAGGCTCACTAATAAATGAACGCCAGGACAAAGAAAAGACAGGGACTCTAAAATGAATAAATCGACTTTTAACAAGGGACATAAATAAGAGAAAGCCAGATAATCAAAGGAAAACTGGATAATAAAGAAGCAGGTAGAGGAAAGCCTGAGTTTGGTGTTGCAGCACTGAGGCACAGGGAACACAGGGCAGTAGGAGAGCCTCTGCAGCAGGCACTGTTCCCTCTGCACGGGGCAGAGGGGACAACACGGCCCAGCAAGGGCTTCCTGCTCGTGTTATAAGGCACAGCACGTGCCTGCAGCTCTGCTGTGTCCCTCTGCCAGAAAGCAAGGAGGGAGTGAAACAGATCTCCTCCTCCTCACCCACCTCAGAGACCAGGAGAAGGATGGAGAGCTTCTCCCAGGATCTTGCAGACATAATTGACTGCACAAAGCTCAGAGGTATGTGAAGTCAATAGCTCATATTTTGGACCCAGAACCATGTTGTGAGACCATTGGGCAGAGAATTTAGTGAGGATCTCCTACCTGCCATGTCAATTCTATCCCTCTTTGATGATACACTGGTCTCCATGCCCTGGTTTACAGATCAGACCTGCTGTGACATCTCTTATGGGACCTTCATCAAGAGTTTAAAACTTAACCTGTTGATCAAGTTTAGGCTTTTCCCCAAAGAAGTACAAAACCTCAGCGGATAGCAGACATGGGGTAGCAAATTTCCCCCACAAGACCTGGCCTGTCAGTGACACCTATGGAGGTGCGTGACATACGAGGCCAGCAGCTCAGGTAAAGGCTTCCAGAGCAAACCTAATCTCACTGCAGAACATCTATAATACAAGTAGAGACAGATCAAAATCAGTTTTAAACTGCCCTTCAAATTTAACCTTGAAAAATGCCTCCCTGGAAAGGATCAGACTTGCCGCGATTTTTTATTTTTGGATTTCACTTATCAACAAGAATACTACCAATGTGATGGAAATGTATGGGCCATTTGATTGCTACGTGCCCTTTACCATTTCTAACACTAGGCCAAAATGACAGCAATACAGTCAGATGCCAGTGCCTCAAGAGCCACACAGCAATTTCTGAGAAACCTTGAGAAAATTTCTTTCAGAGGTTAAGATATTAAATGATATAAAATATATGTTTATGGAATTTTTCCTGATAATCATCTCACCCAACAAAATAAATATATGTCAAATGTAAACTCTGTATTTTTGGACTTTCCACCTTGGCTATATTAATATTTCTCTGGGGAAACTGCAGCAAATTCCCAAGTGCAGCCCAGACCCAGAGACTGAGCCTCCTACAGACCCCATCTGTGAGAAAGTTCACACGGCTCTGAGGACCCAGAGAGGGTCCTCTGCTCTCCACAGAGAGCAGCTCCCATCAAACCCACTGCTGCTAACTCAAAAGCACCCAAAGTCTGCAGACATGAACCATATGCTCCAGCTTTGCTTGCAGGGGTGGTGGGATGATGTCTGCCACCTTTGGCCCCTCTCATGCAGCCTCTCTGCGTGGCCATTTCCTGCTTCTTCCTTACCCCAGAAGAGAGTCTTTTAACAATCTAAGTCCTATTCTGCAGGGAGACCCTGGTGCAGGAAGGAGGGCTGCTGAGGGGGGGCATGGCTCACCCCTGCTCTCAGCAGGTATTGTCTCCCATATGCCGAGCCCACCTACTTCACTGCTGCACTTACAGCTTCCTCCTAATGGCCTTCAGCTCCACACCAGCACACAATTACATAAAACAATTACGCTGGCAAATGGAGATGCACATAACCAATGTACCAAACAGCAGAGATATTCAGCTTGTTCTCTGCCCATTCTACTCTCAAATGCACCCAGTCTCATTAAATTGCTGATCAGAGATTATTAACTCTGAGTACTTCCTTCCATTTTGTCCAGCTGTCTCTTGGTTTTCCCTATTACCCACAGGGGAAGCCACTAAATTTCTACAAGAGTTTTACTCAGTTTAATAAATTAAAAAAGAAATAAGAATGAATGGAGCCCTAATATGATTTGTACCAAGTGAAAAGTAGTCAGAGCTACTATGTTGTTGGAAAATAAGCAAACACAGCCATTTACCCTGAATCTTTCTCCATATATCAGCTTCTAGACAAAAGCACCTGAAACCACTTCTGTTTCAGACAGGACATACATTAAATTTACTTTGGACGAGGATGGATAATTAAGCTCAGGATCTATTAAAAGCTTGACATCTGATTTAAAGTACAAGCATACATGAAATGATACGTGTCAAAGACTCCAGAAATTTCCAGGCATTAGGACACAGGAGACGCAAAATGCTGCAACGCAGTGACCCAAATTAATTATTCCACTGAAAACCCAGAACCTGTCAACATTAAGTACGGACACACCAAACTACTTTAAAGAAATAAAAAGTTACTTCAAAAGGTATTCATTATTCTTTGCTAATACCCCTAACCTCTCCTCAGTTTTTTTGATAAGCTAATGACATAGGCTGCTGGGGAAAAAAAAGCCTGCCGTGAAGGAAGAATTGGATAAACCCAGAAATCACATCTCATACGGGAGTCAGAAAATCAAAACGTTTTTTAGATACAGGATAATTTATGCACTAACTTTGCTTTTCAGAATAAATTTGCCGCGGAGGCCCCAAGGATGCCTCTCACTGAGGCAGAATATTATCAAACAGGAACGAGTGCTTTGCTTTCTCAAAATCCCAAACAACCTAAATAAGAAAACCTGAAGCTTATTTACAAGCATCACTTGTGCACTCTCAGCCGTGAGTAACAGATTTCCATTAACGCTCTGGAAAAGAGTATTTGATTTTTACAGACAAGCTACAGGCTATGCTTAACTTTGGATGCAGCCAGTGACCAAGCTTCAGTGATTAATTTTTATGTGAACCACAATTATTATGAGAATGTGCTGTTTTCTTCACTTTCTGATTTTTCATTTTCATGTATTTATGTCAGAGACTTCAACAAAACAGATTTATAAACAGAGACTTGCATTATTACCCTTGACTCTTTCATCTTTTGAAATAATGTAACATCTAGTGTAAACTTGGACAAAACCGATGAGATATACACAGTTTATCTGTTCAGAATAAAATTACACAGAATAAAAATGACTTAAAGATTATTTCATCTTTTCTCATCTTTCATGTAAATTGAATTTTGCTACTGTGAGCTCTGTCTGTACACACAGGGATGGAAAAACAACTACTTTTTATGGCATAATGAACACTTAGATAGCTGCAGAGAGAAGCATTCAATTGCATTTACATTTTCCAATTATTTAATGTCACCTATTAATATCCAGCTACTGTCTCCAGCAGTCCTACCCTGCAAGGTGGTTGAGCATGCAAAATGTGCTAAAAAGGAATTTCCTCCTCATTTCCATCTTTGTTCTACTAACCCATGGCTCCCATTGTCCCTGCACACCATTCCCACCAGGAAGGCAACTTGCATTAAGCACAGCCCCAGCACACCAAGCCTGCTGCCAGCACACTCTCAGCGCTGCTCGTCTTTTCTGCTCACACGTCACAGTGCCTTACTCTTTTTGGGTTTTGTTTTCTGCAATCACTACTCTATTGTTGCTTGGGAGGTTGAGTTTCTTGTCTGCCTTGGAAAAAACCCAACAACATAGCTTTGAGCACTCCAGGCTGTGATTTTGTCTTATCTTTCCATCTATCAGGAAGATTCAAGTGCAACACAGAGTCTCACAGAGCCAAGTTTATACTGTGCCACTGATATTCCAAAGATAATTTTCTGAGAAGCAGACATCTATCTAAACTGATCTCATGGCTGAATTTCAGTTTTCATAGTTTGGATCCCTGCATACCTTACATTTGAGTACTGTTTTCCAACCTGCTGAAAGCACTGAGTGGTACTGCTGTGCCATGAAAACTGTGTGGTGCACCGGTACAAGGATACATGCATGTCACCCACGCAGAGATCCATGTCAAACCAGACACAGAGTGATCTGAGGTCTGAAGCATTAAAGGAAGCTTGTAATGCCCACTCTTAGTTTCCTAACACACCCTCCTTCCCCAATTCCCAAGTTGATCAGCATCTCCCTCAGGAGCCCTCATCTCCCCTTAAAATTGAAACACATGAAGTCAGATCAGCTGATGATCAATCCCACTACATCTCTAAATGGTCAAAACGTTGGCAACAGGAATCAATGGTCAATCATGTTATGACCTCAGCAAGACTCTGATTACATGAGCACAAGAGAGCTTTCACAAAAAGCTGGCTACCATGTGGATCTTCTTTGGAGCCCCAGGGTATTACAGAGGCTGGCAGCCGGAGCACAGACGGGCAGCAATTCTCTCAGCCACACATGTAGATGGATTTTTAGGTATGCTGCAAATAAGTCCCAAAGGCACAAAAAAACCCCCCAGCTTTCTTCCTTGTGTCGTTTCATTGCTGATGCCTGGTAACACCTTTCAACTCTCCTCTCTTCTCCTTCGCTCTATAAAGGCTGTGCTAGCAGAATGGATCCCACTACAAGAATCCATGAAGACCAGTGGCCCAACCATATTTGACACTAGTGGTGAAACTTCCCTTGGCTTCAGTGTGCAAGAAACTCACCCTCTAAGTTTCATTCAAAGAGCCTGAGGTTTACCTCTGAAAACTCCTATGTGAGTTTGGGCCAAAACTTGCAGAATTCCCAAAAATCTGCTATGATCAGCTCAGAAAAGACATTTATTTTAACTTGGGATATGAAAACAAAACTCCAGAGAAAGGCCTGCTGAAAACCATCTGCTATTCTCTCCAAATGTTGAGAGAGACCTTCAAATGTTTACACAGAAGTCTTCTAGCTACAAGTAACTATTCCAATGCTATCTACTGCAGTCACATCTGGTTTAGACAAATATTTTAAAACCATTCTGCCCAGGTGGGAATTTATTTAGATACACAAGCCTGAAAATAGAATTTAAGATTCGACAACAGTTGCATACTTTTTGGAAGCGGATTGGAGAAATGCTGAGAAGAGACTACTTCGCAAAAGTTTTCAGACATTCTGCTTTGGACTGGGTGGGTCAGCAGCCAGCCCAGGCGTAATTCTGAAGTGTTGCAGATGGGAAGATCATATAAATCATTGGAAACAATCTCACCAAAAAGATGAAATGCTGAAGAAGTCACTGTGCCAGTGCAAGGGTTCTGTAGCATCAGTGCTGAGCCAATTCTTTCTGAATGACATTGATTCATGTCTATGGAAAGATAGTAAGGTTTCCAAGGATGTAAGGAAAATCCAAGATGGAGTTTGAAGTAGAAAGCTTTTGAGAGAAGTATGGCCACCAGGTCTCTGTACCTTTTTTTGGGAGGGGGATAGTGGAATTTTGCTCCTTTTGTTTCAGGTCCCAGATAAAACAAGGAAGGAAGAAAAGTTCTCAGAGATTCAAATCTGGCTTTTAAATAAATGTCCCACTGTCTTGTGAGAACTAGTCTTTTGTGGAACAAGTGTCCCTCCCTCATATGGGGAGAGAAAAGGGAAGGTTTTAGATCTTGACTAATAAAATGAATCTATGAAATACTGACCAGAGCTGCTACTCCTCACAAAACTGCTACACAAAGACATCATTTTGTGTTGCTAATATCTGACCAAAGGCAAAGAGGCTGCGCAATGTGCCTTCACGTCAGGAAAAATAATGCAATGCTTAGATTGTGCCAAGTGTGGAAGCCCACTGGGGCTGAAAGGGAGGAAATGCAAACAATAAGCCTTTAGTTTCACACTCCACAGCGCTACTCTGAGGTTGAACATCCCAGACCCTTTCCAAGTGCTGCCTTCAGAGCCTTACAGTATTCTTTCTGCATGACTGAAGCATAAAATAAAATTAAATGAAATTAATCATAAAATTGTAAGTCATGGTTACCCTTCTTTCTCTGAATCCCTAGGAAATTTTCTTAAATCCATCAGACGGGGGTTTTGCCCAAGCACCTTACATCCCAAATCTCATCTATGCCAGAAGTTGTATTGTGAAATGCCCTCACAGATGTTAAAAAGGCTTTGAAAACTGTTAGTCTGATATTCCTTTTCTAAAACTCGGTGCCACTGAGGCACTACTGATGAAAACAACACCCAAATGTTTCAAAAATAACAAAACTCAAAAACACCGCTCTGCCACCAAGTTTCTGAGCTTTCTTGCAAACCTAGCTTTCAAAAAATTAAACTCCTATTTTTACTTTTTTAATTTAAAAAATGAACTAAAATGAATTAAAACAATTTTTGGATTTAACCTGCTTACCTCTTAAATAAACAACTACCTTGAGACAAAGTGTCTGAAACACACGTAAAAATGAATATTAAACTCTTAGTACAAAGATACCTCCTGTGGATTTCAATTTTGCTTTTAGACTCCTCTTGGGAAAATTATTTTAAACACAGGTGCAGGTAACAGTAGGCTTAGATAAAAACTGGTTTTCAATAGATTGGGGCTGGGTTATGGGCTAGAAATTCCTCTGTAAAGCCACAACAGTAAAGATGGCTTGGACAGACCCTGAAAGCGTACATGTGTACACTATAAATCTTACACAAGATTAGATACCGTTCTTAAGGGTGTTAAGAACCTAACAAAACACCCACAGCTCTCACGAACAGCGCCAAGAAAGACAACTAAAACTTGTAGTTTTGGACACCTTTTCCTCCCACGAGAGGCTGAACTGTCTGAGAAAGATATTCAAAGCATACCGTTAGCCTAAGACTTTCCAAAAAAACACTCTGGGTTGTTTTTTTTATGGAATTTCCATGTTTAGGAGTCAAGTATCTATCTGCTTTTAAAAATTTGCTTTCAAGCATAAGTGCATCTTTAGGTATCTAAAATAAATTTAAAATTCTGACCAATAGTGCCCCAATTTCTCCCATTTAGCCTCCATAACTTAATCAGCCAACTCATCACTTTGAGAGAAAGAGCAATTAAATCCTTGTATTAGAACTGGGTCCCATTAGATCTCCTCCAGTAGAACATCATCTTAAATGAGATCTGCAGGAAAAAGACATCTGCTGGAAGAACTGGGCTGTAAATTACTATTTGAATGCTGATGGCACTGAAGAAAAGAGAAAGAACTAAAGGCATTCAAATTCCTATACCTAGAGAGGTATGTTTTTTAATTAGATGAGAGAGTTGACAAGGTTTGGAATAAGAATATTTTCAGATGTTCTGCCTGAAAATACAGATCTCTTTCTTCAGTCTTAAGAAAACTATCCGTTGGGTGGGATTGTGTGCTATAATTCTATTTATGGTGTAGTCTAACACATTGCACTAATGTGTTCCAAGAGGTGTCTCCCTAGAAAAAGCCAGCATCCATGCAAGCAATGAAAAAATTTACCTGTGGAAAGCATGGCTTGCCTTGAAGTGCGGGGGGGGCACAGGATGTGTGTGTAGGTACCGATCCAGAGTGCCTGTTTCTGGGTAGCCCTGTTCTCTCTGAAGGCAAATAAATAGCTCCAAAATGAGAACAACCCCACTGCTCCACATATTAAATCATCTTGTCCTGAAGGAGGCTGTGCTAATGATGCCAGAAAAAAAAATTTTAAAAGTCTCTCTCTTTTCCTAGTCTGACTGAGGATATAAATCTGTGGCAAAACAAACATTTGTACCTGGTCCAAATAAGTTGTTACTGAGTGAGTTTGACAGATTGATAACCCATTCTTTGATACAGTAATAAACATTTTCAAACAGAAATCAAGATTCCTCTTTTCTGTTTTAAACAAGGATTCAGAGAGGTCCTGTATATTCAGTTCAATATTCTAGGCATATATTGAATTAAAACCAGCTTGGTAATTAATATTTGTATTTTTTTTTGTCAAGTACTATAATTAAAGAATGCTGTGGAAGGACATCTTGTACCCCCTTACCCTGCAGTTAGCACAGAGATGCCCAGTAATGAGCCAGCAAGTGAAAACAGTGGCAGGAAGACTAAAAGAGGTACAGCAATGTCTTCAAGAGGTCTCCCAGCCACCAACCCAACACAAGTCTAAGTACATTTACTCACTGTCCTTTATAGGGCACAAGATTGATTTCAAGTGCTGGAAAAGCAACATGGATGAGCTGGAGGAGAAACCAAGGTTAAGGAGATGATCTGAGGGAGCATTACTATGCAAACTGGATCTCTCCCCATTTGGCAGGCCTCTGAACAAAGATGAAGAGAACTGCTTGCCATAAATATATGTAGGGCTGCAGTGCACCAGCTCTCCTGTGATGAGCAACAAGGGATCAAAGCTGATCCCTGAGGCTGCCATGTGCAAGATGCCAAGTAAGTCTCTTACGGACTTCCAAACCCATGACATTTCTTTCTTCCTTCCTTTTATTTTTGCCCCGTAATTCACAGATGCCCGAAGATCTCTGATATTTCAGCAATCTGCGGGGGATTGCCAGATGAATAAATGGCTGAAAAGCCACAATAACAGCCCACACCCTCCCCTCCTGCCTGGATTCACTGAGTAATGCCAGGAGTTTCATACGCCCCTGGAGCTCAAAGAGCAGCACGGGCGACTGACTGTCTAGTAAAATAAGGATGATTAAGTCAGATCAGAGTCATTGTTTGCCTTTATGACCCACGTCTAGTCTTTCATCACATTTACAACACTTAATCCTTAATAGGAAATGCTCCATTTATTTTGACCATTGATGTATTCAGGACAGTCTCAAGGGTCAACACAGTTTCCATCTTTCTTCTTCCCAAGCTACATTATTATTACTGTCTCATGGGAAAATCAGGCTTCAGCTTATCACATCAGTTTCTTGCAATTTTCTGAAGAAGCTCACTGAGAGGAACGTGAGGGAGAGCCAGGGCAAAACTCTTCCCCCCTAGAAGATATACATGTTACATGAGCTTTGGTTAAGCGATCACAGGGAGATTCCAGCAAAGCTTGGCCAACATCAACAGCATTTCCCAAAAAAACCAGACTGTGGGATATTGTTCCTCTACCTTGATTTGTATTGAAAATGGTATTTATATAATATAGCTAACCTGGGGTGATAATCACTGGGATTATTAATTCTGCTCATATTAAATTTTTAACATATTTGAGTGATCCACATTAGGATAATAATGAATATAATACATTTTGGAAAAGAAATACTTATTTCTCCTTTATAAATAAGTTATTCTATTTATTTTTCACAGAAGATCATGTATTTTTACATCACTGCATTCTTACTGTGGTCTGTTCATTTGTAAAATTTTGAAGTCATGGGTATCACATCACTGAGAGATCCAATTTCTTTAAACAGACTTTCCAACTTCTTTTACAGAGTTTTTGACCAGGATAAAATATTTTCCCTCACAAACACAATGTGACAGCTCGGCACTCCACATATTTGTCCCATTTAAAATAATGTAATGGTAGACAACCAATGGAAACCTGACAAACTAAAATATGTAGGCTTATAAAGGAGGACTGCACAGATGGGTACATTTAGCAAAGTCATTTTCCACCAGCCTGTGAGTATCGAATTTCTAAATTCTTAAGTCTTTATTCATTTACTCTTGGAAGGTTTAGATGCCAATTCATTTTCTCAATCTCTCAACTTCATAAATTTTCATTATTTGCATTTTAATTCAAGCACGACCTTCATTCTAGATTCAGAATGAGTTAAGATAGGACAAGAACAAAAGAAAAAATCATTCCTATAGATGGTAGAAGTAGAGTGAAACCAAGGAAAGGATAAAAGCTGCTTACAGATTTGGAAACTTAAAAACACCAGGGAGAAAGATATTTATTAAACTTGGAAAAGAAGAAGAGAGAAAAGCCCAAAATAAATGGAGCACTGATTAAAACCTCCATATTATTAAACAGGATGGAAAGAAATTTAACACACTTTTAAAAGAACAAAAAATAATATAAATATCAGAGGAAACCATAGGCAGGGGACAGCCTCAAGATGAGAAGATGTCAAAATGAAGAACATGGAACACAGAGAAAAGGTATCCTTAAAAGGTCATTCTTTCTATTCATTGCATAGGTTTGACTTTGCCACATATTTCCAATACTCAAAGCATTTTCTGTGGTATGTGCTGACCTTTTAGATTTGCCTACTGTAGTATTTTCTTTTACTTCCATATTTATTCTTTAAACGTTTTGCATCAATAATTTAATTCTTGTTATGTAGAGCACTAGTAAAAATAAACCCCTACGCACAGACCAAAAAGAAACCTCATGAAAAATAACCCTCCAGAACATTTCCAGCTTTGGCTCTGGACACAGGTGTAAGACCTCCACCTCAGGACTAACCCGTGAGCTTTACTGGGCCCACTTCAGTGCTGTGTGGAAAAGCTGTCTGGCACTAACACTTTTATATGCAGCATCTCCCAGGACACTAAAAGCTTAAGGATTGATGTAGCAAAGTGTGAGCCTGTGACTGATGTGGCACCTGAGTATTACGCTGGGAGCAAAACGCTGGGTTAAAATGCCAAGCTCTGACATAATGGCCTCAACCAAGTGATTTAAGCTCTTTGGGCCTCTTTCTCCTCCTACAGTCTTATAAATACTACACTGACCACAAAGACTTTTGTCTCTCAACACTGCCTGCTCACGCTGTTCCACTGTGGGGACACACAGGCTGCCAAATAGTGGTGCAATGCTGGTGTTGAAGAAGAAGGGAAAGTGAATTTTTCACACACAGCCATGGTATCAGTAGCATGATACCATTTTTCACGTATCAGCAATGGTATTTCTGGTCTGGCAGTAGGATTAAGCAAGACTGACAAAACCTAAACTCAAATGAGGCTGGAATTCATGATCTGGTTAAATACAAATGCTGTACTTCCAGTCCAGAGTACTTCATTTGATGGCATAAAGAGATTGAAAGACTACAGCAAGAACATGGATAAAATCAGTCAGGAACCTGACCACAGTTTATTAATATGAAAAAAGCGAAGTGAAACAAGCAAGGGAAAAATTGGATAAAAATTGAAGGCCCTATATATTACACCAAGATTTGAAATGATAACTCCATCATCATTATCCAGAGTTCAAAGTCCACAGTTATTTCCTTGTACAGAAAGGCAGACTGATAACTCCCTTACGTCAGTTAAGGTCTTTTTTTCTCCCTCACTCCTTACACAAAGCTCTTCTTGTCACTGAGAAATTCCTGAGACAGCAGCAGGCTCTCTTGCTAAGAATGAACAAGACACAAAGCTCAACTTCTGCAAAGCACTGCTCATTCAGCAGATATTAATTTGAACACTGAAATCAAAGTGTCTGCTGACAAACAGCTCAACATCACTGGAGCAATGCAAGACCCACGATGTAAAGCTGTGAAAGGGCCTTCAGATTTGTACATACCTATGCATTGCTGCTGCCCCACTCAGCAGGAGTTTTAAAATTGATACTCTGAGTCTCAACATCTCACTCACTAATCACAATTTAAATAATGAATTAAAATGGCCATCAAAAGACAAGGAAGCCTTTCAGTTATCCTATGTCTTTTGGAGTAGAAGTTTGATGATGGTTTTTTGCTGGTTAATGAAGTTGGTTCCACAGGCCCCTATCTGCAGATTGAGGTAATTTTACTTTAAAAGTTCTTTTAAGAAAAAAGCCAAGCAAAACATGTATATCTTATTTAGCCATGTAAGGAATACCCAAAGTACAAATCCCTAAAGACAATAACAAGTCCTGCTTGTTTCAAGACACTGGTTTCATGGTCTGAAAAAGTCAATCACATAAGTAAATCGTGCACATAGATAGCACACCCAAGAGTAGAAATTCAATTTATTTGTAC
The DNA here is from genome assembly GCA_013400175.1 of Phainopepla nitens. NCBI lineage: Eukaryota > Metazoa > Chordata > Aves > Passeriformes > Bombycillidae > Phainopepla > Phainopepla nitens. The sequence goes on along the minus strand of VXBQ01011780.1, from coordinate 810,489 downwards.
TTTGTTAGGGAATAATAATGAAAGAGGATTCCTGAAGAATTTCAGGAGAATCTCACTAATATTTCCCGAAGTTACAGATGACTACTGGCCAAGAAAAAAAAATTAACTAGAAAGGGGGGATCTGAAGCTCCTGAACATAAAATGGTGTTTAGAAGAACTATACTTACATATTAAATGGATTGCTGTTCATTGCTACTTGATATAAAAATGTAACTACATTGGGCATACTAAACTATTGCTTACATGACTGTACTAGACCCTGGTATGGAATGGCAGCATCTTCAGTTCTTAGAAGTGCTCTGTAACTGCTGTTTCCACTAAGTCAAAATCTAAAAATGAACTATGCTTTTGCAAAGCTGGCTCTTGCAGAATTTTTCTGTCAAATTTTACAAATGCATTTTTGAAGATCAGCTTAGATCTGGTCCTCATTTGCAAGTGAAATGCTGAACTTGTTACGAAATTCAGCTCAATTCGTCTCACAGGGTCACTTCTTCCCATTCTCCCTTTTGGTGTGTAATGCCTCCTTGGTGAGTTCTATTTAGTCACTAGGGTCCCACAGCAGACATTGGTATATCTTCTTAAGGAATTATTCTTATTTTTAATTGGAGCCATTTGCCCTTCTGAGAAATCCACAGCTCTGATGGCAGCTCTTCTGTTTCTGACCTCCACCACCTCCCTGTCAAACTGGAATGGAAAACAACCAGTTCTTCCATTTAAATCAGCTCCTGCTGTCAGTGACAACACCCAAAGTTACACAAGTAAAGTTAAAGCTGAAAAAATGCACAACCAATCTCTACTGCTGCTGCACAAGCTGCCTTCACTCAGTTCAACTCCCTTAATCTGAGCAAGGTGAGAAAGATGAAAGGAATTTAGACATAGCAAAAATCAAATTGAACTGCAACTTCTGGATCCAAGGTGTTATTCCTATGTGACTGTTGGAGGGAGAGACAAGGAGCTTCAGGATGGAACAAAGATGCAATTTAAAGCACACTGAATGGGAATATCACCAAATTTCAAATATTTTATTAATGAGTTGTTTTTTAGAGATAGCAGAAAACTCCATATCTGTCTTTCCAGGCAGAGTTGATGTTCTGGCCTGATGTAAGAACAAGCAATCTTTCAGGCAGGCCAGCTGCTTTAGCACTCTTCCAATTAAGCAAGGCTTAGAAAGGGGAACTGAATGGGTATTTTTCTTCTCTTTTTTAATTCTTCTATTGGAAATTTATTTCTGCTTTATGTAGGGGTAACTTTTTCATGTACAATGATGTTGTCCAGAGACGAAATTGCAGTCCCATTGCAGGGAGTTAACCAAGCCAAAAGGTACCTGATCATATCTAAACCTTCACTGAGTTCAAGCCCTCTGCTTTCACAGAAGTTGAGAAGCAAGCATTTAAATATCTTTTGGCAGCCCACAAAAATTCTCTTTTAAATGCAAGTGTAGGAAAGGCCCACATTTGGAACATATCTTTCCTCTTCTCCTGAAGTAAGAGCAAGACATATCTTGCCCACTTACAAGAACAGTAGGTTGGAGTGCAGAAATAAATATGACAGCACGAGGTCTGCTGCCCTTGCAAAAAATGATGAAACATTCAGGGATCAGCATTTTTCGCCCCAACTACTTACAATCCAAAGTAGATATTTCAGTCTGGCAAGTTATACCTCTGAGGACAGAGTTATGAAATAATTTCTCCCCTGGCTTGACAATAAAATGGGGGTGGGGGTGGGAAGAAATGACAGGCAGGATAAATGTTCCTGTCACACGACTAGCAAACAGGAGAATCAAGCCTTAAGCACTCTTAAATAAAAAAGAACAACAAAAGCAGAAAACCCAAACATCTGAACTTTTGCCACAAACTGAATTAATTTTTCTCCATGAAAAATCCCCCCCAACCCACCTTCTATACCATAGATATGTCATGTTTTTGACACCTGGCCTGAAGATAACTTGACAATTGTTGGCTAAACACTAAGATTTTGTTTGGTTTTGGTTTGTTCTTATGTTCCTCGGTTTATCATAGGACATTAGAAAAAAGGAAAAAAGGAAAAAGGAATGATGATTTTTGACAACATTATCAATGTCATCCCTTGGGTGACACACCTTTTCCTACATCTTGGGACATCCAAAATTAATAAGAATTTTTCATAGCTAATGACTGATGGTGAACTGAGAAAGTATCAAAAGAGATTATCTCAAAGATTCAAAGCAAGTCTGAACAGAAACAGCTTTATCATAATTTAGAAAAAACCACGTGACAACAAAGACAATAACATGATGCCTCTCTTGTGTCCTCCATGGGCTACACTGGGCTAAGAGCTCATCCCTAAAAGCTCTGCATGTGCAGCTGCTAATGCATGGGAAATGTGATTAACTGACTTGAGAAAGGCCCAGAATTACTCCCATTCTGACTAGATTACTGGATAATTAGATTGGTGGCACTCTTCCCTTACTGGGCTGTCAGATTAAATCCTGCTGGTTTTCTTCAGATAACTGTCATGTTTCACAATAATAAACAGGGACTGACACCAAGTATCTTCATGTTCAAAGGAAGCAAATGCCTCTTCTACCCCCACACAACCAAACAGAAAAATGCTCAATGCACTTACTGTTTCATTGAAAATGTCATTAAATTTGATTAAAACATACCTAGTTGATGAACCTGGTCAGAAACATTTAATTTGACTTGATAAATGGGAATCACAGGGCTTTGAATACTCATCTGGCAGATTACTTAATGGAAGGGTAAAATCAAATTATGCTTTAATGGGGATAAAGAAGGAACATTTCAAAGTTCTGCTCACAGAGAAACAAGTCTCTCGTTCGCGTGCTCCTAATAGGGATTTGTTCAGTCCAAGAAAGGAGATGGCAGGTATGTGTGGATCTTCCACACCTGCTTAATGTGGGAAGTGAAAGTTTTTTTTATTCCTCAATTCATGTGACTTGTACTGTACCACATCCTGTTAAAACAATAATCAGTATACTTATGGTATTTGGCTTCTCTCTTCCTTCCATGAAGACCTTGACAGAGCTTGATATGAACTTTGTCATTTGACCAGGATGTAAAGTTCATTTAGCAGTTCCCAAAATGCACAAATAGCACTACCATTCTCAAACCCACATATTTAAACCTCATGAAGATCAATAAGTTTGATGTTTCTTACTGAAGTAATCAGTGGGTGGAGAAAGTCTTCTGAAAGATAAGAGCACAGACACATGCCAAACCTGAACCAGTATCTTAACACAGCTGAAAACAGCGCCAAGCTTCCCATTGTCCTGAAGAGCACAGAGTAACAGTCCTTGGAAAAAAGGGCTCTAACACAGGCAGCTTTGCTACTCCATTGTAACCCCACCCCAAAACCAAATCAGCTCTCCCCACTGAGGCACTCATGAGCTATCACGGCACCACTGCTGTCTTGTGCCTGAGGATTTCGAGAAGGTTGCTACTTGGAACAAGGCACAAAGCTTGATATTCCAGTATTTTTTCTTCTGGATTTACATTACATAATAGTGCCTTATTTGAAGTATTGCTGCAGCTAATTAATAAAGGCAAAGTTCTCTGTTCACCTGGTGGCACTGGCAAATTTATGCAACATGATGAAAAAAATGTATCTTTTGAAGTTTGCACAAGAAAGAAGAGATCGAAGCCAAAGAAAAGGTGAAACATCTCTGATAATGTACACCAGAATATCAAAAACATTAGAAAGTGTAAATCTATACCTGCATTTCTTTTTTTTTTCCTGCCTTCTAAAGGCTTTTGGGTTTTTTGTTTATTTTAAACTGCAGAAGTTTTTTACACTTTTGCATGAGATTATCTGCAGTGAAATGGGGAAGTAGAAGAGTTATAAAAAACAATGGCAATAAAGTACAGGGTAGATAAGCAGCTAAAACAGTAAACTATAAATGTAAAGAGCATAAGCTAGCATTAAAATATATGTCACTGTTATATGGCTTGCATTTACAACACTAATATATGTTTATCGTATTCGATATGAATAATAGTTCCAAGGACTCGCAACAAGAGTTAGAATAACAAAACTAATCACGTTAACTATATGGAGATACTTATCTAGAGAACCTTTTTTTCCACCCACAGGTTCTGTTTTTTATAAAACTAGATTAGAATCATTTGTCTTTTTCACTTATGGCTGAAACAGAACCACCTTGGAGGAAAAATGAACTGGCTGATCTACAGTGCCCAGCAACATCAAATAGCAAGTTTGGCTAAGAAGTGACTGACATTTTACCTAAGGAAAACAGAAAAGGGATTACAATGAAGCTCTTGAACTAGAATTTGATGAAAACATTCAAATTAACTCTTTCCACTCTCACAGATTGAGATGAACAGTAAATATTGTGAGATCCTCTCTATTAAAGTACAATAAAAAGGGAATGCTCAGATATTTATATTAACAAGCTCTATTTGTGAATACATGCTAAACTGTTATCTTGAGAAATGAGATTAGCAACACAATGCCTTGAAGAAATCTTGACATTTGCATATGTCTTCTGAATGCTATAAAAAACTAAGTTCCCACAGAAAACTGACGTTCCCAACAATTAGGGCCTTTGTGTGCCTAACAGAGAACTGGTGTAAAACTTCAAAACTCCATTTGCTTCAATGGAGCCAGGTTCATTTGTATCCGTGATTTATCACATACCCTAACCCATTTTAAACCCAGATCTATGACATTTCTTTAAAAACTATGCATAAGAAAATTGCTGATGAGTCAGAATCTTGGGCTGATAACTTTGGGCTACTGGGTATAAAAATGTTCTGATCAGTGCTCAGGGGGATGGGATTATAAAATCAATACAGAAAGGGGTTCAGAGTCATTTTTTAATAAAGAATTCTTTGTCTGAGTAAGGGAAAGAAAAATGTCTTTGAGTACTTGACAGAAGTAAAATAGCACTTGTTTAAGGTTGCTCGGGGACTTGGAATGGCAGAAAATGACCTGTGAGAGATGGATTAATATAAAGTTAATCCTGCCATAAGTACAAATACATTATTCACCTGTCTGTGCTGTTTATGAGATGGATAGATACATGTCCATGCAGTCATGCACTCATAAAATCTGGTCTAATATTTGAAATACTTTGCTTTTGCCTAATTGCACTATAGCTCTTCATGCTTTGGGGCTGCTTCGATAATGCCCACTGAAGGAAACCTTCCCATGCAGTTGAGATAGAGAAACTCCATTTTCCCGGGTTTTCATCCTCAGGCTTGCTCAGGAGCAGGTGTGTTTATGCTCACCATGATGAAGGTCTTCCCTGGACACCTGTCCAACATGAGCTGAAGGGAAACCTCTGACACCCCTCAGAGTGTCCAACAGCTATCAGATGTTAAAAAAATGTTAGCTATTAATGAGTGGGATTATGATTAAAGCCAGCATCATAGGCGTAGGAGGGTTTTAATCACATTCTTACATGCCCTGGGGAGGGAGTGCTCTCCATTTTGAAAGGCTATCATCCAGTGCCTTTGTGAGAACTAAACGCAGTAAACCAATAATGTGAATGGTATCCACCACTTCACATACTTTGGGTGGCCTTTCTTAACAAAAGGTTATTCATGCTGGTACATTATGAGAACCCCTAAAATCTCATTAGCAGCAATGAAGCAGATCCAGTGGCAGTAATAAACTCTAGTTTAAATTAGAAACAGCTACATTTTGCACATTCACATGTGTACACAGGATCTGTTTGTTGATAACCCAAAATGACCAATGTATTAAAGTTTAAATAACTTAGAGATGAAAAATAACAATCAGCAACCTCTGCATTTTGAGTAATAAATCCTTTATTCATCCTACAGCTGAGCTGCTCCTCTGATCATTAAGGAAAAGCTAATTAAAACAGGGGTTCATATACCTTTGCAGAAATTGCATCCCAGGGTGAAATGTGGTAGAGCCAAAGTAGGCTTGCATTTATTTGCAGTGTGTGGTCCCTGCTGTGAAAAAACACACAACTTACAAGAGTCACTCACATTTTAAATATTTCCAGCTTGAACATTCACTGCAAAACATCACTGCTAAGTTTGTATTCAAAAGAGAACATAGCAAGAGTTCTCTTTAAATACAAAAGGAATGCTTTTTGTTTTACAGCTGAACACTCCTCTCCCTTTATTCCACTGAGGAAAACACTACATACTGCAATTCAAATCAAGTTAGCTTTCCTATATGAAAATTCCTATTTCAACATCACAACTGCTATTAACTTCAAAGGAAGCTGACAGTTCTGCAGTTATTAAGGTAAAAGATGGCCAACTTTCAGCTAGAGTCATTGCAAATTAATTCTGCCTTACAAGGCCACATTAGGTCATTTCCTGAGCTGGTGTAATAAATAGCCCTTTCCGTAATGTAAGAACAAATGAGTGTAGTGAGGCTGTCCTGATGTGAAAACAGGAGGACCAGGCTAGGCTGGGCTCAGAGAAGTGCTGTAGGGTAGCCTGAGCCACCCACACTCAGACCCACCTCCAGCTGGAACCTGAATCTTGCCATACAAAATGAACTTAGGTGCATGTCCAAGCTAGAGTGTGGCAGTAGGTATGATCTCACAGTGCCTCTTTTACAGCCCCCTTTACTTTCTCATTTTACATTTTGGGTTGTAACTGCGCTTGCCAGCTGTGGGACAGAGATGGCAGAGTGGAATTGAAACAGGCTGAGATCAGCAGGTTTTGTCTTACAGGTTTGATCTCTGTTATGTCCTCAGCTTTGAGGCGCATTTATTTATTAATGGATCTATAGGAAGGAATAGAGTTGGCAGGGACATGCTGTGTAAACAAGCATCAAACTACTGACCTTTTCTCTTCATGCCTTTGTGCTGAGTAATTTGCCACAGCCATGTGAAAGCACTAGTTAACAAAGCCTAAAATCCAGGATTTTCTCTTCCTACTAAACTATTCCAGTAGCTTCATTTCTTCGAATGCAATGACCTCCAGGCAAAAAATTTCCTCAAGTGGTGGGGGAAAAAAAAAAAAAAATCCTGCCTAAACCTTGCATGGCCTCAGATTTGTGTAGCCCTATCTCTCTATAGATACAGAGATGCCATGACATCCAGGTACATGGCCACCCTTTAATACACTGTATTAACCTGCATCTTTCATCACCTGCTGTCCTTCACCTGAATCTCTTCTGCTCATGGGACAAGGACAGCTCTTCTCTTTTGATTTGTTCAGGACCTAGTAGAGTCACGGGCCTGGTCCATTACAAATCTAACACAAAGTCTCCACGGTGCCCATGTTATGGTCAGGATCAAATGACACATGCTAGTGAAGAGAGTTTTTCCTGAAAATAGCAACAAAACTTAGGGGAGTTTTGCCATTACCCTTAGTGAAGCTACCACTTAACCCAGAAGGTTCACAACTCATGTGGCAAGGTGAGTACTAGGAAGTCTGCACTGGGCCTCTGACACCTGCTTTCATTATGGGAACATAGATTTCCCCTTTCTAGCATTTCTGCTTTTTATCATTGAAACCTCCATATCTGCATTCTACACTGGTTAAGTAAATTTCAGGGAGGATGTCACAGATTAATTTTCATTATTACTATTACTATCATTATCACTAAGTTAGTACAAAAAAAGGAAAAAACCCAAAACCTCAAACTCCCTGGCCAACAAACAAACTTAGGTATAATTGTAAACAAAATGGGCTTGATGGTAGGCTTTTGCAAAAGTCCTAGACAATCGAAGCTACTGATAAACAACAACTGTCATTTACCATGGGAATGCACTATTTTTTTGCTTTGTACGAAACAAGGAAACCTGAGAGCTTGGAGAGCAACAGGGTATCTCCATGGATTGAGAAGTATATCTATGGCACACAAAATATTAGTAGGAAAACCCATACAGAGATGGCCAAGGCGCCAATTGCTGGGCTTTGAGGGACTGAGGAGAATGCAGGTTAGGAAGAATAGCTGGCAGATTATCCTGTCCTTGCCCAAATCAGAAAAGAACATTAAAGCACTGCACACCATCTGACAGCACAAGGTCCCACAGGGATTCCAGGCTTCTCCAGCAGGATGTGAGAGCTCTGGGTTCAAGGCCCTACATCCCTGATACCTAGCAGGCTATAGCTTTAGTCTCTTGCCCTGCTCCAATGATTATTCAATTATTCATACAAGGTGAGAAAGGTCTGGGTGAGAGAGAATGAGAATGTCTCCTTTCAAGACAGCCAATAATCTGATGGTGGGACAATCACCTGGCATGTAAGAGACCCTCCTTAGAGCCATAAGACACCCTCCCTAGAGCCCCTGCTGCAAATTAGACTGACTCAGGACTGAGGCCAAGCCACCAAAACCTAAGTGAGTTCCTTGAGCTCTGAATTAACTGTTCCGAAAAGATTTTTTCGCCACTAAACTTCTGCAGCTCTTTTCTCTTTTCTTCTTTTGGGGGGTAAGGTAAAAAGAGACTTTGCCTTTTTCACCATCATATTTATCTACTGTTGTAAGTGGCAAAGCAAAGTGAGGTTAAGTGGTGCCTGAGACTCATGATGAAAGGTTCTACATAAAAATAAGAGAGATGTACAAGTATTTAAGTCCAGAAGGAAGAAGGTAGAAACACTGAAAACGGATAAACAATGTACATAAATTGAAGTTTCATTGACCCTGCATACAGAAAATTGCACTTTAGGAGTGCATCAAAGAATTAGAATCTTTGGGGTCATGAAAAAATAGAATTTCTTCATGAAAAATAAAGTCACTTAACACAGTTCAACAAAGAATACAGCAACTAGTCAGGTGATACCATAGATATATACAATCAGGATAAAGATAATTTGTTCACACAACACACTGCAAAATAAATCAAGTGGGCTGATTATCTTCAGTTATACTGAAGTCAGACATAATTGCTAACACATCGGCACATGCTATTCATCATAACACTCACATCTTTCACCCAGAAAGTAGTCACTCATTGTCCTTTGTAACCAGTCTTTTCCACTGCTTTGAGACCTTAGTACTCTCCTTGTCATATAAAATACATTATGGCTACTACACAAATCCTTTGCAATCACAGTAAAATTTTCTGAAAATGGAAAGAAACCCCGCAATATAACCAAGTGAACCTCATGGATCTCAAAATCCCAGGAGAACTGTACAGTGCAGACAATTCGTTTCTGCTTACCAGTAATGTTCTGCAGGCAAACAGAAGAGAATCAAACAAAAAAAAAAGTAAATAAAATCCCCTTTTAAACAAGGAGAATGGATAAGAACTCTGAAAGGGGAAAATTGTAAAGCATAGGAAGAAAAAAAAATCAGAAACAAAATCTGGGACTATCAAAGTTTGCCTGTGTTTCACCTCTGTAAGGTCTCTGCAAGTACTTCTACCTATTAATGCATATCCACTGACATTTTGAAAACAACATGAAATAAAGCAAGTCTGTTTGGAATAGCATCTTTCATTATTTATTTACTATAAACCACAAACTGCTATGCAACGCATTTGCTGTGATTGGGAAAAAGAATACTTTTTATTACAGTCTGAGTCATTTCCTATTTTCTTCCATTACCGAATAATCATTTAACACAGTAAACAAATATCCACTCATTAAAGTTTCTTGGCAGACTAAAGCTTTGAATCATTGTTCTGGCAAAATTTACCTCTCTGAAAGCTCTGTGAAGTGCTTTGTGATCAATATTACACAGGTAATGGACAGAGCACACGAAGATAAGCAACAAATGTTCTGTGTTTCAGCACACTGAAAATCCGACCATGCAGAAGAAAGAGCTGTACATTCATTAGGTCATGCTCATTTTGCAAACTCCTTCAGCAGCTCTCAGGATTGCAGTCACCAATCTCATCACTGGTTTAGCCCAAAACAACACGACATGGGTCTCAACAGAAAAAAAAAATCTGCTGATTAGTACCCAGCTCTAGGAGGCAAAGTCTTGGGTCCATGATGGGCACAGAGACATGGGGGAATGAGGCTGAGAACAGCAAACATAACAGGGGCATAGATAATAATAAAATCAGAGTAAATGTTTGAAAATTACCTCCTGACTGCCTTGATTAAGTTTAACACAAGGCAGGGTTGAAACCAGCCATCTTGAGATACATGGCGGAGGGCCACCAGTTCTGTGGGACTTTATCCCATCTCCAGGGCAAGCACAAGTTCACTAAAGTGAGTACTGGAAGTTTAGAGACCAAGAGGGACAATAGTGCTTTAAAAGTTTTGGTAGAATGGAGAGACGAAGCAGTAAGCCTTTTTCAGGTGTTATTCAAGACTATGCATGGCAGACACAACAGAAAGTCTGAAGGAATCTGGCCTTCTCCTAAAACATAAAGGTGAAGACATGCGCATGCAATTTTTGTTTAGATCTGTACTTTCTCCAGTGTTTTGGTAATCAGACAATACTACCTGAGTGTAAGCACGGGGTTTGCCATTTGATGGTCAGTACTGTCAGTACTAATGGTGCTCACAGAGGTCATGGAGTTGCACGTGCTGAGTTAAAACTAGACCTGCTGAGATAATCACCAACATGTGTTCCTGCTCAGGGTATTCAAACAAAATATAGAAAAATTGCACAACCTTGTCCCCAGACTTCCAGTAACCAGGATGCTGAAGGCTGGAAAGGACTATGGGAGAAATTGGGAAGTGACAAAAGTCAACCTGTAGCACAGACTACTAAAATCCTGATTTTAAAATTAGGGAACAAATCCTCTTGTCCTGAATAACCTCTATCAACTTTCATATAACGATAAGAAGATAGTGCCTGTATACCCATGCAAAAAAAGTTTCAGCAGGCTTTTAGTGAGAGGGACAAACATGGCCCAGCCTGGTCAAGCTCAAGTCAGCATCCCATCCCAGAAGGATAGGCTATGCAGCTAGACATTTAAAAATAGCTGGAGTTGCACCTTAAAATCCCTCAGGAGTAGAGTGGGAAAGCCAGGCAGCCTCTGCAGCATCTTCCCTATCCACGCACCTGTGTCCTTTTCTCGTAAGCCCTCATAGGAGAGCTGCTGAAGACTTCTCCAATTTGCAGCAAAAACATTAAAAAAGAAAAAAAAAAAAGGTCAACAGACAAATCAGTCCAGAAAGTCAGGCACAATTTTTTTTTTCCATGAGGTACCAGGGAAGTATTTTGAAGCTGCCACAAAGCACAGCTGCTGGCCTATGGGCAGGCCCACTGGATACCCATCTCCTGCGCAGTGATGTAGGAAAAGGACATTCAGCTGTCCCAGTCCCAGGGGAAGCAAGAGACAAGAAGCCACAGCAACACTATGGACTCCATCAGAAGCACCAGAGGGGAGGACCTGCACCCACCAGCGCTCCCATGATACTCTCTGTCCCTTACCTCCCAACATGTTCTGTACAAAGAGGATGCCAGAGCCTTCCCCTGAGGGATCTACTACAAACAAAAAAGGTATCACTGTTAAAGGCAGATAGTGATCTTCTTACAACTCTGATTTCTTTTAGATTTCTTGCTGCAGGGTTAAGACATCTAGAGCACTGAAAATGCACAGAACACCAGCACTGTCATGTACAGTGAAACTAGTGGCCCTGAGGACATTTGGAAGCTCTCAGCTTTTTTTCATTAAGCATCTGGGACTGTTTATTTCTCAAAACATCTAGAAATTTAACAAAGGGCACCCCCTGTCCCCTCCCTCAACTCTTTGTGAAATTTTTCTTTTTCCAAACCATTATCAAAATTTATTCAGCAGGTATTTTAGCATCTGGCATTCAAAGAGGCTGCAGAGGAAGGAACAAGCTGAGAGAGATAAGGAGGTAGAGCAGAAATAACCGGAGCTGAGAGGGAGGAGGTTCAGATTGGTTTCGCACATTTCAAAATATTTTACATTTAAAGACAGCACTGTGAAGCTCCAGATGACATAGAAGTCTACAGCAATACTCTCCACTACAGTAATCTACAGCACTGATATAAAATACCAGGGGAAGAACAGATGTAACAGCCAAACATTATAAAACAAACAAATAGCCAGTCTTTTTTTTTTTTTCTCCCTCATTTTTAAATCCTGAAAATTCAAGAATTCCCAATCTTCTGTCAGGAATGGCTCCAGAGACTTCTGAGCACAGTTTGGAAGGCTTTCTTTTTATCATCTCTTTTCCACTTCTTCAGCCTCCTGTCTCTCCATTTAATTATAGAGGTGTCAATGAGGTTGATTAGAGCAAGGTTTTTAGGAGCCAGGGGACTGCCATGATAAAAATCTAAGGAGAGACAGTTCTGATGAAAATCTTTTATAAATAGCTACAATTCGCAAAAGAACTTAGTCTATTTAAGAAAAGAGGCCAGAGGAAAAGGGCATCTTAACTCTACCTACTTCTCTACCACCAGCACGGGTCACAGCACTGCACTTCATGATCTAGCCTTTGAGTATCTGGACATACCATCCTTACAAAACTCCCCAAATCCTTAAAACTTAAGGTACAAAACCCTTACAGCAATCATCTGGTAAATGTATACTAAATCCCCTGCATGCCGGAGTTCCCGAGCCTGCAATCCTCCTCAGTATGAGCATTCGGTGCCTTAGCTCAGGCTGTACCACAATATGCTTTTGAACGCTGGCTCCTCAGCACAAACTCTATCTGAAGAAACATGATAGCAGGCATTGCATTTTTTTCTTGTCCATGCTTTTAGATAACTGTTATTCTTGACAGTACATGCTGCAATATTCTATACTGATCAGAAATTATTTACAAAGGCTCACGGGACTAAACTTGTAAAACTGAGTCTGCACTGTTATGAACAGATAACAATACAGGCAAAAGACAATCCAGTATATCTTTTTTTAACTTTATAAAGCAATCTACTTGCTCTATTAAGCTCTTTTTCCAATAATGGCAGTATGAAGTTTACAACATAAATTAAGGCAATTACTAGCCTTGATTCCCACTTACCCAGTCTACAGTTATTCCCGTATCCTAATCTGTTCTCATTTATTTCCTTCACATTTTCCAAGAGGTACAAAGTAGCTTGAATATAAACAGGCATGAAGCTCACTGAGGTTGCATCTACATTTCCATTTCAGTGTGAACCAGGAATCTGTCTTTTATGCAAATTTCCTAATTATTCCCACTTGACATGTGCTGGTTCACATCACAGAGCTGTTGTGGAGCACAGGGAACTCAGGTACCTTCAGATTAAATTTACACAGAAGTTCAGTTCAGGATTCCACTTGATGTATTTCCACCAAGACCATGGCTGCTGCCTCCAGGGCCTGATGAGAACTTGTGTGAGATAAAACCTCAGTGAAATGCACAATGTGGATGTCAGCTCTGCAGCACTGTTTGTCTCTCCAGATCTGCTCCCATTAGTCCAAACTGCTCCTTACTGTGGGCACAACTTGAACACTGGACTTGGGCAAAGACCTGCAGTTCCCAGTTTAGCTCAGCAAACTGCCCAGTTGGAAACCACAAACCCACTTTGCTCTCTGTTAAATAATATACCTGGATTATGCTGATCTAAAGATAAAGCAAGTGAGTGAGGAGTTCAAAATCAGAAATCATTTTGGTCCCCTTTGGTCACTCAGCAGCAATGCCCAAGAACGTAACATACAGTAACACCTTTCAGTCTTCACTGACTCTAGGTAAGGACAGGAAGGTTGACTGCCCACTGCTGTCCCCAGGTCTGGAGAGAAACGATGAATTCTTGAGAGCATCAATTTAAGAAAACACCTAAAAACTCCTTCATGATTTCTGTGGGAGTAATAGTGCTACTTTCATATAAACATTACTCAATTAATAATAAATATTACTGAATTACTCATATAAATATCACTTATTTATATTCTTCTGGTAGTGTGAAACTGAAATGGTTATTCATTTACATATATATATATATATATAAAAATGGAATGACCAAATTTGGTTTTACTACCGAGGACATAATTTTTACAATGAACATGCCCTCACAAGAGCCAAAATAAGTGTGTGGGGGGGGAAGTCCCACTTTAAAACAGAACCTACAACAATGTAGTCCTAGTGACCATTAAACAAGATTTCCTTTCATGGTCATGGTAAATGTGTATGCTGCCCAGGACAAGTTAAAACATATTCCCCAGACATAAACTAGATTTAGTATGTCCTGCAGAGGTTTGTAGGACATTTACTAGTACTTGAATTTTAAAAGTCAGCTTAAATGGGTAAGTTAAATAACATAGCCGTATCTAATTTTTTATAAAGGTAATAAGCAAATACCTGCAAAGCCTACCCACATATTTGCTGTCTACAAGACAAAAAGCATCGTCATACTTTCCTGGAGAAAAATCCTCTTTTTTTAATACTACTTTTTCTTTTCAAGGACAGTACAAAGACAATATAACACAGAGACCACAGAATAAAATGAAATACTTAGAAGAAACCTCAACCCATGAAATAATAATTTCGTCTGTATAAGAATTGTCTTGTTTAAAAATGGCAGGAGTATATCTCCTCTAATTTGCCAGTTCAACACCATAATTATATTAATGTTGTGTGTTTCCTGGCAGTTTTACTATGAAGATTTGCACCTATTCAAACATTCTCTTTTGCTTTTGATGAATGTGGATTTTCTCCCCCAACTCCTCCACATCTTTATTTGCCTTCACAGAATGGAATGAAAGGTTTTCAAAAGTATATCCAAGAAAACATTTTTATGATGGTAAATTACAGAAAAAAAAATACTAGTAAAGCAGTGTTCCAAAAAAAAAAAAAAAAAAAAAAGTAGGCTTCTTTTTTTTTTCCTCTGGAAAGGCTGAGCAACAAAGCAGGTGCACTGGGGAAAAACAAATCTGCTGGCTTTGCACAATGGAATGGAAAGTCCACTTTGTTTTATTACCATTCAAGCTGCTTACAGGCTTCAGTGTGGAATGAAAAAAAAAAAAATTAACAAAATCCAGATTTTTCTTGTGTATACTTCAGGAAATATCCTTGTTAAAGCAGAGCAGTAGAGGTTTTCTCTTGTTTCCCTTTTCTCTCCTCCCTTTTGAAAGGACTGTTGTGAACTTGAAAACATAATCTGGGAAGAAACATCTGGTCTTCACTTTTTAATTACATTTCAGTCATCTCAAAGGCTTTCCTGGAGGTAGACCTACCTACAAGGGCTTACTGTCAAAACTATAGGAGTCACGGGGCTGCTGCATAAATGGATCAGCTGTAACGGTGGATTTGGGACCAGTCTAAATAAATAAGATCATGCCACGTTAAACTTCTGAAGTAGGGACTGCATACAAACAGACTGAGAGTTTTTCAATGCCGACAGAAGCACAGCTTGGGGAAGGGCAGGGAAACCTTCAGGGAGAAGATAAGGCCAGGGACAGAAGAAGCATCCAAACTCAATGGTGGGAATAACTCAGCAGCCTGTCTCTGGCCACTGCCCAAACCTTTTTTACAAAGGGAGCAAGAGCAGTGCCTCGTCAAGGTCAAAAGCAGTGCCCTCCCTCAGCATTATCTGCAAAGGAAGACGGAAGGGAGAACAGAGCCCCGGCGATGGCCGCGGGGCCGGCCGCCAGGCAGCCACGCAGGTGGGCTGCAGCCGCTTGCCTTGCGGCTGGGACTCGCTTCCTGAGCCTGCCCCAGCCCAGGTGCTCACACTCGGGACACCACGTGGGGGGAGCAGGAGAGCTGCCAAGTACAAGGTGTTACCCTGGACACTAAAATGCCTCGCCACAGCTCTGAAGCACGCAGTAATGGAGATACGAGGGGATAAGGAATTCACAATTTGTTCGGGCTGCGATCCAGCAAAAACCACTTAAGCAGGTGAATTACCAGCAGAGCCACCAGCTCCATCACACACAGGAAGCAAACATCCACTTCCCCAACAACAGGATCCACACCATCCTGAGGGAGCGGGGGGATCACTTTGCGAAAAGCCTTTTTTCCTACTATCCATTTCCAAATTTCACGTCAACCTGGCCACGGTATTCCCTAGGGTGCAATGGAAACACTGAACAACAACCAGAGAAAAATGCTTCTCTCCTTTTCTCTAATATTTATGCTACAGTGACAAGAACAGGGCTGCTCTGTGCTATGTTCTGCACAGATAGAAAATAAGAAAGTGTCCAAGAGCAACAGGTATCAAAAAGAAAAAAGCTGGAGGGAGTACAAAGATGGTGAGAAGAAATCAGTTGACCGGTGTCACACATTAAATCACCAACAGAGCATGGAAGAGTAGCCACACTACCCTGAATTTGTTGCCTCTTAATCTTGAGGGTTGGTACTATCTACTATGTCATCCATGCTCTGACAGCCCAGAATGAAGGACCAAAATCTGAAGCAGCAGATGTAGATATTTTATTTTTAATAATCAGTACTACGTGCCATACTGAGAGTACTTTGGGGACAACACACCCTGTGGCAAAGCCCTGAATCCTAGGAAGTATTTTGCCATTTTAAATTATCTAATAAAAAATGGTTAAATAGTTCTCTGTCTTTTTAGAGCTCTGTGTGTGTATATATACACACACATGTACATATTAAATCTAATATGTACTGACAAGACAAAGTAGTTTTCCCCTATTCTTTCCTTTACATGAACCTAATGAGGCTCTGCAAGGCTGTTATGTTTCAAAGTACCATCAGTGACAGATAGGTAAATAAATAAATGCGTCATCCACATCCCTTTTAAAGATCTTTGCTCACAGTGTCTCTTGCTGGTAAGGTCAACCTGACATAAACCAGCTCTCCACAGGCATCTCCCAGCTTTCAAAGAACCACCGATCTTAGGCTCTGCAGATGATAAAGCACCTTGTCTCAAAACCAGTGCCTTGTGACTTTGACCTTGCAGTTAAACCTCAAAGGTCTGTTCTGAAACTATGTAACCCACAAATTATTTTTCTTCATTACTGTTTTAAAACTTCATAGTGGTGAATAGATTAACAGAAAATCGAAACAGGCTAGAAAAATACTTGCAAGTAACAAAGTGAGAGCAGAAATTATTCTTAAATTTTCATTAGCCTTCCTTACTACAGATAATTAGCAAGATGGAAACAGTTGATGCTATTTGAAGTAGCCTAAGTCATGACAAACAAAAAGGTCCCACTTTGATTAGCAAACAAACTCCCAGTAACCGCAGCTGTTTGCTGTTCCCAGGTGTCAAGGAATGGGTGTGACTTTCCTGGTCCAGAATAGAAGTGTGCTGACCCTCAACTTGACTCGGCCACATTCAGGGCATGGAGTTTTCCCAGCTTTTACACCTTGTGTTGGCTGCTGTTAGTTTATACAGCCTTACAGTGAGACACTAGACCTTTCAGTTTTGAGTTAGTTCCACAGTCTATTTAAAAATCCATTTTCTAAGAAGGAACAGCTCTATTAAATAACACTCTCAATGTGATCCTGCCAATATTCATATTCAATTGCTTGACCTGTAGTGGCAAAATACTTCATGAACCTACTGCTGCACATCCAGTAGACTTGCATTTGGCAGTGATGGATACTGCTGGCAGGCAGTGCTGTTGGCCTAGTCCAGCCACACAACAAGGCCAGTTGGGGTGTGGATGTGGTTTCTTCACTACACTTATTAATTTCAGCAGCTTAGATGATATGTGATATTAATGGATTAGAGGCAAAGATGGGAAACACTTACTTATATTTTAAAACCACCAAGCCTTAAATTTGGGATGAGAAAACACAGAAGGAATCCCAGCTCAGAGGGCAACTTCCTTTTAAAACCACTGCAGCTAGAGAAAGGCATGTGTTTGGACAGGATTTATTTTTATGTACTTGGGGACTGATCAAAAGTGAAGCGCTGTCACACCCCTTCCAAACAGCTCATGAAGAAGTAGTCAAAAAGCCAAATTGCTTCATTCCCTCTTCTGTTCCTCCTTCTGAAACCCTGCCACACAGGTGATGTGCCTGATGGAAGGATGCTAGGAAAGTTAGTTAGGCCCCCAAATTAAGTTCATACTCACATTATCTGTCTGATAACCACCTACTAAAAGAGAGGGACCCAAACAAACAAACAACAAATCACAAAAGAGGCCTGGAGCTGAGGTACCCTGAGCATTTTGGGGAATAAACTGTCCAGGACTATGGGGTCTTGTACACTTCAGAGTGAAGAACTGTTAAGAAAGATAAGGAAAGAACCCTGAATATTCTGGGTATTTCAGAAGTGCAGGGTACTTGAAACCAGGTTTTACAGCACAGGAAGTTTGGTGTATCGGTTCTGTACTGTCCTTTGGATTTCCATGAAGGAATATCCTGTGACTAGCAATACAAGCATTCACAAGGGCACACAAAGCTGAGATCAAGATGAAAAGAAGCTAGCAGTGCTGTAGTTAGAGCAGCACCAGTGACATTGGTATATGTCTTTTTGTTACCGTAACATGAAAACATGTACGATACTTATATCCTATATCAGGGAGCCGAAGTCCTGCAGCCTTGTTTTGGGGTGAGAAAAACAGCACAGAACTCCTGATTTGAATATAGCCTGGACAGTCACAGTCCTTGGGATGAAGAGCAGTGAGGGCTGGTTGTCTGTCTGCTGCATAACGTTTTGGAGGGGATGTTAAACTCCAGCACGAATGAGGGCAGCGCCTCAGAGCTACTAAACCTCCACGCCATGATATGATCCAGACACAGCAGCTCATTTTCCAATGCTGCAGTTCTGGGCCTCCAATCCCTCTTCCAGAAATCAACAGTGGATCCAAGTGGAAACACAGTTATGGGAATTTGTTTCATTAGCCTTCTGCACAGACATTACATGTTTCCTTCACACTCCTTTAATCTTTAAAAAAGAGCTACTGATTGTAAAGATCTTGGCATCTCTTCCTTCTTGTGCACTAACCCGTCCAGCACAAGACAAGTTACTAGTACCTTTATATTTCTTTCCAAAAGAGTCTCTGGCTTCTAAAAGAAAAGGAAAATTAAAGAGATGTGATTCTTCCCCAAAGTCTCCATGGATATTTGTTTTCTCTGGATGTCTGTTATCCTACGTTTTAGCAAATGGCCTGGCCGCGTGACCCTCCCCCTCAGCACCTGGGAAGCACATTGTCAACTCTGGAAGTGTTTATTCTCTGTAGATTAAACAGCATTTGCTGGACAGTGATCACAGAAAGTTGTAAAAACAGATGGACAATGATCTGTCCAGATTTCCAGAGCTCACCACGAGAAGGCTACTTACATAAAAACATTTTGCTGAAGGATCAAAGGATTTTTTCCCCCCTCTCTATACTCAGTTACATGAGGTCTTTTATATAAACATGGCAATGCAAAATAGCCATCTTAAATAATGCCTAAATTCTGACTTTTGAAACCAAGATGTCAAATAAGGCTCATAGAATTACTGGATCAGTTTAAAAAACCCCACACAACACCAAACCAATCCCATTCATGATCCTTTTCCCATTTCACCTGCATCTTGAAGTCTTTTTCTTTTTTTTTTCAGATATACAATCATTCATCTTACAATCATGCTATTTTCAATGAAAATAGAAAAACTATTTATTCTCACTAGAGCTCCAGATCACACTGATTCAAAATTTGACATCAGTGTGCCCTCTCATGCATCAACATAACCAAACAATGCGCTGTTTAAAAGCATACAGGCTTTCATCTAGGAAAAAGGAATAGCATTTTTCTAGGTGGTGAGCTCAGCCCTGAGCTGTACCTCTAACAAAGTCTTGAGGTCAGGTTAAATGAAAAGATGAACATGAATTCCTAGAGTAGCATTGCTTCAAGAGGCTATGATGTGATGAAAGGGGGATACAGGATGAGTAAGTACGACACCTTGGCTCTAGTGCTTGCAGTCCAGGAACTGTGAGGTCCAAGTTCTCACTTTCACAGTAAGGACTTGGAAAAACTAGAGCAGTTGCTGGGGAAAAAGCAAGAAGAATGATGAAAGGATCAAAGCATTTGCTTCACAGTGTGAGATACAAGATGATCAATTTATTTAACTCATCAAAGAGATGGTTTAGGGGTGACTTGATCTCAGCCTCTGAGTGCCCATGTGGGAAACAGAAATTTAATAGATGGCTTTCCAACCTAGGCAGAAATTGCTGAGATCAAACAGCTAGAACCTGGTTTGTTCATATTATAAAATCATTTGCTACCTCTCTGCCACCAATCCCAACTGTATAACCATCTGGTCCTCCTTCACATACTTCGAATTGAAATTTAAATGGAAAACTAACCAAAGAAATAAACAGTATAAAACAGGAAAGAGAATTTACATGAACAGGAAAAACACCAGTGATCTGAGCAGTATGCAAATACTGTTCTTCAAGCTCTGACTTCTCCTCCATTCCATGTTCATGTTTTTCTGCATTTTGTGTTTCTAATTATCTCATTTACTAACTGTTTGTTGGCAGAGAATTAATTTCTCTGCCAACAAACACTGTCTTTGTACTTACCTTCATGCAATCAGGTTTTTATATTGCCTAGGAAGTCAATATGAACAGTACTTTTACTTTGTGTACCAGGAAGCTTGAGTTAATCCCTTGCCTGGAGAACATCAGTTTTCAAACTAGAGATAGAGCATTGCCATTTTAGCGGCCCTTGAGAGGTTATCAAGGGGACAAGATGATCAGCATTTCTGCTGCTATACAAAATGTGGCCTCCCATGCTTTTAGGCATTTTGTGATACTGTTTTGCAGTCCCCATGGGGCATGCATCTTTGTACAGGCATTTAAACAGAGTTGGGAGGTTGGGAAAATCTACTGTACAGGAATGTCATAGTGCTACTGCCCAGAAGGCAGTAGTACTTTTTGCCTTTTTTTGCTAAAGAGGAATTTCATATAATGTTTTAAAAAGTCTGAGTATTACTATAAATTTGCAAGTGCAACTTTCAGTATAACGTTCATTATTTTTTGAGAGTAATTGATGCTATTTTCTTCTGTTATGGTAGTTAAGCACTAGGATTTGACAGACAGTTTAAAATAAAACATAAGGAAACTCCCAGAATAGGTTTCAATCTAAACAAGGCAGATAAATGTTGGGAAAGGGAAAGACCCTATGTCAAGAGCACCATATTGCCTGGCATGCAAAGCACCAGCATGATCGTTTGGAGCTGCATACTTTCTTGGTCACATCCCCAATATCATTATGCTGCATGCACAAACTTATAAGGAAGTGGGCAATATGCCAGCCTTTATCGGAGGAGGCTGAATGGTTCAGTACTAAAAGCTGCTAGTGCAGGAAGCTGCATTCTGTACATATTTAATCCACACGCACCTGCACTGTGCAAGCTCTCCCAGACAAGCATTCTGCCTTGTGTAGGTATTTTTAAAAATACATTTAAAGCATTTTGTAAAATTAACAGTCCTGATATAGGTACAAAGAAAAGTGGTTGCCCTACCAGTGTGTGAAATCCCTGAGCTGACAAACTGTGTTATAATACAGAACTCAAGAACACCCCACACTTGACTTACCTAAAGAGCTCTTCATGAGCAGCTAAGTTGGACTCAGAGTCCAACTAAGAAAAGGCTAATTAAGAGCTTTCTGTTGTGAAAAATTAGGAGGAAATTACAGAAGTGAACAAGGGAGGACAGAGGGACATGAAAAGCCCAGCCCTCCACCTACATGATCTTTGTAGGGCAGTAGGGTGTGGGACCCCAGCAGTCTCTCTGTACCTGCTTTGAACCCACGAGCAAGCAGTCTGCCCCTCCGAACACAGTGCAAGGAGGGTGAGACCCTACTCCTTCTCTGTCTAGACTGTCACACTGGGAAAACTCAGACACTCCTCCTTAAGGAATAAAATAGCAGACATAGGGAGAAATGAGATGAATGCTCTCTTAGAAGATCCCTCAGCTTTCACCCCATACCATAAACTGCACCTTGGTGACACAACCATGCCCCTGAGAAAATAATAATTAGATGAACATCATCAATGAGGTAGAGCAGTTCCACTGCCTTTTTCAGTGGAGATGTTTATAGAAGATGTCCCCTGGGTATGGCTAAACCGCTGCTACGCCTGGTCTTTGTCCTGCTAGCCCCCAGTGTGAATGTCCACTGGGGTGTGAGACCAGGGCCACTCACTTTTCAGCTGACACACGTGTGTAAACATGCTGACAGGGAGGGCAAAACATGAGGGAAACATGGGTAGCTATGTCATTTACTCATGAGCAAAAGGAAAGTCACTTAAACAATGGAAGCCAAGGATGAATTAAGTCCTTTCTAATGATGCAAACTGAGTTAATTCTTCTTTTCCCCCCCTTTCCCCTACTGAACGGTATTACACATTAATATGACTTCCAAATGGAGTCCTTGCCCCTGACAATCAGCTCTTCTTGCTCCCTGCCTCAGGAAACACAAGATGTTCAGCTAACCCTCCTCTTCTAATTTATGGAAAAGAACTACAGTGCTGACTAGCAATTATAAGCAAGATTAATGATTTGCCAAGAGACCTCTTTGTACTTTCAACTACCTATACAAAAGCTGCTCTTTGTCTATAGAAAACAAACAGTGTTTTGAGAGAAAATATGACACAGTTACCAGACTGGAAATTTTCCCCTGAATACTACATGTTGAATATTTTAAGCCAGCGCTACTGTAAGGCCTGCTTTGCACAGTGTCTATTTTTA
Organism: Phainopepla nitens; assembly: GCA_013400175.1. Classification (NCBI taxonomy): domain Eukaryota; kingdom Metazoa; phylum Chordata; class Aves; order Passeriformes; family Bombycillidae; genus Phainopepla; species Phainopepla nitens. The sequence continues at coordinate 788,042 of VXBQ01011780.1, read as the reverse complement.
TCCAGTATACCCTACCAGGCAGAAACTCTTCTAGCTTACTCAAACCCTTACACAGCAATGTTTTAGACAGGAAACCTCCATCAGAAAGTACCAACCACAATGCAGACAGACATGTAGCCAGTTAAGCTGCCTTAATACTGATCCGATTTTTTTTTCAAAAAACTGCTACTTTAGAAATAGTTATTGGATCAATTAATTGTATAATCAAGCAAAGATAACTTTTTACATACCTTCTCTGTGTCACTGATAATATTTTCTGAAAAATTTGGCAATTTTTTCTAGGAAATGAGAAAGGGATCACGGCTCACTATTACAACAAGTTAAAATACCTTTTCTTTTCTCCAAGTCCCTAGAAAGCAGTAGTAGTGTTTCTAGGTGTCACTATGTTTGCTATGAGAACTCCTAAATGTCCCTTCTCTGTGCTGAATTCTTAATTTGTTTAAATTGTAAGCTACACAAAAATCATTTATATATCACTGTATGAAAAATAGACAGAGGCCTACAAAAATGCACCTAGCTATTATATTTTCTTAATGTGCCTTTCAAGCTGCTTGCCTTTTTGCTTAATTGCTGGAAGAAAATATGAGCAATACTGAGAAAAAGAAAGAGGAGTTATTCAAAATAGGAATTGTGGTGCAGAAAACATATTTATATTGAAAAGATTGTACATAATGTGCTCAATAATGTTTGCTATCTAATACAGCTCCAGCCTCCCATATACACATACATATACAGAGTATCGATATTTACACTCTGCACATCTGGAAAAGAACTGATAGCCTGCAAATCCAACTAAAATTGGTGAGAATTGTTGGAAATTAATTGTATCCCAGAATTATTCCATGACTGGGAAGGATAAAGACTACGACAAAAGAAATAATTGCAGTGACTAACAAAAATACAAGTGATTTCTTAATAAACCCAAATGGTTTAACAGGGGATCATGCTTACTGCCTACAACTATCTTTTGGTGGGGGGGGATTATGGCAAACAGTGAGTCACTGTAGGTGCTCTCCTTGTGACTGCTCATCATTTCAACAATACATTTATGCATAATTTCATTTTGCTACTGATAGATTCAGATTACCAGGAAAATGGTGTATATACCAAACAGCTGCATCTGTTTTCCAATACAAACACTTTTTAAGAAGACTAACCGGTCTGAATCTTATGCCTTCACTACCATATTCCTGTGAAAAATGTTCCAATAGTTATGATTAATGCTACTTTATGTTGGGTACTAAAAGCCCTTGGTAAATGTGATTTTCTCACCATCTTTGTAAAAATATATCTTTTCCTTTTACTCCAGGTAGTTAAACTAAATACAGAGCAACACATTTTCCCCCACACAAGTTGTGGAGGAACCACAGTCAGCCTAAACACATATGCAAGGCTGTGAGCATCTCTTGCTTACACACAGTGACGCCTAAGTCACCAATCAAAACTACAATTCAAGCTAAGACGGTTTATTGGAAACCTCTGACTAAGCTCACTGCAAATGGCCCTGTGCTCCAAGGGCAGTGTCAGCTCTTCTCCTCAGCAAGGAGGCTGTGTTTATAGGGTAATTCTGCAGGGACTTCCCCAGGAACTCATTCTATCCATGTTATGAGCAAAATGAAAATCAGGGAGCTGAGGTTAAATGAGAGCTGAGCTACAGACAGAAAAACTGGCTGAGCAGTTAATATATTTAATTTTAAACATAGTTAAGCTCATCTGAAAAAAACTATTATGATCAATTACAATACTATCATTGCATCGTATTTTAAAATATTTTTCTGAATTAACGACAGGTTGCAGTATGTCACAGAATTTGGTAAAAAGAGGCTTTTCCTGCTAAGGCTGTGCAGGTGCGTTAATGTAAATGACTTGTAATTCAGCTGCTACCAACAATAAAGCACTTAACAAGATGATGACACTAAAGGGAGCACATGTAAAATAATGCAAATGGAGAGAAAAAGGCTAAAAATTGAAATGCAACCATAGCATTGTAAAGGCTGAGAAAATAGTGACAAGATACATAGAGAATGAGGTTTATTAATCAATCACAATGCTGTTTGCAAAATCCAGTATTTTCTTCTTCCATTTTTTTTCGTTTTTTATCAACATTTCAGCTGCATTTCAAGTAGAAAAGCATGCAGGGAGGGAGTGATTGCTGCATTACCTGTTATATTTAAAGATGGATAATTTCCCTTAAAATATGAAATTTCAGAAATAAAGGGAAGATACTGATTGCTAAAAATGTTTCACTAAGGCAAGGCAATTCATGATTATTTCTCAGAGGCCCAGAGTGGAGACTGTAGAAACCACAGGTAGTTTGTAGTGGTTTCTTGAGGAAGAGTTTTGGAAAACTCTGCTTTATGTAAAATAAACAACTCTAATAAATGAAGGCAAGCTGACTATTCAAACAAACACTTTCTTTCACCATCAGATTAAATGCCTTAGATGAATGCGAACCTTCCTTCCAGAAATGCAAACCTTCAAAACTGCTTCCTACCCCAACAACAGCTTTAGATTACCCAGCTATGGATAGCAAACAAACTGTGTTGTATTTAAAGTATGTTTTTTTTTAATGCTGGGCATAGTAACTAGGCATTAGAAAAAGGTATTATGCCAGTGCCATTGCAGCTCACAGTTTGCAGGTTGATTAATAGAACAGAGCATGGTCCAAACTATCCCTATTTGTGTTTTCTGCAAAGAATAGTATACAGGAAAGAAAATTTATGGAAAATAAAGTGTTAGACATATAGCAGCAATCAAAGGTTCACCTGCATTCCTGTTCCTCAGGATGGTGGATCATTTACATTCTGACACCTCCTGAAACATTAACGTTTTTTCTGTAATTGCTCCCCTTTTGCTCTAACCCAAGACAGTGGCACACACTGGAAAAGGGAATTTAAACAGGGACAAAGAAATGCTACCAATGTACAACAATAATGGAATAAATTTCACCTATTTGAAAGCAAGAGGCTTTATTTTCTGCATTAAAAAAAGGCCTAATTTTTAAAGAGGCATTATGCTAGGCTTTACATCTGGCTTAGCACTAAGTTCCGCTTGATGTAAAACAATTTATACACAAAGATCAGTATTTCTGTGTGGTAAAAGCAAAGATACTACGGAGTTCCATTACCTATATGTAAAATAATCTCCCATCATTTCTTTATGCTGGCAAACTTTTTGTGGATTACATACACAAGGAGGACTCTTACCAGGAGTGCTATGAATTTACATAGCTTTTTATCTGTCACCTATGGACTTGCATGTAGGACTCAGTACCATTCATGCATTTGCAAATCCTTCTGCCTATAGAAAATCAAAAAGAAACATATTTTTTTTTTATACCAGTTCTTATTGCAAAAACATCCCCTTTTAAAAGTTTCTATTCCTCACTCTATATCTATTCTAATCCATCTTTTATTTTCACTTATGTCTTTAACCAATTATCTTTAAAGATGTTCAGGAAACCTCTAGATAAGATGGTAACAGATCCAGGAGGGACGAAAAATGCATAGCACCAGTGGAAAAAAAAAAATACGCGAAACAACATGAAAATCGCAAAGATGGATAACACTTTCTCTTTTCAAAGTTTTCCACAATCAGGTCTAACATAGTCCTCATAACTTCACAAACTACATAGATAGGCAAAAGTCTCATTATGTAATTAGACAAAGTCTTTTAATGCCACAATGTGCACTAAATGTCTGATACCCAGTAAATATGTGGGAGGCTTTCCATTTACTTCCAAGGTTACTGGACTAAACTCTGTGTGGGCACACTAATAAGCAACCTGACTTGTGCTCATGAGCCTGGCAAAGGATAGCTCCAAGAAAATGCAATCTCTACAGCTCATAATTGTTTAGATGCTGGAAAATGAAAATAATGAACTGGTAGACACACAGCCCATGACACATTTGCTTTTCACGTATGCCACTAATCAAAATTTGTGGCACGTGATTCGAAGAATAAAGTATTTTTTTTTTAAATAGAAAAAAATAGAGCCTAAATTTGTTGTCTAGGGTGGATTGACAGCTCATTCATAACTTTGGCAGGAAAAGTCTGTCATCTGTTTGGAGACATGCATGGAGACAGTGCAGAAAGAGGCATACTTAGGAGGATGTTTACACTGCAGTGCAGGAGAAACCCAGCCATGGTATTAGAGAGTCCTCAACAAGCTAGTTTATCTTGCTATGCAAATTAGATATAGACCTAACAGGAATTTTTTCTCCAAAGCATCTTTAACTCTCAAATATCCACTACCTAGTAACAATCTAAAGCTTCTTTAAAGCATCAGGTCTTGATAAGATTAAGTTAAATTACAAACATGAGATTGGTACTTTGATTTACTTTGTGCTAAAATACAGCCAGCACACAACATTGGTTTTTTACTGCTTTATGGAGTATACAATTACATGAAATACACATCAAACTCATCTAAATAGCTGGCCATTTAACTGTCTATTTGGAGCAGTTGCACACTTTGTCATCCTGTGTGATCTAAAGCACAGAGGCAAGTCTGGCTGCTGTTTGTAATTTAAGATAGGTGGCTCTCAACAACAGGGCCTTTCCCCCTCCTCCCTCAAAAGCAAGGGAAAGCTCTTAAAAGGTCAGGCACCAATGCAGTTTACTGAATAAAGCTCAAGTTTGAAGAATGTGCCTTCTAAAGTGATTTTACTACCTGGGATGTAATGAGTTTTACAGACTCGCTTTGTTAAATTGCCCTGACAATTTCCATTTCCACTTGCTTCAATCATATTAACAGAAGCTAAAGTTCACAAGTAGTAAAATATTTCAGTGTACTGAGTTGGGTCTCTAAAAAATAGATCACACACTTGACAAACATATAGGACATAACGTTTGGCATTCCATTTCATGTTTGGCTTGGCATGTCTTGCTTAGGGCAGGACAAGATGCCCTATCACAGCATCTCATTACTCATGGAAATAAAACATGGTTACACCAAGGACTTGACAAATCCCATTAAGTATGTCAGAAGGGCAGGATTGCCCCAATGACTTGGAGAGGGAATGAAAAGGGAAATATTGGAGATGCTCCACTGAAGGGAAATGCACTTAACATCATAAGACATGAACTTACAAAACCTGGGTAAATAGGTAAGAAATCAGAAATCCCTCACTGAAATGGGAAAAGAGACAGAAAAGACAGTGAGGATAAGTCTTGTTAATGAGGGGATAATTCTCTCATTAGAAGAGAACACACACTACTCTGTCACTACATTGTGTAATTGTCTTTGTGTAATTGTGTAATTGTCTTTGCCTTTTTAAATCACACAGTCCTTGGACCATGGAATGGGTCTTTCTCTGCCTTTGGTAAGTGTCCAGTGCTCCTTGGAAGGTATTGCTATCCAAACAACAACGACCAACAAATGATAGTTTCCCCTTTTCCAATGCTGAAATCTTTTTAGAGTTTGCAGAATACGGGAAAGAAAACTTCAGTGAATGATTATGTCATGCAAAGGAGGATTTGAAATCTTGCATTAATTCAATGCAAAAGCTTTTAATGTGCAACACAAGAGGGTCACCCATGTATGTTGATTTACAAATTTTACTTCTGAAGTGGTTTTCTACATTATTATCCTTAAGTGCCATAGCTCTGGCTACCATGTGAGACGAATCAGCAATATCCCGAGATTTAAACTCATTTACTGTGACTTTGATTTAAAATGCAACTTGGTGCAACCAAGGGAAGAGCTGGGCCAAGAAATGCTTTTGCTAAGCTAACCCACACTAAGTGACACATAGAAAAAATAGAGAATCTTGACATATCTGAAACATCCAACAGCAATCTACAAACTCACTGAGTGGGGGAGTCTGACACATATCTTTAGGATGCTGATTAATGGACTACTGAGGCTCTTCGGAGGCAAAAAGAAAAAAAAAAGGAAAATCATTGATTTTAAAACAATTTTAAAACAAAAAAATTGGGACTATGCATTATCATCCAATTCTTCTTAGAAGCATTAATAATGCTGAAGCAGGGTCAGATACAGTCAATACTTAACATAAAAACAAGGAAGAAAAGAATAAAAAAAGGCAGCAGTACTTAAATAAATGCTGTACTCATCACTCATTGCTCCTCCTGAGTCCCAGACTCCAGTAACTGGCCTGACAGCATGGTAACCAGATCTGATGCAAAAGATCTTTATTATATATACTTATCTGGCGGCACTGACTGAAGGTGGCAGACAGTATGTGAAGGGAAGATGAGTGCATAATGGGAATACGGTTCCCCAAATCCCAGAAGGAATAAAAACCTGTAGCGATCAAGGTAAATCAAAGCGGAATGAAAAGAAACGCTCATCTCATTTAGATGCAAATATATTTGGATGCCACTGCACGCCACCTCTAAGCAGTATTGCACAGACAGTATTGCTTTCATTGTACCAACAAATGCCTGTCTTCGCTCTAATAATGTTCTCTTTGATGCACATGCTGTGGAAGAGTTAAGGCATATTTACATTCAATCAACAAAACTTCATCAGCACAGCAAGATGAACAGAGATCATATCCATAGCCCGCATCTGACCTTTTCATCACTCTCTCCCTGAATGCACACCTGAGGCAGGCAGGCATGCACATGCACGCCAGCACAAACGAGAGATAATGCCTGAAATCTACTCCTGCCCAAGGCATCCCGATAGTTTCTCCTACGGTAAGTATTTTATTCACTTCCAACACTGGATTTCAATTTCTAACATCTACAGAGCTATGCACAGTGTTGGCGCTCAGGTAATGAGCACTGAATGGAATTAGAAGAAGGCAATAAATAAAAAACTCACATTTGTTAAATAAGTGCATTACCTTTAATTGAAACCACATATTTAGTAAATTACTTATTTACTAATTCGCAGTATTCAGCCAGGTTCATGACCTACTCATCACAGGCCTGTGCATATTGCAGGACTTCGGTCCTAAAACAGGTTATTAAACATCAATCACTTTTCAAAATCCATCCACATGAATATTTTTCCCTGAAAATACATGTAACAATTTCAGGTCAGTTTATCCTTCAGTAAAGGAGGGATAAATCAGCAATGTATTACTATGATGTAATTTATGTGTCAGAATCTTGCGAGTTTTACACAGTTGGACCTTGATCCAATCTGGCATTCGACATCTAGAAATAAAATCGTTGCACATACAGCAAACAGCAGAAGTTAGTAAGACTTTTGATGCTACAGTTTCATCTTAACAAACACAGGACATGGCAAACTGTATTGGTATAACAGGACAAACTGTAATGGTATAACTGGATGGAAAGCTTCAGATACAAAGGTTTCCTTCTTACATCCTGCATGTGAGAAGCTATTGACTTCTAATTTTAAGCAAGCACATTAGTTGTGCCTTTTTACTTAGCTAGGACTGGTTTTGAGAATTCTAAGCTATCTTAAAACAGCTAAAATATTTGCCTTAATGTCCACTGCTTATACAAATCAGTTGTGGTCCTCTTTTGGAAGGGGTTTTTGGAGAAACTGCTGGAACCTCACCTATGATTCAGGCCCCAACATGCCTCAGTTGCACCTCCTTTCAGCTCTTCAGATTTTTGAGGGAGGAGATGGTTCATGGATTCAGCAGGTCAAAGTGTATATCACTGACTGTGGCTGATAAAGGGAGTTGCCCAGAAGGCCAGATGGTTTCAGCTTGATGGACCAAGCTGACCTCTGGGAAAAATTCTGTTATCTCAGCTTTGCCTTCAGGCTTCAAACTATCCACAGCAGGCACAGAGGATCCACACTGAGAGACACAAGAGTTTTGTGGAATCATTTAATATGACTATTTTCCTCTATCTGAGCTTTTGAGTTTTAAAGGCAAACCTGACTCCCATTCCTAAATTCTTCAGAATAAAATTTTGCGCCACATCGTTAAGGGTGAAAACCAAAGTTTGTTGCTTGTTTTCAAAGAAAAGAGTGACTAGTTTTTTTGTTCTTACTAATATGTTAAGGAAGGGCATTTACATTATTGATGACCAAGAACAATATCAAATATTTGAGGTTTTTTTTGCCAAGTACATACTACCTTGAACTATTTTTTCTAAAACAAAAACTAAGAGAAAGTGTGAATGGAATTAAAATTAAAAGATCAACATAGAACATTTATAGAACAAAACCCTTCAATATATCTCATTTCTGCTGCAAGAAAAAATAATAAGCAGAAGTTACACAGAAAAGTATTTTACATAGGGGAAATATTAGCTAGGGACCCAGACTGTCAAAATCTTGAAACAATCCAGGAAATCTTTCTAACAAAAGACTTTATAATCATTATTGCCAGCTGAATATATGTGTTAACTATGGATCCAAAATGTAGGTCTATATTTTAAACCAACTAACTTCAGAACCACAAATGACTGCTATATGTGACTTTGAACAATCTTGTGTTTAAACATGATTAGAAGTGGCAGTACAAGAAGGCTGAGGGTCATCTGAGTCATCCGAACTTCCAGATTTGAGCTACTACTCACAAAAATCAAGTTCTGCCTTAAAAAAACCAAACTTGATTCCCTGCAAATATTTGTACTTGTATCTGTCATCTGGATATTTATACTGGGACAGTGAGATTTCACAGTTGTCTAATACAAATATTAGAGACATATATCTCAAGAGTGCATCTCTCAAGAGCATCAATTTGAACAGACTAGATCATTCTGTTAGCAACCATGTTGCACATCTCAAGGTTTTCCTCTACATAATATTTATGTGAACAGTAATTCTGATAAAAAAAAGACCACAACACAAACAAGCAAAACCATGAAAGGAGAACTAGTAAAATACTCATTTGCTTCTTATAGCTCTGTAACTTAGGCCCATATTTCTCATTATTCTATCTTCATGTTATATCTTTCAGCAGTGAAGGATCTGCAGAGATAATATAAAGTTTGTGGTGGCTAGTTGCTTTTTTTTTTCTTTTTTTTTTTTTAATAATCTTAAAGGTAATAAAAACCTGCCAACCTAATGGAACCTAATCCTCATTTCTTAAAATGTGAGATTTTATCATAATTGGTGCAAATGTTCCCATAGGGCAAAAATTCCAAGATTTAATATGTTAGAAACTCATCTATCCCCTATTGCTATTTTCTCACATCCACTTCTCTTTGTGAAATGTAGCATTTCAGAAAGCATTTAAAGTTTAGAAACACATAAATATAACTTACTTTCTATATCTCCTATTTGGCTTACCATATTTTTGGAATTATACACGGCTAGTAATTAAGCTCTGGGACACTAAGTCTCTCCTAGCACAACTCAAGATACTTGAGATGTCACATTTATAGTGTTAAACAGCCAACCAGTGATGTACTCACTAAACACAAGCTGAAGAACAGGTCTTTAGCTCTGAACGTTTGCAAACACTTGTGGAATAATTTTAAAACTTGGACTTATGAAATATAACATCTGCATTTGAATCTAGACCTGATAAAGCATTCAGAGATTAAATTGAGTAAATTAAATTTAACAATAGAACATGCAGAATAATGTTGTTTATACACCTGCTAAAAATAAGGATTGCTAATGCAAACTCTACAGTGCTCATCAATTGACTAAAAGGCAGAAAATATAGATACCATAATGCTGCAGACTCTCTGAAAAATAGCATGCAGCTCCACTCAACCAGATTTAAGAAAGATGGATTGTAAATAGAAAAGGTAGAGAAAAACACTATCAGTCAGTGGAATATCACAAGAGGAACTGTGAACATCCCAGAAGAGAGACTTTGTCTGCATATTGCAACATCCCCCCAGCTCAGATCCAAGACTACAACAGGATTGTGGTAAGTGTAGGAACACCCTAAAAAGAATGTGTTATATTCACAACAGCAAAATAAAGGATGCAAATGTGGCATCATTCTGGTTTCTCAATGCTTTGTGTGGATTGACTAGAGTAGAAAAGACTAAAGTGAAAGGACTCCACTTACATGGGAACAAAGGGGACATTACAGAAGGAAAAACATTTGTGAAGTCAAATACCACTATTAAAAGCTTCTAAAATATGAAGTTAAAGACCAACACAATGGGTTATCACAGAAATACCAGCAGACAGGCAATAAATAGTATTTACAGCTATTATTCAATGCCTGATATGATCTACAGACCATTAAGACCAGGTGATTTGAGAGTGATCTGTTTTGTGAGAGGTTTCCACCACAGTTTCAGGTCTCAGCTACTACTCATTCAAAGGACCTCTCAACAAAGAAATAGAGAAACCTTTAGTAAAATCCAGTATAAAGGATAAAGTACTAGATGATGCTCCCAGGAGGCAAGTGCTACATTTTAAGACCACGTCCTTTAGACAAGTCTGCACTAGGCTTCCCACATGTCTTGGGATCAAAGACAGCCAGCACAATAGTCACTTAGAGGAGTGCAGAGGTGCCCCTATAACTAAACTAATTGCTCACTGATATAAAATGTTGAGCCTCTTCAAGGTACCACTGTAAGCCAATCTGGAAATTACTTATATACTCGAGAGAAGTAAATAGCATGCAACAATGTAGTCATGCAAGATGAAACTATATTTGAACTTGAAGCAAAGCAAAGCAGAGTCTGCATCCAACACTCCTTTTTAACTCAGAAAGCCTGAGTTCAAGCAGACTCAGAGGATTGATCATACAAAAGCAAGCCATTATGTATTTCAGCTAATTAAATTTTATCCTGAAAAAGAAGCATTTCCATTTCTCTAGGCTCAGCAGCCCCAGGAGAGAGGGAAAGACAGAGAGACCACTGAGTACCCATTACAGCCAGACTTCAGCCGGGTTTGGATCAGTTCTGGCTCCTTGACCAAACCCATGATTTTACCATGCGCAATGTGCCATGCAGTGGGAAGGCAGGCTGAAGTGAATTAGCTCATGCTATTAGGAGTGGTGACCTTTCACTGATGAACAGTTTTTAAGCAAGGGGAAAGATTTTTTTGGAAGCTAAGACACTGCAAAAACCCTCCACATGCTGCTTTATGCTGCATCCCTATAATAAAGCAACATAGACATATAAATGACAGTCCTGGTTTTCCATAACAAGCTATAATTGGAGTAGGTGACTAGGAAAATGTTTAGATAAATGGTGGGATCATAACCTTTTATGCAAAATGGACAAATAAGTGATGGAAATATCTGGGAAACCCTGAGGCTGTGTAGCTCTACTGCAAGCCATAGGCACAGTTAAAGCGGACAGTAAATCACTAAATTTCATCTCAAAGTTTACAATTTTGTTGTTGTTTTGGATGGTTTTTTTGCCAGGTTTTGCTGACAGATGGAAAAATACTGGCTGATTATGACCAAGATTTAATTTACCTCCAATTTCGTTCCTATTTCTACAGCACATTCCTAAAAAAACACATACTATTTCATTCTCAGGGTTTAGAGGTATTACTAGCAGATAGTCATACTCCAACAGCATATATTATGAAAATACCACTGTAATACTTTTCGTTACTCATGAGAATCTCATTATACTATAAAATTTTCTCAAGAATATTCCTAAATTATCATCTGTAAATGTGGGCATACATTGATATAAATATAGTTTCTTGAATACTTATCAAATAGGCATGCACAGAGTAAAATTCCCTGTGTTCATTCACAGAGAGACAGAACTGTGATACTGCACTGGAACAGAATCATCTATCAACTAAGTGGGTAGTAAAGTGCCAAAGATACCTTTGAAGATGGGGAAGCCTTTCTTCAAGGTGTCTTCTACTTCCTCACCTGTCTACAAACTGAATTTAAAGACCAAAAATGATTCAATTGCATGAAGAAGTGACGTCTGAGACACAGACTTCAATCTCAACTACTAGAAAGGTATGTTCACTTGTTCTGAGGAATTCAAAGCCAAGCTCTCCAGCACCAAGCCTTAATTATCTCGACTCCAAAGTTTTTGACTAGAAACTAACAGCTTTTTTCACTACTCTTTTCCTTTTTGAATTGTGGTAAGAATATCAGGATAGAAGATGACTGACAAGTGGTAATAATTGAACAAACCCCACTTTGTTATTTACTGGCACCCAGATAAACAAAGCTGTATCCATTTTAACAAAGGAAAAATATACCTCCATATCCATACTCTAACCGTGTGCTCACACAGGGGAGGTCCAATTTTTCCAACAGCCAAAACGCCTTTACAGCCGCTTTCATCAAAGTTTTCACTGCTCCCTGTGGTTTTTGAGAGTGCAAAGTTGTGAGGTGCAGTAGAGGAAATAACCCTTGCACCTCCATTAATGCCGTGTAAGGGCTGTCTTTGGTAGGTGTAAACCTCCCAGACGTACTCAGTACATACCTCTGGGCATCACAGAAAGACTCCATCTGCCTACACAGTGGAGGAACTGGGAATTTAGAGCACCTAGGGTCTTCTACATGTCCACCATTTCCAACTACGGCTAATAAAAGGGTCATTTTCTTCCATGAGCTCTAGAGAAAGCAGAATATGAATATAAATCTCTCCTAAATAAGGATTCATTGCACAGCCTAACATCTGCTGCAGAGTCCTTTCCTTGGTTTAGATTTGAAGGCGTGTGCTGCAGCATTGCTGGTCACATCATGCCCAAGCAGAGGGTGCAAGACAAAATGCACAGGGGTGCTTCAGTAGCCCCTGGCAAAAATAAACTCCTCAAGCCTGCTGACAGAATTGGTGAGATATTGATCCATTGGTAGCATCTGTTTCAGGTATTTTTCAGCAATATGACAGATATTAATTTGATCTAATATTTAAGGAAAGCTTTGACCAAACAATCCCAAACTCTATGGCAGGCATTTATAATGCCTTATTTATACACAGATGGGGGGAGTTGGATATATTTCCTTTTGACACACTGAACACATGTCCTGGTACTTGGAGTTGTACCTCACTTCACTTGCTGTTTTCAAGGAATAGCTCTGTTACTTTTTTTTAACACTTCAATTATTTCTGGGGTACATTTTTCTAAAGCTGACAGTTCTTATTTAAAAAATTGATCTTCCTAGGTTTAATCAAATATGTGCATTTATCCTTGTGCAAAATGAGGACTGCCTTACAAAGTATCTGATACCAGCCAAAGGTACCCTTCCTCTCTGTGTCCATTGTCCCATTCCCCAGGCTGCAGCACTACACAGCATTAGCAATACTCGCCTCATGTCCAGCATATTGATATAAAATGACCCTCTAAGCTTCCTGTCAGCTCTGCTCTCATATTACAAAGCCACTTTAACATGCTTCATGTTCATTACTTAGCAACTGCTCCTTGCTTCTAAGAACCACATCCTTATTGACGCACACACATCCTGGCACATCTTTCTTAAAACTGGAAACAGAACAGGGATTAAAGGAAGTTATGATTGCATTTTATAAAATCTTAAGTGCTATGAAAAAGATTCACAGGGAACAAGAGCCTTCTGTCTCTTCTGATACAAGAATTAGCAAGCAGTCAATGAAATCGACATTGCAGGTCTAGAGCAAGCAAAGGAGATGGATCTTTGAAGAACATGAAGTTAAACTGAAGCATTTCTTATGGCTGGATGTTGTGCTGCCAAAATTTTAAATGCAAAACAGGCAGCATAAATTGTTTATTTGGGGATGGGGAGGCAGTTCTACAAATGACTATTCAACACAAGCTGAAGAAATCCCAAACTGCAAATTGCTAGAGGCTAAGAGACTGCTCTGGGGAAGTATCCTCAGATGCTTGTCTGGTTCTTGTACTCCTCTGTTGGCACGTGCTATAGTACATTATCAGAAAGACAATCTGATATCAGAAGAAACTTTATTCTGGTCTGATATGGCCAGTTTTACATTCTTATATCTCTTACATTTATTTTGATCACATCAAACTAATTCATCATGACTACAAATATAGTTCAACTGTTCATTTCATCATTATCTCCCTTTTTGAGCACAAATATGTAAAGAGAAAGGACTTACAAATTCAGTGAGCTGCCATTATGACTCAGTATGTTGCATGTAGCATGAGTACAGCCTAATTTCATATTTTTATAAAAAGGAAAAATAGAGGTTCCTTTTATAGTGACAAAAATTAGAATTCATTAGTGAACAAATCTGCATCTAAACCTAAATTTATTTAGATTACAGCCAAACCACTCAGACATGTTGGCTGAATGGGAGACAGTCATTAATAATGAAATAACAAGCAGAGTATTCACTAATACAGTAACATTTAGATATTCAGAGGAGATGCATAGGTGCACAGGGAATATCTATGCATATTACTGGTAGATTTGTGTTTACTTGTAGAGTGTGCACCTGTGTATTTCCAGGCTGATGAGTTGTTATACAGGCACATCAACTCAGAAGAAATGCCACTGAAGTTTGCACACCTGCTTTCCAAATCAAACCAAATAATCTGAAAGTGGGCTGGTTTTCACACAAATTGCATTGCTTTGTTGAAGCTGTGTCTCAGTCCAGACAAAGTGATACCCCAAAAAGCATGAACATATCCTCCTGCTGGTGGTCACATGAATCACCATGCTAAATACAATGAATTTTTTGTTTCTCACCTTACAAAAGCATTGTCCTCAGGCTGATCTACAGAAGAACATAATAAATGATATGTCACTGAAAGAAAGGCTACATCTATTTTCTACCACAGTAATATTTTATAAAACCACCATTTTTTGATCATTTCAGAGTGTGCTGGGTTTTTCCTGGTAAGTAAAGCTCTGCTTACTGAATTTAGAACATAGTTTTGCTCAGTCTGAGCTGCAGATTCCCAAGCTGCATAGTTGTGGTCGGATAACTCCTCCGTGGGGCATTTGGAGTTTCCTGAGTATAGAGGCAAAAAAGAATTAATCTGACTCCAGTGTTTAACTCATTTGCAGGACTCAGATTTCCTGTTCTGCAAACATAAAGGGTTTGCAAAGAGTGTGTAAGAGCTTCCAAGATGTATAGCTATGTGAGTGCTAAAGATAGGGAGCCCCATTCTTCTCCCCAGCTTAGATTGCCAAAGCTCTGTGGATTTCAGCTGTATTATTACCAATTCAAATGTGTTCCAAGTCAGAGGAAAGTCAAGAACAATGTGTATTTATGAAAAAAGGCCAACTCTTGTTTGGCTGAAGTTCATAACCCGAAAAGAACCCAGTAATTCCACTATTCTTCAGCCTAAAACTTGGCTACATTTTTCACTTTCAGCATCTGTTCTGTGGTGCAAGGCATTAATAGCATGGAGGTGGATATATTTACTGATTGTTTGTATTTTAATTTTCAAAGGCAGAAGAATGTTTTAATGTTAGATGAAGTTACAGTATGAAAAAAAAAATCAAATAAATCTAGAAACTAAAGCAGCACTTGAAAAGGGAAGAAAAATACTATGGCCAGGTCTAGCTGAGGTGATAGCTAGAGAATAAACATGATTGTACGTGCTGTAAGATTTTTCTAAGCTAACTTAGCGGTTTACAAAGATGCTGAGCTACAATTTTTGGGAACAAAGGAACATAGTACTGACCTAATTCCTCTCAATTAACCAACAGTAAAGTTCCATGCACTTTCAGAGAGTAGAATTATGTCAAGTTAAGCACTTCTGAAAACCCCCAAAGAAATTTTTATTTATAAATTTGGCAGGTGTGGTTCAAATGCTGTCAATGTGCATGCTCTCCTTCATGCTGATCTACATGTTTTTAGGAGCAACACATGCAAGTGTGTAAGGACTGCTGGATTTTTAGTACCCCCAGGATAACTTGATGTTGTTTCAAGAATGGCTCAAGCTAATGCACTCTATATTGGCTTGTGAATGCACACAAAAAGCAGGAAAAGGATCCTAAGATCATTTCACATTGGCTACCATATAGTTCTCAGGTAGAAGCATGAAATTTTCAAGGCTGTATAAGACTAGGAAGTCCTTTCATTAATGTCATGTATCTTTGCTATCACCCAAATCTATCACTGTTTGTGCAAAGCTGTTCATTGCTTTAGTCTTGATTGCCTAGGATGCTCATAGGACACTGTCATCTGCTACTGCAGATTTTCTGAAATTTAAAGTTAGCCCTTTGCTAGCACATCTGCTATCTGAATCCTGAATTTAGTCTTTCATCTGGAAAAAAAAAAACAACAAAAAAAACCCAAACCAAACCAAACCAAAAAAAAACTTCCCAGGTTTTGAAAGGCATATATTGCTATGAAATTTTGAGATAAAACCTAATGCAAACAAATAATTTAGCATCTTGTTAATGCTCTTGCTTTGTCAATTATTATCCTTTAAGAAATGGAAAAATATCCTATATTTACAGAACCTGCACTTAAAGGCCAGCTCCATGTGGGAAGCTACAATTCCTCATTCCAAGAGTAAAAAATAGTTTATGAAAAACACAGGTAAGCAGGCAAGAGAGGATGAGGACAGCATGACTTTGATAAGTAGCAGAACATAAAACTTGGAACTTCTGGTTATTGCTTCGGCAGGACACTTTTGGTATGGCTGACTTGGTAAAAGAAATCAAAGGAGAGACACACTTGCGTGTGTGATTTCTAAATCTAAAATGAACTACTTCTCATTTCTTTCCAGCCATAACTTTTCATTTAACTCGGCACTGTTATCAATTCAGGTGAGTTTGGGTCAGCCAGCATGCGCTGTGCAAAAGCACAGGGAGAGAAGGTGCACATTTTAGGAAGATAAGAGGAGAGCTCACTGGAGAGTGCTCCACACACACAAGAGCTGTGCCAAACGTCTCTGACAACTGTTGCAGCAGCAGCAGCCTACGCCTGGCTGTGCAATTCATTCAGAAATGACGTGGAAGGTGGCCAGCACAGCCATGTTCTCAGCTTCTCCTACACTGCTGAGCATGGCGAGGTTTCCAGAGGCACCAGCTCCTGCTCTAGCAGCAAACGGAAACAGCGTTTCAGAAATCACTGATACGAATGTTAGACTTCACAGAAAAGTTTGCTGGGGATGGGGTATCCGATAATTAAAGCACAGGAGTAAAACAAAGCCTGACAATTTCAATATTGAGCTCTAAAACTCCTAGAATCATACTTTGGTTTCAAAAGGACACCTAGCTCAGTCAGTAGGGCTGTTAACCAAAAATATTATCAAAACCTCAACCAATCAGTATCCTTAAGTTTCATTAGCTAAAATTTGCAGACATTTCAATCGTGAGTTAGGAAACCAGTATCATGTGTATAGGCCGTATTTCATATTTTGTAGGGACAGCATTCTTATTATTTCCATGAGTTTTTAAACTGTAAAAAAACCCAAAACTTATCATTAAAAATCTAGGTTAAAAAAATATTGGAAAGAAAAGTTTTTGCCAGAGTTTGTCCATTTTAAGGATCAGCCCTTTGTAGTATTGGTGTCTGACAGAGAAAAAAAGGAAAGTAATTTAAAAAGAAGAGAATATGAAGCTGAAAAATAAGCAGACAGAATGAACTTATTTGGTCAGCTGACTCATACCAGAGCAATGCTTGAAACCTACGCAAAAGTCTGGAAAATAAATAAGATTCTTCTGTGGGATTTCCTTTTCCTTGGTCCTTGGAGAAAAATCTGTCTATTTAACTATACAGCAACCAGCTCTCTGTTCTTCTTTAAAAGCTCTTGTGCTTGGCTCTGTTCTGTGGGAAACAGCTCCCTTTTATCTTTCACCTAGATGGTGATTACTCCCTGTATTTAAGCTTCTGCATGATGGAAAGATGAGAAAAATATCACACAAGAAGCAAAATCACTTTCTGTAATTCCCTTGTGGAGGAAAATACATCAGAGCCTACTGGCACAGCCCTTTTTCAGAACCAGTTCCTGCAATGTACTCTCTGGAAGGCAATTACTGCAGCAGAGCAGTCAAGAAATGAGTCCTCAGACAGACTTAGACAACTGCCAACGCTAATTAAATATTCCTTCAATATCCGCGTTTTTCACGCAGGTCTTGAGGATGTCTAAATGCATTATACGTACAAAAGGAAAATCCAGAGACGATACACAACATCAAATACATTTTTAATCCTTATAAAAGCAGGACTGAAAGCACTCCCTTTGTGAATGCATTGGTTTCAACAGTCTTCGTGGACTGTTAGGTATTAAAGAAGCTATTAGATACCCTGCAAGAACCTACCCTCACCTGAACTTCCACATTATGCAATCTTACAGCAGACTAGAACTGGAAATAAAAAATGGTAGAGAGGACCCCATATGTCTGTGGAGGTATAAACTGATTGCACTGTTCAACTGCAGGCTGACACAAGCTCAGATGATCAAATTTATTTAGACAGCGGACTTCTATTGATTTTTCAGGTGATTTAGACTCCTTGACATCATTAAAACTTACATATAAAGTAGATTAAGAAGTGTCCTCATGAATGGGTAATTTTGGGTGAAGGACTATTGCAAATCCCAAGAATAGATGTGGCTACAGATTTTATTAGAACACTGATACATTTTTCATGTGTACTAGGCTTCCTTGCCTACTTGTCTGAGCCAACTCCCATATTACTAAGATTCTCCTTGTTAATTTTCCATATTCTGTCTATAATATTTTTCTAGGAAATGCAGGAAAGGAGCATCTGGAAAAAAAACTAAGCTGATATATAAATCATGCACATAAGCAATGTTTTTTTTCTGTCATGTTTCTGTAGTCCCTTGCATAAAGAGACAACCAAATCAATAAATCCTGTGAGACTATCCAGAGGCATATCAGTTGTGCCATTTTTAGTAGGAAGATGAACCCAAAAAAGCACCTGGACTCTACAAGCCTGAACAAGCAGGCACTACATACACACAAATGAATCTGCATGTCCAAAGGCACACAGGAAGCACACAGCAAAATGAGCCAGGCCAGCTAGGAAAACATCCCTCAGCAGCTCCATAGCATTAATTCTTCTCAATAAATGAAAGGCTTAATAAGCACTTTTGAAAAGGATAGACAACTTGCACGAATGTAGGACAGCAGTAGAGGTCAGAACTCCTGGTTCATGTACCTCTGAGAGAGAAATGCTAAAGAAGCCAAGTGACAACATGCGAGTGTAAGAGCCTCACACAACTCTCCTGTGGGTGGGAGGTTCTGTGGGTCTTTGTGTGGGTCCCTGTCCCACTAAGTGGGACGCATGATCTCCTCAGCTGCCACCACCACCTCTGCAGGCATACTACTGCTGTTCCTCTCCCTCAGCCCAATCCTTGCCCGTCTGCTTCAAACCAGAACAAAAAGAGAAGTTCAGACATGTTTTACAGTCGGGATTTTTTTTCCCCTTTGTGGGCTTATGGGGTGTATTAGCCTCGAAAGAACAAGTTTTCCAATACTGATGGGACTTGGAGCATCAATCCACCAGAGTTTAACCTTCTTCCAGAGGCAGCACTCTGAAACAAAATCAGCCAAAATGGTGTCCAAATGCTATAAAAAAAGAGGGAGGCAGCTGTATTTTAGCATCGATAAAATGAGTATATTTTACTCAAGTATCCACAAGATACTTCTGCTAGCCAACACAGGCGGGGGTTCAGTTCTGCTTTTTGTTTTTCAAAGAAGATTCCTGGATTTCTATGAGAAAAATTATATTGTGTTAAAACTGAGAAAGAACCACTCTTTCCGAGCAAGTTCGCTCCAGGCAAACATCACAGACAATCCCGACACTTCAGCATACTTTCTCTCACTACTGAAGAAGGCCAGCACATAAAAAAAGTTGGCCAATGCCCCTTTCACCTTTACTCAAAAGCATCCACAGCTGGACTGAGATTTTTGACATTTGCTGAACACAGGTTACAGTCTGTCTCCTCTCTGACCTCTACACTGGGCTGCTTCACTGCTTTGCAATGCAGAGTAGAAGACAGAGGACACTGATACTATGAAAGAATGGCATGCAAAAGGTTTAGGGAATTTCTTCAGATTTAACTCTTTTTATTTTGATTTCATTTGAGAACCACCATTCACCACTAATTAAAGCAGCTCTTGAAATAAAACTGTTCTGGATAACCTTCCAGAAATGCAGGTTAAATTATTGTTTTGCCCCTTCCTTCAAACCTCTTCTGAGCCCTCACTGTTAATTCAGACACTGGCAGGTAATGCTGTCTTTCAGTCCTGTTATGCAACTTGGCTTCCAACATGTGCAAGAACTAACATGTTTCTCCAGATAGATTTGCTTTCCCAGGCTCTTGCCTTCTCAGCAATGCAAGGTACTTTGTGTGAAGTCATCTCAGTTTCCTTTGAAATCTCATTTTTCTAAATACTTAGATTTTTTCAGAGATAAGAAAAGTCAGTTGTATATTTATCTTGAGCTATCAAACACACTAAAAAGAGTCTATCTGAGATTCCAGGCACCATGGCTAAATAATAAAAATACAGTCAGTCTTATGCAAACAAATGTGTACACACTAGCCGCCTCAAAATCTCACAGGGCAAAAAACTACTCCTGCCAGAGATTCCCCAGAAAACAAACCAACCAAGGGTTGGTACAGCCCTTCCCACTCTGAAAACATAAGGCTTTGTTTTTAGTCCCTAAATATTGGACAATCCAAACCACAGTGTTTAAAGTCGCCATCTTTTCTGGTGTTTCCACAAATATAAGTACTGCAATTGTTCATTGTTTTGAATCTTGCCACCCTCAAGCATAGATTTATCTTTCAATCTTATCTTTAAATCTATAATTTTAAATCTATAACTGTACAGTTTTATATGGATTTAGATTTTTTTACAGATTTTATATAGATTTACTCCTTTCTAGAAATGGCTATTTGATATCAATCATTAGGAAAAAACATATCTTCTGTCTTTGGTTTCTTTCCCAGAGCTTGACTAATGCATCAAATTGCCTGTATTTTAAAAAGGAGATACTGTATATCTGAGAAATAAAACAGTCCTTAGTAGAAGTTCACATTCTTCAAGTTGCCATCTTTTACCCATTTGAAGCAAATATTTTTTATCATCATGTGTCAATAAAAACTAAGAGCCAATAAAACAGCCTAGCTTGCATTGTGGGGCACTGTTAAACAGAAATACATTGATGACATCCAGTTTCTTTCAGAGACAGGGAATGTAATTCAGTAGAAGGCAAAAGAACCTCATTTACCAGCAATTTTCTCCATAAAATAAAATAATAATAAAAGAACCACAAACCAAAAACAAAACTATAGATTTTACTAAGACATCATTGAAAAACAAAGGTTTAAACCACCAACATTCCTTTAAGTGGAAATCTTCAAATCTGATGGTTGTTGATTAGTTGATTTCCCTCTTTTTTTGTAATTACCTGTTTGCTTTCACTGTTTTAGATTCTAGGACAGCATCATTTCTACAGAGACTAAATCAGGCAAGTGCTTTTTTTGATTCGCAGGCAAAGCATTTTTAAAGTACAAAGCAACAGCTATTTTTGCTGGCTGACACAGTCTAGAGCCCGAAGACACATTATTCCACCTTCAGAAAGGCAACAGCTGGGCCACAGGATGGTCATTACTATAACTTCTGTCTCACCATCAGCCCCTTTGCCCAGGGACGAAGGACAATTCCAAGACCAGAGTGACTGAGCTCACTGCATTTGCTACGGCTCCTGCAGCCTCTGTGAACAGATGCCAGTCACCTCCAGACAACTTTTAGCAACTGTTCCTTCAGCAACCTTCTACACTTGCATTTATGTCCTCAAAATAAAAAAAAACAACTCAACAAGCAGGAAAAGCCAAACCTAGGCAGATCAACAAGATTTTCCTTATGCTCAGTCAGTCACTCCTTCAGAGAAGCCCACCAGCAACACCAGAAAAGATCAACTTTTCCAAAGCAAAGGAACCAAATGAAGACAACTTCAAGGTGAAGAAAAGGCAACTCTTTCACCCAGTACTTGGCAAAAGGCATTTCCAATGCTCTTCCACTTCGGTGCTCTGCCTTACAACCCTCTCCAGACAAAGGGGCAGAGAGATAGAGCAGAGCCCATTACATTACAGCTCCCAAGAACACTGACAAACCATGGGATGAACAAGGTGCCGGAGCCAAAGGATGAAAGAATCTCTGCAATAAGCAATCCAAAACCTTAAGAAAAACAGGAGCAAAACACACCCTTGGAAATTTAATCCAACAGCTGAAATAATCCTGCAATGACATAGTTCTTCTTACCTTTGCCATCTGCGCCTGCACGCCATTTGCTTTGAGAGATGCTACTGCTTTCTGTGCTGCTGCAGGACTGTCAAAATCTACAAAACCATAACCTGAAAAATAAACAGATAAATAGAGATTTTCAGTATTATCCACGTGTATGAGCAAAGATAAAGATTTCATTTTCAAAAAGAAGGAAAATCTTTCCATTCTCTCACACTGTCTCATAATCTTCCAGTAGCACTGCCACCACACCTCTGTTTGTCACGCCTTTTCTCCTGAACCTAATGGGGTTTAAGGGAATGCAGTGACCTGAGGCTTCAAAGTGCCAGATGATTTGCAGCAGAGGTGGAGTGTAGGCAGGTCTTTGTCTGTTGTAACAGATTAAAGGTCCCTGGCAGCAGTAGAGCACACACACTCATGGGACTCCCATGTGCTCTCTGTCCCATGTCCTCCATAAGAGGAGGTAACATTATGGACCTTCCTGGGACACAAAGCTACAGCTTGCAATGGCTGGTTTCATGAGAAAACACTCCTTCTCCTGTCCTTTAAACCCGTACAAGGATTAAGCTTCAGAAGAGGAGGGCAACAAGTCTCTGTGGCAGGCTGGGGCCATGTGTGCAAGGGCGGGGAGAGCAGCCTTCCAGCAGGTGGGACCAATTGAGGGAGAAATGTGTGCTCTAGAGGCAGCTGCCAGATAGCTCTAGAAGATGGGGAGATAGCAAAGTCTCAGCTTTGGTAAAACCACATCCCTTTCATCTCACTGCTCTCTCTGCTGGAACAAGGGACAGATCCCTGCCAAGAATTGCTTTGGGGTATCATCTGAACACCAGCTTAGAGGTTAGATCTTAGGGATTGGCAAGGGATAATCATCTGCTTTTAAGTGGCTTTCTTACTCCCGGTATTTGCATTAGTTTAGGATATTAATCAGACAGTCACTTCCTATCTTCTCTTCCTCCATCTCCATTTTTTTCTTCCTTTAGACAGCAACAGTGGTATGTTCAAGCAAGCCCAGTGCTGTTAAAACCCTACTGGATAGCAACAACTCTGAAAGTATTTTTATTTTCCTAAAGACATAAAGGAGGGGTAAGAGGGCAAGGAATTGCCTTTTCACAACTTTGAAAGCACTGAGCTTTCTCTGATCTTCAGCAGCATTTAAATGTGGTGCTCATAAAGACTTCAACTGAATTAGGAAGATCTAAAAATCTCACCAAGCACCTATTCAGGCAGCTGCATATATTTCACAAGCCATCCAGGGAAAACCCCTACATCTTATTAAGCAATTACAGGGCAGGTAGGCATGTGCTGCTCAGACAAGCTGTGGCCAGGGGCCACATCTTTGGCATCTCCCTGGAAAGCCATATGGATGAAACTGAACCGCCTAAAAGCTTTAATAATACTAGCACAAGCATATTTATAGCTTCTTTGCAGACATCTCCATTTACTAGGTCAATACACATCCTACAGGAGGCAACCACAGATATGATTTCCTGCTGCATCCACTTGTATTTCTTTTCCCAGCCTTTCTTCCTACTCCTGTGAGACTTCATTGCTATCTTCTCTGCACCAAATCTAGGTATAAGAGCATGTGCTTGTGATCACCTTGCCTCTCCAACTGCAAACATCTCTATTATTATTTTGGTATGCATACATTGCTCAATGCAGGGGTTAGTCCAATCATGAAAGAATTTAGTGTACATGGATGTTTTTGTTTCTTGTCTTAAGTCTTATTCAAAAAGTTTTAAGAAAATTAAAAGAAATAAGAAAAAAAGAAACAGACCAAATTCATAAAGAAACTGCTGACTTAAGAAGCGTGGAAAGCACTATTCTGTAGCAAATCAAGATCTGAACCTTTCTTTTCTTTGCTCAGTTCTCTATTTGCGTTTGTTTGGTGGAGGGTTTCTTGTCATGAAGGGTTTGGGGAGATATTTTTGATAGGACATTACTACAGATTGAGGGACACTGTGATACAGACACTGACAGACTGAGGAACACTTTGATACCAAATCTAATAAACACTAGAGTTTGATCAACTTGAGGATGTGAGGAGTGTTTGACCTTCTCTGACACCGTCATTTGATTTTCCCTTTTTACTGCAAGCCATTTTTAAATCAGCTTGTCCTACATCGCGTTTTCCTTTGCAGTGCTATCCAAGCTCTTTTCTCACTGCAGAGCAGCAGTAAAGCTGATGCTGCTTTGAACTAAAAAACATGCTACAAGAGAGCAAGAGTCCTCCCTGGATTTCTCCAGTGCCTTTGCCCTGTGGGAGAGAAACTTCTGGGAGGAAGAAGGAGATGCAATTAGATGTAACTTCCGTTTTCCTATATGAGAGATCTGACAAAAAGCCAGAGCTGTCAAGTGGGAAATCTGAAATGTCTTGGGAATTGATGGGATGGCTTGGATCAAACACCGAGAAAATTACTTTTTAGGACAGTGAGGTGGTCTTCTCAGGAAACTAAATTGTTTTTTATTTCTCACCACTTCCATGCCCAACAATTAGGAGGTAAAAGTGCAAAAGTAATTTTAACATTGTCGGTTTAGACAGATAATGGAGTTAGATTTTTCTATTTAGCATCAGTGTACACAGTGAAGGCTTCATGTATAAAGGAACACAAAGGAAATTATTTTGAATAAGACTTTCTAGGCACCACAGTAATCATTCACATCTAAGTTAGTTTTGCTTGTAAATAAAAACCAGAATGTGTAAGAATATTCCAGTGTTGTATCATAGATCCCAGGTACATCTGGCATAATAAATTATTGAAGAGTATCATCAGTCCGTAATATCTAAAACCATTAATACCTTCTAAGCATTTTTTCAGTGGGCACGAGGGGCTATATGACCATATCAGAGATCCAGTGGAATCTTGAGACAAAAACCCCCAAATCTTTAGCTGCCCATTATGCATTCCAGTATGACTACTCCCAGTCTCACTGCAAAGCCGTTCTTTTTCCTTCCCTCAAGCTCATTTCCATTCCAAGAATCTTTTTCTAGCCCTCCCCCCTCCTGACACATCTCTCCACCACACACAGAACATCAGGACAAAATCACTCCATGGCTGAAAACTCGTCCAAAGAACATCAATCTGCCGCAAGGGAAGCCAAGTTCCCAGGCTGTTTCAGCATTCAAGTATCCTTACAAGAACCCTGCAATGCTATATAACAGAAAACCAGGCATGTTGCCTTTTTGTAGAGTTTTCATTCTTCCACGTAGATGTTTATAGTCTAAGTTAATGACCTATGGTAACATATTTCATTTGTTTATAATCTCACTTCATTTTTTGTGTCTCGGGCACTAACTAAATAGAGTTGGGTTTTCTGTTTGGGTTTTGGGGTTTTGTGTGTTGGGTTTGGTTTTTTTTTTGTTTTGGTTGTTAGAAATTTTTTTTGTTTTTCTGTTTGGTTGGTTTTGGTGGGGAGGGTTTTGTTTGGTTGGTTGGTTTTTTTAATTTACTTGTCTGAGTGGATGAAGTTTAGCCCCCACAAAAGCTAAAACTGGGTATTGGAACATCCTCACCAGTGTTCTCCAAAGTCTAAATGAAGCCCCAAACTCCCAGTGCTGAGTTCTTCCCTCTTGTCAAGGCTGTGGCTGAAGTGGATTGTGCTCCCTGCCAGCAGAACTGGGCTGCTGTGGCCGCCCTGGCAGGGGCACTGTGGCTGGGTTTGGCTGCTCCAGCATCTATCCCTGCTCTGTTCCCTGGCTCCTCCTGGGAAAAGGTAAGAAAATGGTTGGAATCATCCCCTGAGATGAAATTCAGATCAGGGTCTGCCAATCAGATGCTGTTTTAAGAAAACATTTACATTTCCTTTTCCTCCTTTAAAAATAAGTGCAAGCCCCACCAGACTGTCCCTCTGCTAGACTCAAATTCCACAGCTTTTTTTTTCTTTTCTTTCCACTGCATTTTTATTGTGTGTTCACTGCCTTATAAACATTCTGGTCACTGGATTATATATTTTTCCCCCCAGTTTTTATGCAGAACATCATGGAAAACGAACTCAAGATTCTAAACCAGGACCTTCAGACTGTGCTCACAAGAATCCATCACCACCACAGGAAACCAAAACCAAAACTATTTTCCTTTTTTTCCTGAAGCATCCTGACATTTCCCTTTAAGAACTCCAAACACAAATAAGGAAAGCTGTGTTGTCCCCTGCTGCTTTGAGAGATGGGAACTGAACTTATCACTAACATGAGCCCCTCACCTCAAGTGTACTTACATGGAGGGTGACTTTGGTACTCCAATGCTGCAAGTCCTCCAGAATCTCGAGGGTTTTTTTGTAGAATGACATATTATAGGTTTCTACATGCAAGCACACACACAAAGAAACCCAGGACAAGACTATCTAAAATAATTAATGAACCTTTCTTTTAAGAAATACAACGCCTGTAATTTTGCACTAGCCTGATACCATTAGGGCTAAATAATTAAATTCAAAAAATAAAACCAGTATGGGTTTGTTTTTTTTTTTTAACCTGTGGGGGAAAGAAAACCGCTAAGCATCAGCAAACTCAAGTTTATAGCTAGCTGCAATAAGTGCTACCCAAATACACTGGCAGACACTAAACATCTCTGTCTCCTATAACCTAAATGGCTGGAGGCCTCCTGGTCTCAGTTTCTCAGTTCCATAATTAAGCTTGGCAGCAGGTTCAAATGAATTAAAACTGAATGTCACTATTTCCTCAACAAATCCCTCATCCTTGTTTTTTTCTAACTTGTCAGGAGAAGACCAGCAGAACAGCAATTAGTGGTAGGCAGTGCAGTGAAAAAGAACCAAGTATACACTAATTAGGTCACTCGCCAAACACGTTCATTTCATTGGCAGATTTAATCAATGTTTTCCTGAAATGTCTTAAATCTCCTATGCTAATTTAAAGTTTTGTTATTGTTGTTACTTTAAACACAGATGGGATGCCTGGAGATTTTCAATTGCTTTCCACAAATCCATTTCAAAATAACAACCCCTCATATAGCATATCATCAAAATTTCAGCACAGGTTTTAGGAAATGGGCTCTAATTTTACGCTAACATTTTTGTGCTTGCAAATACCTATGGGTGCAATTTTGTGGATTTAAGTAATTGCAGGTGTGTAGAGCTCTTAGACATCAAACTCTGAATTGCCCTGATGGATCGGGTACTTAGGGGTAATGCCAAATAATTTAAGGGACTGCCTGCCACTTGAGGTTCCCGTAATTCTTGTGAAGTGCTGGATGGTGGCACAGAGCGCAGGTGACCTTCCACCGGCACACACGGCTTTACACTTCACCCCCGGGGAGCTCCGCTGCTGTAGGGACAGAAAGGAGAGCCTTGCTGCCTTTTTGGAGCACTGAGGCAGCTCCTCAGGCACTGCCGGAAGCGGCATTAGTTGCTCAAAGTGCACGGGGACAGAAGTTTCGGGGTGTCCTAGCAGCTTGGTCCCCCAATTAGTGCTTACAGCGAGCGTACCGAGGTGCTTTTCTGCATGGAGGACGCTCCGTCGGCAGTGGTCATGGCTGACACCACGGAAAGGGAGCTGTCACGGCTGCTGAGCTCATCTGCACCACACCACACCAGCCTGCCCTGCTCTCCTTCCAGTCCTGACGGCACCCTCGGCTCCTCGCAGCGGCTCCATCCTTCCTGCTGGCGCCGCCGCCAGAACCGGCTCGCCCACGGCCCCGCAGCCACCAGTGGGTTTGAAAGGGCAACATGCGGCCGAGCCACAGCTCGGCAGCCACCTGATCACCCAGGGTCAAAATAAAATGAAAAAAAAAAAGCCAAAGGGCAGGAGAAGCGTGGCTTCCTAGAAGCGAGGAGTGGAGCACCCTGGCACGCTGCTGAGCTGGAGCTCTGCAAAGACAGGAACCTCTGGCAGGGGGCTGAGGAAGGAGAAGCCGTGACAAAGGAGGGAAGGTAAGTCGGGGATGGTGAGCTCTGAGCCTGACACAAGGCCAAACACCACGTCTGACCTCTGACCAGGTGCTGCTTTAAATCACTTGAATTCAAGTCAACCAGTACTCTCTGTTTTCTGGCTCCCACAGATCCACACAAACACAGACAAGCGACAGGAGACCTGACCCATCCAGCCAGGAGACTGACCTGGTGTCTGGGCACTAATTCAGCCAGTGTTCCTGGGTCACTAATCTTGAAAGCGCCTAAATACACTGATGGGGAGCTTGCACACACTGAGGAGCTCTTCTGGTTCCACTGATGCCAACAAACTCACTTCATCCGAAGAGTTAATGCTTGGTTTCTGTAAGTTAGCATCTTTGCTTCCTTCCTGACAGATGGAAAAGGCCGACTGTCCCAGGCAGCCCCCCCTCCTGCCAGGCCCTCTGTACTAGGGGCTGACGTGGGCGTTTAAGGGAAGCTGTGGCAAAGCAGGAACTCCAGCTCTGACATTTTCCCAACTTGTAGAGCTTGACCTGGTCACAACAACTCCTCTTGGCAGCATAAGATGTGTAAATTTTGCACAATATTACATAATAGCGGAGAAACTTTTGAAAGATGAACAAAGATTTGCTTATGTGTAATTACAATTCCATTATACCTAAACTTTTTTTTCTAGGTCTGATGTACCAGACCATTGGAACTGTGCTTCCCACCAGCGTACAGTGGTTTTTTAATGTAAAAAAAAGTTCCTAGTCCTTGTTTCTAACCATCTAGAATTCAATATATCAGATCTGAAATCCAGAACAGAGAAGACTGAGCATATCATACAGATTGGGTCTTCAAGGAATGTAGAGTTTTTTTGGACAAAAAGGAGTATAATGTAATTTTAGGAGAGTGCTTGCTTTTTTTCATCAACATTTCTGCTAATGTTACTTCAAAACTGGAAATTAAAAACCACCCCCAAAAGGAGATGTGATGAGGGAGAGGAATACCAGCCTAGGGAAGAGGCAGCAGTCAAAATTACTTGATGAATTAAGAAACCATGAAATAGAATATATTCATCACAAATACCTTATTCTAACTTGATATCACCTCTACATATCTGTGAATATATATGCATTTTTTGAAGACACTAGCATGAAGTTTTGACACAAACACTAGTATAAATACACAGCTAAGCAAATATAAAATAATCCAAGAGACGTTTCTCCTTCACACTTAGAAGAAATCACTAGGATTTCACAAAAATGTAAGTTAATTTGAGTTGTAAAGTTCACTTTTGCACAGCACTTATTTAGAGTGTCTCTTAAAAGGCAGTATTTGTTCTGACAATCAGGTAGTCTGCAAAAAAAGTGATTATCTAGTAATTTACTATGCAATTTTCAGACATTGTTTTATACTCAGATAAAGAATCAAATTAAAGTTTTATAAGCCTTGGAAAATTAGAGTTAGCAAGCAAAGAGGTTGAATCACCCTTGAACACAAAATAACTGAAAACAGCTTTTTCTTTCATTGTTCAAATTGTGCTAAAACATTCTTACAGCTCAGAGTAATAGTAAAATAGTCTACATCATTACTATTTTTAAATCTCCACTTTATATAAATGTTCTCAGTGGCTAGAAAGTGGTGAATCATCACCTTTTAATTAAAACAGCTAAGGTATAGTTAGAAAAATAATTGGAAGTGGAGACTCTTAAATGTAAAAAAGAAAAGATAGTCCCTTCATTTCAGATCACTCCCCAGAGATGCACCTACGTTGTTAAGTATGCATATATAGCTGTTTTTTTTATTTTTGTTTGCTCTAGCTTGATATGGAAATACAGCACAAAAATGTCACTTTGATTATGTTTCTGCAGTGATTTCTTTTGCCTCTTGAATTATTTGAATCCCTTTTAGAACAAGAGAACTGGAGAAAACCAGCACTAACTAACAGAATTTTTGGAGATCTCTTTGCAAACACATTCTTAATCGGAACATTCAATTACTTTGATTTAAGCAGAGTGCATATGAGTACAGGTTATTATTAATTGCATTGAGTAACTAATGATAATGTTTTAATGCAAAACTGAAGTATGGAACTCATGATGATCTTTTAATGTATTTTAAACTGCTTCTAAATTATTTTGTCAATCTCTGATAAGTAAAGGAAACAGTACAAAGACACCTACAAAATTTTGTTATGTGGGAAAGAAGTACTTATACAATAAGTAAGTAACTATATGTATATGCATATTCATGTCTATTTTTCTGGAACTTCATGCTTCCAAAACCTTATTCTCTGAAGGAAAAGAAGCAGATCTCAAAACTGACAAAAGCTCTTTGTGAAAGATGGTTGCAGTAACAACTGTGAGGGGGAGAGGCACAAGAAGTTATGAATTTAGCAAATATACCTATCAAGAAAATAGTATTGCACTTGAGTACCCTCTCTCAATTTACATTGCATTCCTGGCAATTCAAAGCCCCAAAGACTGGCAAACTGAAGAAAAGTCTAGAAAGGGCACAAACATAGCCATAAGAATCCAGATTTTGCAAATGGCAGAACACCATTTCTTCACTCCTAACAATATGGCACATGTTTGGGGCCTTAAAAGTGAACCTACATGTGAGTGAATACTTATGGGTAACCTTAATTGCAGCACGTCACCAGCACAAAAAGAGAGACTAAGACTTTGTGAGCACCTGTCAATGAACGAAAATCTTGGTGAAAATAAACTGAGAGGGAAGTTGAGAAATATTTCCTGGTATTCATTAATAGTGCAAACTTGGATTAATCAAACAAAATCAATGATGGAAAATTCATAGCTCAAGTTACTAAATAGGGACTCAATAAACAACAACAAAAAAAATTAAATCTTGCAGTGGCAGAAGGACAAGAGATAAACACATTTTTCCATCTTTAACTTTTGAAGTAAATCTCTATGCAAGTCCCACTGATTCACTGTCAAAATCCAAAATGAAGCAACTCTATTTTTAAATTCAGGGATAGCTCACATCTACAACTGCCATATAAACCTATGTATGATTCAACATTACAGTTATTTACTACCATAACATTTTAATCAATATACTAGTTGTATACATAATCATTAAGATTATTTTCATTACATTTCTGTAACATGAGACAGTCATTGTGGCTCTGCAGCTGAGCTAAATTTCACACTTGAAGTAGTGACTGAAGAAAGCAGAATGTTCTCTCAAGCACAAGTACTGCAAGAGGAGTGCTTAGTTACATATTTACATAAAAGTGAAGCAAGGATACAATAGCTGCTTCTTTCCTTGAATGGAGAAACACTCAGTGCCTCACAAGTGATACTTTGCAATTCCCAGAACAAAATAACCTGAATTTGCAGTTTCAGATTTAGATCACCTGCTTTGAGATCCAGAGTTATGGTATCAATTAATAGCTTCCCTGAAAAACCCTTACACCCAAGACTGAAAAAGGGTTCACTTTTTAAACTGCCATTTTTCATATTCACTTTCCTCTGATTACAGCAACGTCCAGATGATGAAGTTTCAAAATACCACAAAAAAAGACTATTTTCTTGGTATTTCCAGACAGCAGGAAACACTGACACTCTCATGAGAAAGTCTGTTCTTCTGAGGTTTCATGCTCAGTTATGCAGACTCCAGAGCTTTACTTAGCTTGGATAATGTTTGGGTAAGATATGAAACCAAATCTCTTGAGACTTGTCCATCACTTATTTTAGACCTGAGCAACTTGAGTAAAAAACCTGGTGTAGAGAAGCAGTTTAGAAAAAAAATCATTCAGCCATTACTTCTGAAAGTTCTCAGTGCCTGTGCAAGACAACTGATTTTCTCTTCTAAATACTGGACCTCAGTTTACCCAAAGCTAAGCAAGTTATCCACCAACTGTTCACCAAAAAGGCGCACAATCTAAGAAACTATGAGACTAATTCCAGTTCCCGTGGATTAGTTAGAAATGAACACTAATATTGTCCTGCATCTCTCAGGGTTGGTATCTGGAATGGCATTCCAGCAGGCATTTATGGGCATACAAACCAGAATCTATAGGTGCTTTACTTCCACTGCACCACACCTTGGGAAGACAGCAGTGAAATACTGGGAGGGAGGAAATGAAATCTCTCAGTAGCCAACTCTTCCAGCACTCATTTTGAACAATAATACTATACTAGGAGGCAAAGGAGGATGTTGTGTATCACCCAGGGCTCTTTGTCAGAAATGAAATATTCCGTTCTCTTCCTCCCAACATTGGATTGCTCAGCAGTCTTAACATTAAGTAACTGCAAATCCTTGCAAGTAGGAAGAAACAATCTGACAAGAGAAGATGCACTTGGTGATCACACTGTGATTACTGTACTTTATTAAAAATAATTTTCTTTTCAGTATGTTTTGACAAGAAAATAGAAAGCATCTTGTGCAGGCTTCAGGAAATATTAAAATAACCCAAGGTGATGAACGTGTTATTATCCAGTCTGTTCCAGAGGGAGGATACTCAAGTACTGAAATGGTTTTCATTTCAAATACACATTCATTTTCAAGACATTGCACTTGAAAAATTGGACTGTATATTTGTCATACAGTAAGCAGTGATAAAGAGCACAGCAATTTATGTTCTTTATGCAAACCACTTGTAATTCAGAGAACAACTACAGTTTCTAAAAGGCAGCAAAGTGATAACACTTTCCCAAGCAAGTGAAATGTTTTTTCCATGCCAGTTGGCCAATTCTGGCACGCCAACCTTTGCTGTGATAAACATTTTGGATAACACGCAAAGAGCTCCTATTCCAACCCATCAACACTCATGATGTCTTGGAGCTTTAGGCAGAGATGAGCAATACTTTCTGAATATTTCATATTTCTAAGAAAAGGATCCTGATACCACCACCCCCATCATGTTAAAATACTGATGACCTTTGAGCAAGAGGTCAATGTGCTTTCACAAAATGACTGGTGGTAACAAGGAGCATTCCACCTGTGCTGTGGAGGAGAAGCACAGCAGAGATGGGCAACACAGAGCAGGATAAGCCACAACATACTGGTGAGAACAAAATCCATGTTAAAGACACAGTGTACATGTATTGCCCAATGATTTTGGACTTAATATTTCAGACAATCAGAATTTAAGCAACCTTATAGTTTTATAGCATATTGCCCAGGGTGTTCTTTTCTCTTTGGTGGTTAAATACCAGTTGCACCTTCCGAGCCTTTTTTCATGTATCTACCACATTTATCTGTAGCCTGAAGTTCAAAAATGCTATTATTACGGTAGCCAGAAATGGCTATTATTTTTCCAGGCTGAGACAAAATGAAAAAAAAAAAACCACTCAAAAAAAGACTGGAGAAGAAATCACGTAAGAGAATCTCTTTTCAAGATCTCTAATCCATTTTCCTCAGATTTGAGATAGTTCTGCAATGTAGGTAAGAGAAAGACACAGATAAAGTGGGTAAAGTGCAGGCTTTTAATCAAATCTGAATTTCGAACTAGTAGAAGTTTCCTATCACTATAAATCACATATCTCTAATACATGAAAAAGAATCAAGTGAATAAGATAATATTTGAATCTGAAGCAAACACCTTCCTTCCTGCCTTCAATGTATGGTAGCTCTTCAGTGTCAGCTTGCTGTAACATTCCCTGCTGGTACAGAACGTGGGGTTGACACACCACAAAGGCCTGATGAAGATGCTCACTGAAGCCCGTGCTGAAGCCACCAGGATGATGACTGTGAGGCATCAGGAGGTCAGACCAGCAGGAGGACAATCCCCTCTGGATGTACAAATGCCAATATGTGGGAAGCCTCTTGCACACTGTAATTCATGGCCACAACTAGCCTTCACAGAGCTTGTAGAGAGAAAGGGCACAAATATGGGATTGGAAGAGACATTCTGGGTCTTTCTGGAATGTGGACGATGAAAACCCAACATCAGATGACCACATGGGGTTATATCAGTGACCTACACAATTCTTTTAATATTACCCTTTGCTTACTGGAAGGATCTCACCTGATATATCCTTGTACCATATATGTTGCCTTCACAACTGTGCCCATTTTTAGCTTGGGCACTTACAAAACCATCTGATACTTTCCCTATAAATAATCTTCCAACTTTCCATTCAGAATTTCTCCTATTACTTGCTAATTAAATGATTTTACTACTGGATTTTTTTCTCTGTTTCTCAAAATCCAATCCTCAGGATCATCTAATTACCTTTCCATGTAATTGTCTAATGTTTCCCAACTTTGTGTAACAAGCAGGTATTGAGGGAGCCTTGGCAGCAATATCATTGAAGAATAAATGAGAAATCTGATACACACCTTAGAAAGAGAGGGTGGGCAGGCATTGCTGATGGTGGTGATTACTGTGTCCTATCTTGAATTCAGAACATAAGAGTATCATTAAGGGCTGTATTCAGTAGCTTTTCCTAAATGCTCAGGCATCTTCTGAACATAAAGCTGTTAAGTTTAGGGTCTCCAGAGACACCTCAAGGATTTAGCTAAGAAGCAAACTCATTGATATATATTGCCATTGAAAGGCCAAATATACAATGGAAAACAACTTTCACCACAGGAAGCCAGTTTAAGGTATGAATTTTAAGGCTTAAAAATAAAAGGTAAATGTGAAGAAGGGAGATATGCTAAAATATTCTTTTTAAAAAGGAAAGCGAGGACAAATCAGATATATTCTGTTATTAATGAGGGATATTTTATTATTAAAAATACCTCCATTTTTATAAATTATACAGGGAATTACTGAGATGCCCAGGTCTGTAATAGTTTGCAGAGAGTGGTTGTGCATCAGCAGAGTACAACAAATACACAAAAATGGAAGAGGAAACAGCAAAGAGTTTTGCTGGGACACACAAACCCAGCAAACGTATTTTGCCTAGGGAGCCAAAATGCACAAAAAGAAAAAAAGGCATTTGAAATGCCCAGCAGGATCCTCATACGCCACATCAAAGAAATAAAGAAGCAGCAACCAGAAATTCTTTTTTGGTCTTTCAAGAAGGAGTGTGAAATGTCTCCCCAGTTTTGTGCGTGTGTTTGCCCATGGTCAGTCGCTTGGCCTGCATTCGCTGTAGCAGAGAGCAGACGCGGGCACTGCTGCGCATCTCTCGCGCAGATGCCAAATACATGTTGGTGTTGTCAATGCCGAGATATGTAAATGTTTTGAGCCTGAATGTCTGCTTCCTGTCAACAGCAAGAATTAGCCAGACAAATATCCGGCAGGCACGGCTGTGCTTTCTTAAGAGTATAAATGTTGTACTACAAAATTTGCTGCTTGCTTTATCGCTGGCCCGTAGCTCTCAAAGCTGTTTTTGTGACCAAATGCAAAGGGAAGCATCTTCCCACACCACCACCAGACCCTAAAAGCAGTGAGGGGTGTGTATGGAGGAAGATGATGAGGTACTAGCTGGCTGACACAGAGTCACTCAGAGCCCAGGACCGAAAGAGTGCCCACCAAAAGGAAACCCATCTCATTTCCATTACACAGAGATGACAGCCTTGGCAACAATTTGGTACTCTACCCCTACACCTTCCTAGGCACGACTTTTTGTTTCCGGTGCGGACCTGGGACTCTTTCTTTCAGAGGTGACACAGGCAGGTGGTGCATCAGTCAGAAGATGGCATGTCTACGTAGTTCTGTATATAATGCAATCAGAAAATCCTGAACTGGGTGTTTCTATTACATTGAGCGTTATTGTGTTGTATGACCCTGAGTGCAGGTTTGTTTTTCACTGCTTAAGGGCAAGGGTAGGGGGTAACATGGAGCTGAGGTGTAAATTCCCTCACATGCCAGGCTTGGAACCTTTGACAGAAATGAGGATTGCCACTCTCATCCATTCATGGGGTGCAACAGCTTCACCCTCCCTAGTGCTCTCTCCTGCACTAGAAGACAATATGAGGTTCTGGCAACAGACAGGGAAGACACTTGGAAAGATAAAACCTCCCTAATCTTCCAGAAATCATACCTTTCTGTCATTTCATTTTAATACTTTCTTTTTTTTCTTTTTTCTTCCCAGATGGTTGGGACAAACGTTGCACATGAAAAAGAAGTAGCTTTTCCTTGCCTGTATCTAGAAACAAGCAGATGGAGCAGGTGAAGGATCTCATGCAAAGCATGATGGTGTGACATGATGGGAGACAGACTACAGTATTAGACAGCCTTTCCCTCCCTTAGTCTACACTACATCTAATTAGGATGCCCATTTCACCTTCCTATCAGGGATTTTGTCACTTAGGAAGCCTACATTTATTGCATCAAGGCATCATCATCCTGGATAACAAAACCTAAGATCTTTTTAAAAGAGAAAAAAAAAAAAATTCCAGCAAATCACATGATGCCAATCCTAATTCACATATGTGGCACAAGTGCATTGCACTTGTTCAATGGGCAGCCAACAGAATCAACCTTCCCTCGGGAAAGACAACAGTTTAGCGTACACTAGGAAAATTTTACAAAAGTCATCTTCTGAGAAAAAAATAAACTCCACATTTAATAGCTTAAAATGAAGCCACTGAAGACTAAACATCTGGGCTTTTTGGATATTATCCCAGATATTGTGTGTAGCACCAAAGCTCTTCATCATGGTATCCTCTAAAGAATTTGAGTAAGATCATTCCCCTAGTATATGTTGTTTCTCTGCAGAACATCACAAAAACATGCATGTTGCAATAAGATCTCTTTGCTATGTGTGTGGAGATCATACAGAACCACAGCACTCTAGATTTCCTTGGGTTCTCCAGGACTTCACATAACACTAATCACTTATCTGCAGCAGTAGCAACAGCAACCACAAAAGCCAGTTAGAGAGAGATTATCAGAAACACTGTAATAAGTCAGCAATGTTTCTAGAACTGCCACTGGAGGTCAATGGGATTTTTTTGTTCCTGAAATGGAAGAGGCACATCCACAGTGCATCTCACCAGCATTCATCAGAGACCTTCCCACCAGCGCTGAACAAAGCAGCATCGCCCACATGGCAAAGAGCAGTGCCTGAGCAGCGTGGTCCTCCCAGAATATATAGGACTGTTTCTCATCAAGTATAAAAAGAACTAGCAGAGCAGCACTGTGTGACTGGTTTCAGTACTAGTTTGGACAGGTCTACCCAGTACAGCACTGCACTTTTGAAAACACCAGTTCCTGCACCATTTGAGATCTCCACTGGTCCCATCTTCCAGGCCATACCAGCTGTGCAGAGACACAGCCAGGATTTACTGGGACTGCTGCACAAAGTTCTGTAGCTGGTTCTGTGCGGAAGGTCAGACTGCTCAGTGGATACATTTAAGCTCTGTGAACTTCTGAGAAAGAGTGTGTGGAACATGGCCACTGGAAAGCAACGGAACCAGCACAACATTTCACTGGCCAGAGGCACACAGATAATAACTACAGCTAAACTACACAGTGTGAGAGAGCCACACAAAAGACAAAAGTATTGGATAAGGCTGAAACAGAATCAGCCTTAACAGACAGTGCCTCCCTAGAGCTTTTATGCTCACAGCCAAGCAAAACGGTTCTGCACAGGAAGACAAGAACTGCAGACTTCTGGCATGGGTCTTGAGACATAAACAGTATGAGAGACTTGTTCCCATAGTGGAACAAAGAGGTGAAGCAGACCCCCTTGAAACAAACAATTCCTGGCCATCATACCATCCAAACAAGCACAAATAAAATTAAGTGTTTCATTTAAGCTTTCCCTTTATTTTTAAATATATAAAGTAGAAAATAATATTTTTAAAAGTTGCTAGGCTTTTTTTTTGACCTTCCTCTACTTCCTCTTGCAAATCACACACAACCACATTCTCCCTTTTTTAGAGATACATTAGTATAGGAAGCTCTGTTGTAGACTCCCTTTTTGTTTCTTTTTTTTTCCAATAGCCTTGTCTATTTTATTCCAGTCCTGAGACGATCACTATTCTTCATTTTCCTCCTCTCCCTGTTCCTCTGAGGTGACTTAAAAGGAGAAAGACTCACACATAGGCTAGGAAGATGGCTTGATTAATGACTTTTCCACTCCTGAAAGTAATTTTGAAGGAATCATTCTATCCAGGGATGACAACAGGGAAGATGTTTCTATAAACCCCAGTATGCTTCCTGCAAACCCATAAGCATTCCAGTGCAGGCAAGGAGAGAGTGAAGACTTCATTCTCTAGCAATGCAATTCTTTTCTGTTTCTGTTTGCTTTTTCTCCCCCTACTTTCTGGTTTTCCCATACTTCCTATGTTTTTATCTTTCCTTTACTGTGTTTTATATATTTCTGTTCTTTTCTTCCATCATCTCCTCTTTCCAAGCCTGTTTTTCTAGCTTCTCCAGCCTCCAATTTCCTTTGTCTGCTGATTTCAGCAATTAAGATGGTAGCAGTAGTTCTCAAAAAAAAAAAAATCAAAACAAAACAAAACCAAAAAAAACACCAAAAAAAAACTCACCTCAGGTTTTAAAGTTGAAACAAAAAAACTGGACTTTGAATAAAGGTGAAAAGTAAGCACAAAGGTCTGTTTTGAAATGGTAGTGCAAGAAAGGAAGCAATTGGGGAAAAAAGTAAAGTGAAAAACTAACCCAAGTTTTCACTTGGAATTCAAGCTTTTCTTCTTAAAAAAAAAAATCTTGTCCAATATGTTTCTGTACTCACTGATTTTATCCATAATGGGGAGTAGACTTGCCAAAATATCATGAGAGTCTTACTAGTAATGAGACTTTTAGACAGAGAAAATGCCAGAGTTTCCAGATAAATGAGAAACAGAAAGTACTAAGTATTTAAATGGAAATTTTCTCTCATGAAGGAGTGCAGCCCGGTATCTCAAACAAAAGCAGACCCACAAATTGCTGTACTTACATTTTTAATAGTCTGCCATATTAACCAACTTTCTAAGATTCAGTCTAGGTGCCTCAGAGGGGCTTTGTTATCCACACTCTACAATACATATGACAGTTTGATCCTAGCTGAAAGGCAAAGGGCACAGAACAGAGAACCCAAAACCTTCTCTTGTTGGATGCTGAAGTTTGAGGTTGCAGCACATTTCTAGTGCAGTTTGAGAAAGCCAGTACTCTTCTGCTGTTTTTAAACTGTGAGTTTTGCATTTGTTTCTAAAACTGGGCAGGGCAGACATTTCCCTCTGCAAGTGTCACTATTCAGTCTTTTTCAAGCTTGCCAGCTCATGGCATGTGCCAAAGGGAGAAGAAAGGAAGGGATAGGAGAGTGAGACTCTCATGCTGGGATTGCCCACAGAGGAAGAGACAGGGTAGTGAGGCACTCATGCAAGGCATAGCATAGGTGGATAATGAAACAAAAAAAAAAAAAAAAAAAAAAAAAAAAAAAAAAAAAAAAAAAAAAAAAAAAAAAAAAAACACCACTAAAAAAAAACCCCCAAAAAAACCCAAAACCAAAAAAAAAAAAAAATCAGGGATACATGCACATTGGATTTTAGTTCTAAAAAATAAAAACCAGGGCAATGCACCCATTTTTATCACAAGGCTTCACTAATGAGAACACTGCTAATGAGAACACAACATGGACAAAAGCTTCTCTCAAAGCTTTTTCATTCAACACCAAACACTTCCCAGTCAAAATCCAGAAAGACTTCCTAATAGGGATTAGCTCATTTTCATTGTGAGCCAGAGGCCTTAGGAACAAAAATACCAAGTGTTTGGTCAGGAAAAGTAATTTGGGCTAAATATTGTTCTCATTTGTTCTTGGTCTCTCTTTCCCTCCCCTCTCTGTTCTCTCCCAGTGATGATGAAGGGCACGACTGTCACCACTACTTCTTCCTGCTAGCACATAGGAAAGACTCGGGCAAAAGGCTCTTGCTCGATTCCATTCATTGCAGCTAGGTCATGCAGACAAACCACAGTGAGCTGATACAATGAAAAGCAAGTTTTAGCTGGAAAGCATGATTTTTTTATTTCTTTTGCCTCAAATTGTTCTGCTCTCTTATATAATTTTAAAGCAATGTGCTCTATGTGTATTTTTAAGGAGCTGAATAAATTAAACCAATGAATCCTTTCTTCTTTAATTCTTTTTCCTTACAAAGTAGGCAGAGCATACAAGCATTCATATTATTATATGTATGCATGACTTTTAAATAAAAATAAGGGGTCAAGTTTGGTGTGATTTACTATACTGACAACATACCCCCACCAAGTATGCAGCACCCTAATAAATCTTGAAGTGGTCTCTTAAATTTGCATAATACATATGCACTATCACTCAAATCTAAATGTGGATTGATACAGACATCTCAAGGAACAAACAACTCACTGCATAGGCACAGACTGCAATAACAATCATTCTCTGATTATGGCTGATGCCCAAAAGATTAGCCAGCTAGTGGAGACAACTATCTACCAAGCTGGCTCAATTTAATGAGCATTTCATTCATCCTCAGTAGGATTCTCTTTGAAATAAAAATGAAAAAAGCCATGATTTTGGTGGGTTTTTGCTTAACTGAAAGTGGAAAAAAGCATTACAGACTTCAGGTACATCTGCTGAAATTCATCATTACCATGGGAGATCAAAGCCTTTTTCTTAATCTCTTCTTAACTAAAACAATTTAAGCCCATTTTCATTGTTACTTCCCCAGGCTGTACCCTTTCAAGGACAGTTCCACTGTTTTTAATCTAAAATACAATAACCTGCTTCATACACAACACACATAAATTTCCAAATCTCCCTGCGCCAGGCAAGGGCAGTAAATTGAGAAAAGGACGAGGACAGTAACTTGAGGTGTGCAAAGCCTGTTTCCTAGCAGGGGATCAATAACAGCCG
Organism: Phainopepla nitens; assembly: GCA_013400175.1. Lineage (NCBI taxonomy): Eukaryota > Metazoa > Chordata > Aves > Passeriformes > Bombycillidae > Phainopepla > Phainopepla nitens. The sequence goes on along the minus strand of VXBQ01011780.1, from coordinate 747,460 downwards.
ACTGCATTACGGTCAGAGAAACCGACAGCAGCTTTGCTGTTTTGCTGCTGAGGTCACTACTACTACCCTCAGTTCAACTGAGCCTGATGAGGCACAAGCCCAGGGAGGAAAGGTGCAGAGATCCCTGAAAGAGCTCCAAACAAGCCAGCCTGGCTGCTGGAGGCAACAGAGCTGCAGGACCCAGGGAAAATGGTCAGTGCAGACACAGGTTAGTACAGCAAGTGCCCCACAAATACCTTCACTTCTTTCACAGCTTAAGTAGGACCATTTTTAATTCTTTTGGCCTCACACATCACAGTTTCGCCAGCTACATCTATCTCCCTAACAAAAATAATAATGTTAAAAAAATTTTAAAGCACAAGTCTTATGAGGAGCAGCTGAGAAAGTTGGGGTTGTTTAGCCTGGAGAAAAGGAGGAGGCTCAGGGAAGATCTTATAACTCTCTACAACTAGCTGAAAGGAAGTTATAAGGAGGTGAATATTGCTGTCTTTGCCCAAATAACAAGAGATAGTACAAGAGGAAATGGCCTCAAGTTGTACCAGGGAGGGTTTAGATTGCATATTAGAAATATTTTCTTCACTGAAGGAGTTGTCACACATTGGAAGAGGCTTCCCAGAGAAGCAGTTGAGTCTCCACCCCTAGAGGTATTTAAAAGATGCACAGATGTGGCACTTGGGGATATGGTTTAGTGATGGGCTTAAAGTGCTGGGTTAATGGTTGGATTCAATGATCTTAAAGGTCTTTTCCAAATAAATGATTCTGTGGTTCTGTCTCAGTTTCATCTTTGCAGGGGTTACTCTTTCCTCTCAGAAAGGAAGGTCCAGGTCACACACCTACAACTAAAAGGGTGAAATTAACGACAGAGATCTCACTGATTGTCCTAGGTCACCAAACAGGGAATGTTACTTTACTTTATATCCCTTTCTGTTCATCAGTTGAGCTTATCCTTCTTATTCCCTTTACTATACCAATGCTAAGGTCTGCAGACCTTCCTGTAATTTAACCTCTTGCTGCCTCAATTTCTTCTTCTGTAAAATGGGAGTAAAACATTTATATTCACCTTTTGGCAACTAATCCACTTAACTGGTTATCATGCATTTGTAAAGAACTGTAAGCTCTTCAGAAGCAAAGCATTACAGTAACATGAAGTTTTATTGTTATTGTTGTAAAAATAATCAAAATTCAGAGGGAAAGGGAAGATGCCAGCTGGCAGATTGAATATCCAGTCTCACTTATTGGCAGCAGGACCATTGCTGATTATGCAAACTTGTACTTCCAGTCTTCAACTGGTTAAGGAGCTGTTGTCAGCTTATTTCACAGAAAGCTTCTTGTGGCTCAAAATACTGTCTGATCAGCTTCTTTTCATGGATCCAGGATTCCCAAAAGCAGAAGTCCTTAAGCACATGCTTAGTGTAAAACCAGCATTTAGGGTGCTCTGGTTAATCAGATTCAGAATAAAAAAACCTGCTCAACGCAAGAAAATAAGGAGGTTTTTTCCTCACAAAAATACACACACATTAGAGTATCCATGGCAAAAATTTCTCTTAGTAAAACTCATCTCCAAACCTTGCATTTGCATAGAATTTGTTTCAGCTAAGCATATGCCTATTCATACATACAGACATATATAACACATATCATACACATTTCACTTAAATATTTTCCAAGGGACTTGAGTCTTAGTGTTGCAGAAAAATTCTAAGACTACTAGGTTTTAACTCCTATTCGAGATATCTGAATTACCCAGGTCTAAGGGAAAAAATCCAATTTAAAAGGGCCTTTCTGGCTGTCTAAGAAAAGTTACGTGGTCAGGGACACAGGAAGATGGATGTGTGGCACAGAACACACCAAGGTAACAGACTCTATACTGGCAAGCATGAACTCTTATCGAAAGCTGAACAGTAACAAAACCTGTGAGGATGTACAACAACTTTTGAAATAGAAGTCTGGAGCATTTAGAGCATAGCTGCATCAGCAAAAAGGAAAAGAAAAAAGGTTATGAGAAGAGTCAACAAACAGAATCTCCTCCTGGAGTAATTACTCTTCCTGGAATAAGCAATAGTTAATAATGAGAAGCAGACAGCGACTGAAAAATGAAAATAAAAACACAATTTAGTCGAAGAGAGAAGATGGTTACCACACAGGAAGCATCATTAATTAGGACTTCTAAAAGAAGATTTCTCATCTTGAAGGAACTTATTAGTAACTGATTGCTCCAAGGTAGGTTTCAAAATATGTGAAAATAACAATTATAGGATGTTACTAGCTAGAAGATGACTAAGATGATGAGATCAAAGACTAAACCTTCAGGTTTTTTATGGCAAATTTGTGGCAAATTCCCACAAAAGAGAATGGGAAAATGGGAAACTTCAGCATAATGGAGATATTGACAACTGAGTAGAGAAAACGAGGGGCAAGTCAGACACTGATAATCATTGCCTACTCAATAGAAAACCAAGTTGGTCACCAGAGAGCTGTTTCCCCAAATCAGTGCCACCATATGTCCTGAAATGTATCCATCTATTAGACTATCTCACCAGGATGTTGGAGAAACTAACATCATGAGCAATGAGTACTTTCTGATAGATAAAACTAAAAATCTAGCCTGGAAAAACCTGATGCTCTCACTCTTTTAGGAAAAGCAATAGCTAGCAGATGGCTGGAGGGTCCAACAGAAGATTTGATACCACTAGAGAAATCTCAGCTGACCAGAAGAACAGGGTTCAGTGTTCTCAGATCAGATCTCAGGAACTGACACAACTCAGTTTTGTCTATATGACAACTGAAAGGCAATGCAGAAGCTACAGCTGCAAACAGCTCCAGGGAGGCTCATCTGAAAGCCTGCATAATAAGCGGGGATACCAGCACAAGAAAGAAAGCAAGTCAAGCCAAATGTTAATTTCTCCAAAATATGTCCTCAAAGAAAAAGGCAGGAAAACATAGTGTGTAAATCAAAGGTGATCTGAATGAGTCTGATTATTGCTGACAGGGAAAATAGATGACCCATATTAGCATATCTAAGAGAAGAGCAGACTGGATTTCAGAGTCCAGAAGATCTTGTGCCTACCACATTTTCACCTTCAGAACAGTTACTGAGAAGCACATCAAGTGGCAAAACAAGCTCATTAACTTAATCAGTTTTTGATGGCATCTGACAGCCTCCATCACTGCTCACTTAAACACTAACAGAGGCATCTGAAGGTTGATCAGAAGCAAAACAGACCTTTGTTGTTGCAGACCCAGGGGGCCATGGCTGGATTGTTCTTTTCACCAGAGAAGAACAGCATAAACGATTTGTTTTTCAGGTCTTGAAAGAACGTGAAAAGAGTCCCCTTACACTTTGCCCTACCCTAGTAGCAGTCATCTTCCAGCCCATCCCAACACCATGTTGGACACAGCACCAAAAAATGTAGGCTCCCAGGATTCTGCCACAAGCGACACAGACATTGGGGCCATCACTATTATCATCCAGGCTGTAGTTAAATTTGCTTACTTGTAGCACCTCTGCATCTTTACGTGCCATGGATTCCTTCAAAAATAATGACAAGCCATAACATGAGCTATCAAAGTGAAAAAATAAAGGCACGAGAGCAAAATATGTTGTTTGCCTTCTGCAGGACACTGCCACAGATTTTGACATGAGGAACAGATAAATGGAGACAGTCTAAAATCAGTGTACCCTTTTAGCATGAGGCCAAAGTTTGGTATTCAATGCCAAAATAGGAAGGTCACAGTTCAGCTATCACATACACGCCTCAAAATTTCTTACCCAGTAATGATAACACAAACAAGATGCTGCAAATGATAAGTTAACAAAAACCACGAACCACAAATGAATTTGAAAAGCAGAAAGCATGGCAGACTTCATATATATTGCCACTGGCATGCACATTAAGAGGGATATTCACAAAGACCTATCAGCAAGGTGTTAAGCACTTACTCATTCAAATAAACTCAAAATCTGGCTGTAAAATCCAACACTTAAGACTGTAATAAATGTCCTCTTCCCCTTAAGAAATCGGCATAGATCAATAACCCTGAAAGATAGATTTGTAGTAATAGTCTCTGTAATTTTTATTAAAAACAGGATGAAAATATCTAGTTCTTTTGCTAAGAACAAAGTCTTACCATCAACCACCAGGCAGCTGGGGAACATATAAGGGTATCTCTCCTTTGGCATTTATTTTCTTCAGGAAGAGATAATCTATGGGTCCTGATAGAGAAAATGAACTGAGACCATGCCAGAGGTGTCCAAGAATGAGTTACTATTTGAGATCACATGCTGTACTCCAGTTTAAGTACATCATCTACATACATTTATTGCCCTTACTCCATTATTGTCTATACTCCACAGGATATATCACTGGACCTGCAAGCGTTTCTGGGGTTTTCTTGCTATAAAAGCAAACCTTGGATTTCTTCTGTTGATAGTTCTTTCATCTGAGATTTCTTGCTATTGGTGACTCATCTCAAAGTCAAACTGAAGAGTTTATTTTCCTAATAATTTTTGATTTGTTGCTGGTTTTCTTTTTTAGTGCTTGGGTTTGGCAAAAGATGAGGCTTGAGGAACAGGGATAAACAGGCCTGACTAAGCACATAATGCTATCTCTTTGAGTGCTATTTTAAAAGATGACAAAAAATATGTGACTGTGTGATAATCATTATATTGTAGAAAAAAGACTTGCAGTACACTTGGGGCCCAAATTGCACAGCCTTGTAGAGCAAAACAGGAGATAAATTTCATGTCTCAATCAACTATGGATAAAAAATGCATGACAATTTCAGCTTGGGAGGCCCAGAAAGGTTACTTATTTTTCCTGTCTGGGAGAGTTATTTGTTTGTTTAATTGTACTGTGGCTTTTAATAAGGAATGCTAAGGAATCTTCTGTTGAGAGGAAAAACAATACCGTCCAAACCATTTCAGCAAGAATGCCTATTATTCATTGGATAGTATTATGCATATGACATGCATTGTATTTGCTGCAAACAGGAAAAACATTTGCTGTTTTGCTCAGCTGAACAGAGAACAGCTTCTTACCCATGCTTTCTCTACTTTTTTTTCAAACACTAAATATTACATCACAGTGAAATAAATTAATTGCACTGTGCTGTGAATAAATAAATTAAAAAATTCAATATGCTGCTTTGAATTTGCAGCTCATTTCTGCAAGACAGTTTTGCAGTAGCTCTAACATATGAGTTAAGTAAGCCTTTCTGACAGGTGTAAAAGCCTTTCATACTGCTTGCAAGGTTATGCTAGCAAAATATGACAGAAAACGTGGACTAGTCACAATATCATATGTTCCATATCAGCAAGTATCATAACAGAAAGGCTCACTACACCAAATAAAATGTACTATGTGGTAAAACAATGGGTGTGCAGAAATAATGACATAACAGAACAGGTAGGAGCTGGGCCTCTTAATTTGGCATGTTGCTTTGCCATAGGATTAACCCAAATGAGTCTCATTATCTGAGAAAAATAAAATAATGAACTTATCCATCAGGAGCATTACCCTATGAAGGGCTAAGGAGAGAGGAAGCAACATTTATTTATTTGTTTGCTTTTTTAGAGCTGAAATGAACTCATACAAGAATTTGGCAGTTTCCATATGTACTGCCTTTCTGTGCCATCCTGTTGCATGCACTTTCTCAAAGGGACTTGATCAATCTCTCTTCCCAGATGTTTAATATTTGCGGAAGTGTCATAAATCACTGCTGGAGCAGGAGACATTGCTGGCTTTCACCCATGCAGTGCTCCAAATCTGAATTTGATTTTGTTTTGCCTAGTTAGTAGCTCACGCCCATCCCTTGGCTCATGAGCCTGTACCCGGCTCATCCCGGCAATACCCTGCAAACTACACAAAGAACATTTTAATGGCCTTGGCCAAGGGATGTTTTTGGTTGCCATCAAAGCTGGGTGACTCTGCTGAGCCACTCCATTCAGAAGAACAGCAAATGCTGGAAAAGAACTATTTTTCTAGCGTAAGACTGAACAGCTGATGAGTCAAACACCATCTCTACTCACTTGGGATTTTGCAAAGACCTCTACCCTGGAAACAAAAAAGAAGTTTGTGTGGAACTGCAAGCTGGACTTCAATCAGGGTGTCTGTGCTACAAGGCCAGCACTTAATCTGGTATGTGATCCAGAAACTTCTGCAGAAGGTTTATGTGAATTGCACATTGCCTCATGTTGAGAGTGAGACAGTTAAGACATACTGTTCTAAACATCCTTGTTCACATGAACTTCAACCACTATTTACTAGCATTCAAGAGAAAAAAATAAATAAAAATGACATCAACACTGATCTAATGCTTCGATTTTTCACTAGGACGACAGCTGTTTATACCAGTCTGCCTCACATCTGTGAAAGAGGACAACTTATCAGGACAGCTGAGGGATGTAGAGAGCAGGACTGAAAACCAAGTTTTAAACTCCCCAAACCGGAACTGACACAAAAAAAGCAATTTTTTTAGTGCTTCCCTTAAAAAAAGCCAAACAAACAAAACAACAAAACAAACCCACAGCACCATGAAAGAGAGAAAGAAATACAAACAAGCTAGGTATCAACAAACAAAAGAAACCAACCCACCAGGATATATAAACTAGGGATTAATTGTTTTGCTCTATGACCATCAACAAAGACTATCCGCTAGCATCTATTTCTAGAACTTCCAAATTCAAATTACATCTAATGAGTTTACAGTACAATTTTTAAAGGGTCTCGCCTGAGTCATAAAGACTGAAGCAACCATTAAGGCCCATTTGTTAACAGCTATGATAACTACACTGTCATTACGCTCGCTGTAGGACATTGTGCTACACAAAGGACTAATGTTATTGCACCAGACTAGAAGCACTTTAAAGTCATCTTGTGCAACTAGTAAGACAGGCAAAACTCATTTTCTGATCATAAAAAGCATTCTGGAAATTGCCAAAATTCACGCATTAGCATCAACTATACATGTAAAATATGACATTATTTTACCATTTAAGTAGACTGCATTAACCTGCCATGTTTAGCTTTGAAATTTCATAACTATGGTTATCTAAACACCACTGTTACAGTTATCCATGCATTTAGGTTTGAAGACAGTTTTGTCCTCTTATGCCCTTTAAATTATTTTCATTTGAGGCAGCAAATTTGTCATCTCTCCTTTTTTTAACAATATTAATTAACATGTTATTTGTATTATAATGGTTCGTAGAGTCTAGACAATGACACAGAGTGTCAGCAGATATCTTAGCAAAAGTGATGAAAACAGTGGATCTCTGCTTGAAGCTTGATGGATAATCAGAGTTTATCTACTTGTAATTAAATTGTCACCAGCCTAAGGATTTCAAATTGAAATCTACTGACCAGACTCTGGTCTTAATATATACCTGGAGAACACTGAGGATATGGGAGATTATTTGAATTTAGAGTGATGCAGCTAAAATTGGATTCTGAGAGTTTGTGTCTTCAGCTCTAGAAACCGAGGCTTTTGAAAATGCACATGTAAAATATTGTTAGAAAAAGTAGCTTTATCTCAATCTTAAGGATATCTTTATGTTCCCACTTATTTATAGAAAATTAAAATGGACCAATGGTACATCACAGAATCTTGTGGATATATCTTGTAAGGCTGGAAGTCAGACAGGAGACATTTGATAGTTCTTTTGTATCAGAAAGGAGGTGTCTCTGACAGCACTGACATGAGGTACTGTGGAAGAACTCAATCAGTTTTGAGAGGACTGCTGGAATGGATGACAGCTGCTACCCTACCGTACCTTCAGCCCAGGAAAACATGTAGCACTCACACAGGCTATATGAATGTTTCACTTCAACATTTCATCCAAGGTATTCTCAGAAAGCCTAATGACTTAGAACCAAAGAAAGCAGAGGTATTGCACAATATGTAGTGGTTCACAGAGACAGATCAATCACAATGTGGCATTTCTGCTTTGCACAGAAGCATGTGAAAGACAACTTAGAATAAACATTTAAAAAGCCAGTCTCTATAAACCCCTGTTAATGATCTATTTATATATCGGTTTAACTATGATCCTGTGATGATGTTTCTAGATAAGCAGGAAGAATTAGAAGGCTTTTTATATAGAAAAAGGAGAAGGAGGAAGGAGGAAGGAGGAAGGAGAAGGAGGAGAAGAAATCTTGGTCAAATCTGTGTGTTGAAGGTAGAATCTGCATGTTGTATATTGGTATGCCAGAGAATTAATTATAACACCGTTTGTTTACACACTTCAGAATAACTAAGGCATCACAACAGGGAAGGAATCCTTGTCCTCTCTTCCTTACAAGCCACTTTATCATTATAATTTTCTGAAAGAATTATTTATAAAAGATTCTCTATAGATATTCATTTTGGGGCATATGCCTAAAGAGATAATCACTTAATATACAAATATCTTAATTTAGAGCTAACATTTGGCAGCATGGTCCTCTTAATGTTCATCTGGTAATCACCAAAATGTCTCAGCTTAAAGAGGGACTTTCATCTGAGGGAGGAGGATGGGAGGTGCATAACATCTAATGTCAGAGCAATGTTTTAATCCTCTTATTAGTCATAAACCTTATGTCTTAGAGTGTTTATACTACTTACTGTAGCTTTTAATTTCTAAATCAAAGGCTTTCCCATATCTTACTATGACATCTTCCTATATGCTCCTGCCTGCAAGGTTTTCACTTCTACTTCCCACATATAAGTCAGTATCTTGTAATGCCCCACACAGTTACAGCTCTGTGCTGCTGGTCAGTTCATGTCCAAAAGTTGGATGCTTACTTCTTCTGATTAAATTTAACTTCTAGGTTTCTAGGCCAGGCTGGTGAACTCCTCCCTGCTCTGATTAATTCTAGTCTTACAGCCTTAGTGCCAGTACAAACTATGCCAAACTGCTTCAGGCTTTCCTCTGACCAAGTGCAGTCTGCAAGCAGTCCTGGGCACAGGCATGTTCACTCTCCTGGGCTACATAACCCAACACTTTGATTCTCCAAGTCATTAATACTTTTCTCTGCAACTTGTTCCTAAAAGCAGATACAAACACTGAAGGCTCAACAGCAGAATGGGCTGGGAAGTTGCCCAGCAAATAGTTCTCCTCTGAAAAATACCCCAATCTATTTAAATTAACACAAAACAATATTGTGGTTTCCACAGACCTTTCACCTCCACATCATAATTTCTACTAAAAGTTGTGACAGAGCTAAGGGAGGCAGAGCAGCTTGACGGTCAGGACACCCTCAGTGGGGGTGGAAGGGGTCAGGCTGGGTGCTGATTCAGACCCAGAGCTCCAGCCTGAGCTTTTCACCTCTCAGCCAGCTGTCTGGATGGGGTGTTTCTTTCCACAGTTACTATTAGCAGCGCCAAGGAGAACAGGAGAAACACAGGTACAGACAAAATACATTTTACTAGACCAATAGACAGCTGGAAAACATACTTTGGCACATATAAGCTTCCCTCAGATTTGAAAAAGCTTCTGTTTCTTCCCTCACTCTCTTCTCCCCTGCCTCCATTTTTTTAAAATGTTGAGTTCACCCCAATCCAGAGTAGGTGAAGCAATCCTCAGAAAGACTTAACAGATGGGAAACCCCTGTTTCATCCAAGAGTATTAATTCACTGCTGACTGCACTGACAGAAAAGTTGGATCTCAAAGGGAAAAAAACCTACCGAAACAGCAGTCTAAAAGGACATAGGAAAGTACTAAGCAACTAGTACTAACTTTAAAAAAATTCATGCAAGTGTTGTTCCAGCTGACACTGCCTGCTAATACAGTAACTGGCAAAAAAAAGTGATTATTTGGATTAAAAAAAAACATTGCAGAGATTTGGGGGCTTAAATCTGAGGGTCTTATCTTTGAGATGGCCATAACTACACCTACTTGTAACCAAAATGTTTACAGACAAGAAAATTTATCCTTGGGAATGGTTCACATTCTTGGCTTTTTCATGATAGCCAAGAAAATAGTCCTTTCATTAGTTCAAACTCTGTATTGACACATGGGCTTTGCTATCCAAACAGTAAAAAACACAACTCAGCTGAGCTGCACAGATGTTTTGAACTGGCCCAAAAGGCCAAGCAATGTGATTAACATCCTATCACCTAAAGTTGTCTCCCTGAGCATTCAAGTACACATCTGTACTGCATATTTCTTCTTTCACCAATGACATCCTATAAAAAACAACTAATTTAACACAAATGCCAGTGAATTCTTCAATATTTCACTTAAGTCAAAAAGAAAACAGATTTTTTTTTTTAAAAAAAACAGAACTATTTAATGTATCATTGCTGCTTGGACTTGGAAGCCAGGCAGCAGACACGCAGCTTACAGAAGTCACTGAAAGCAGGGAATAAAAATGTATTTTGAAACAGTATATTGATTTTTATTTCTTTTCTAAGGGCACATGGAACTTTCCCTGGGCATAATTCAGCTTGCCTTGTCAAGGAAACGTTCTCTTTGTGTGTGCAAATTGAGTGTTTGTCCCTTCAGCCACTTGGGAGCCGGTGGCTTTGTGTTCCTGGTGCCCCCCATGACAGCAGTGTGAGTATGCTTTGCTCATCCATTTCTTACCAGCCTTTCAGTACTGTGACACTGGGGCTGAGCTAAAGGCTGCCTCTTAGCTGCATGCACTTATGATATCATTGTGTTTCCTTTGCAGTCCTTCAAAAAAGGACAAACGTCAAAGAAGGCCTCTAATATTCAAACTCTGAACAGTCCCTCCACTTTCTCTGTTCGCAGCCACCACTGGTCTTGCCCAAAGACACAAAAAGTTCCCAGCAAACACATTGCCTTCTTTTGTCTTCCATTTCACAATCCAATTCCCTTTTTTGTTTTTTTTTTAAACTCTGTGTATTTCTAGGGCAATTTGGTCCTTTTTACTATATGTCATCCATTAGCTGCATAACTTTACAGACCAAGATGTAGGTTTCAAAGGGATTTTCAGGCACCTAAAACCTTGGAAGCTGAGGAGAAAAAAATGGATTAAAGGAGCCTAATTTGTCTGGCTTCCCATGCCAAAACCATAAAGATGACATGAAAATCAGAGACATAAATGCATGGATAGGTGGTCTGGCTCCAAAAAAAGATGGCTCTTCAGTCATCCCAACATATGGGAGTGGGATACTATTCCACGCATAATAAGCTCAGCTATTTTTTAACATGAAAGCATTTTACAAAGGGAAAATTTCTTTTGGAACAAACACGCAGTTAAAAAAAAAACAAAAGAAAAAATAAGAAATTTTAATTTTTCATATTTAATAATTTTTTTTTCCCCACAAGTATAAAGCACTACTTCTCTTCCTTTATGATAATTTAAAAGGTATGCTATTAAGAGTACAACAATACCAGGAATGTATAGAAGGGAAAAATGCCAGCAATAAATTAAATTGTATTGATTAATGATAGGAACAAATAATGACATTCTACAATTAGAAATATGGCCTGATTTTAGTATTTAATTAATATTTTTTTTTCCCAATTTTTTGGAAACGTTTAATTAACCTCACAATTTCCCCTTATCCTCCAGCCATTGGAAGCAGCATGTTGACACTTGAAAATTATCTGCAAGTACTTAAGTGTTTCAGATTGGAAAGTAATGTGGAAGCTAGGTTGGTTATGGGACAGTGCCCTAGCCTTTCACCTCTGTTGGGCTGGGAAAAGAAATCTGTCTTAGGTCATGAGTCAAATGGGCTTCGTGATATGAAGGAGTCCCTCAGGAACGCAGACACAGAAATGAGGAATGAGAGAAAGACACACACTAGGACTCATAACCTACTTCTGTATTACTCTGAGCCACCTTCCTATTAAAACCTCATACAAGCAAGCTCCTTCCCATCAAATTTAACCTGGATCTATCCTCAAAAACCACTGAAAAAGCTAAGCTTTCAATCTTCAAAATCACACGCACAGGTACACAAAAGGCTCTTCAACATTTTTTGGACATAGATTGATTCTTATTCAGCACTCTGAGCTCTTGGCATGGATAATGCAGGCTTAATTCTTCCCCCCCCCCCTTTATAAATAATTAATTCTTCCCACCCTGTATAAACAGGCATTTGTGTCCCATGCCCTGTGGTGTTCAGAGAGGTAACTCACAGCAATGCCCGGCCACTGCCCTCAGCAGCCTGTGACACCAGCCTGCTCTCCGAAAGTGGGGTTTGGATGTTCAGCCTCATCCTTCTTTTCTTTATTTAATTCTCTAAGCCTTCATCTTACTTTCGTGAATCATCCTCCAGGCCAGGTAGTTAAGGAATCTCCTAGTTATATCAATCCCCTGTAGCTCAGGACCAGCAGCAAAATGCTGGTCTGACAGGAGAATTACCTGGGCAGAGAGGTTTTCACTACAATATTTTTCCTCCCTGCCACAAGCACTAAAAAAGCAAGGCAAATCCTATAATGCTTGCAGGGAGTAGCAATGACTTTCTGTAGTCCAGCTCAGATAGCTGGAAAGCTTTGGGGCACCAATGACTTTTCTGGGGCTCCCTGTTTGATCACTGCACTGCTGCAGCTACAGCTATATATTTATTCCTGTGATAAACACTAAAGTTATTATTGGTACTCATATGTGCACATAGGTATATATTGATACATGCATGTAGCAGAGAAAGGAACTAGACAATGAGATATTACAGGTAGTATGACAAACACATCCTACTGGGCTTTGCATTAAAGAACATGTCCAAACACAGTTCTTTCCTCCAGCTCCTGAAGGCCGTGGTTAGGCTGGATATATTGCAACAGAGCTGTAGCAACTGTATTAAAATTGTTTTCTGACAAGTAATAGCACATTTTCACGAGGCTTTACACATGGTCAGAGATTCAACATTGCCATTAAGGAGAACAGTCAGCCAGTAAATATCTTGTGCTGTTCTTCCCTAGCAGGAGTGTAATTACACCCCAGCATACCAAACCGCTCTATCTCGTCCTTGTGACCTTTGTCCTTTAGCAAACCCACAACGGGAAAAGCTGGTATTCCTGCTCCAAGAGCATCACATACGGGTTTTAATCTGCTTCAAGATTTCGCTGCCCTTAGAAACACTGAACTCTCTTCTGTGTGAACAACCTGACAAGAAGCCAGGCAAAGGGCCACTCGCCGGTCAACAGGAAGTAAGCTGGGACAAAAGGTCCAAGTTGAGGAACGCTTCTCTGGGCTCTCTGTGGATGTGCAGCCTCGGCAGCCTGCACTTGGGGCTGAGCCAGCATAAAAATGTACTCCGGGTAACTGTGGGCTTTGATTAAAAAGCCACAGTGCTTAATAACAAAACCTGACTGGAGAGAAAAGAGGACTGAAAAAGAAAGAGCCAAGCTTATGAAAAATAGCTCATGCCTTCAGGCTCATTTTAAAAATGTGTTTTATTGACTTTTTACTCGATTAAAGGATATTCTCATTCTCTTCTTAGGTACTGTCCACTGTTTCATACTGCACATCAAGAGATGATGAAACAATGCAAAAAGCTCAGGTAAAGCAATCCAGAGCCACTGTGTGAACGAGTTCATGATTCTCTCAGCATCTTGGAAAAATGAGCTCTTGAACTATTCGGAAATCCCATTAAACCCACACATGGATAGAAAATAATAGCATTTCCAGAATGTCCGTATGTGCACTGACACCATGAAATACTAAGTATGAGTAGAACCGATGATTTCCATGAGCACTTCTGAGTTAACTGCTGTGAGCAGGAGAAGCTTGCAGGCAGCTGAACCTGATGGCATTGCAAGTACCAAAAGATGTTTTTCATTGAAAAATCTCTGAAGTAGAACTATGAGCAGAGATACAAAGACTGTTTAGAGATCACATCAAGTGCTAAAAACCAAATCCCTTTCTTCACTTGGAATAGCCTTTGCCCTTAAAAAGAACATGCAAATGCGTCTTGTGTGGGAAGATCTGTCTGTAGCCATCCCTGCAATTTTACTGTATGCAGCTTTGGGGGAGTCAAGTGAATGTCTCTTCTTCCTCTCCCCTCTAACCTTTTTAAAAAAGGTTATGAATTTCATTTGCACATAAAGAAAAAATATCCTGAAAATGAGATTTAGCTCAAATATGACTTTCTAGAACAGGACTGTGTATTCCTCTCCAAGTAATTTTAACTGAATGACTAAAAATTTCAACTGAATTATTAAAAATAGAAAGATTCTATTTCCTTATTGCCAGAAAATTTCTGAGTGCTCTGAAGTCAGTTGGCTCAAAAAGTATCACTAATAAATAGACAGAATAAAAATAATTCTCAATTTTAAATTCAGCAATACAATTTCTAGTTTCTAGGAGACTTTTCCACTACATTACAAGTTATGCTTATAAAGTCCTTCACATTTAAAATGTGGTTAATGATTTTTTCCTACAGCTCAGGATGAAACCAAAGTAGCAATACAGGAAGAAATTACTATCTATCATCTGTTTTGCTACCCCCTTTGCAAGTTCTCACTCCATAAAAAATGCAAAGCAGCTTGTTGCTCCTTTGCTGAAAGTAATCTCTCTGGTAAATAATGTGCTTTTACCCCCATGTCCTGAGATGTGTGTGGACCTGAACAGTCCCTGAGGAGCATGCAAGAACTTGCTGCTTCACAGTAGCCTGCACATATGAGTCTTCACTCACTCCTTCTCTCATTCCTTTGTTGACTTTGCCGTATAAATAGCAAGAACAAAAGAAGTGGTAAGAAGAGATTTTGCAACAAAAGTAATCTAATAAGATGTTAGGTCTTACTAGGGGCATAATTTTAACTAAGGAGGGGAATCACTGCCTGGCAACAGCTTTGAAAAATATATGCTGGAGTTAATAGTGCCAGCAAAGTGACAATGCCATCAGAACACCGAAGAGCAGATCTTACTGCAATGAGTGAACAGGAAGGTGGAGCAAACACCAACTACAATAATCTTTCCACTGTTTAGTTTGGAGGCTTGCACCCTTTTCTGAAAGCCACAACTCATGACCAATGGGTAAAGTCCAGAGTAGAAAAAAAAAACAATTGCAAGGTTAGATAGTATGAGCTAAGAGGAAAGACTGAAAAAATCAGGGTCCAGTTGCTGGACAAGGCAGAGCAGAGTCAGTATGACAGTAATCTGGCAAATTAACCGCTGCTGCAATATATAAAGGTAAAA
>VXBQ01011780.1:718522-730677 GCA_013400175.1 Phainopepla nitens | reverse complement strand
CTTTGCCGTATAAATAGCAAGAACAAAAGAAGTGGTAACATCAGAACACCGAAGAGCAGATCTTACTGCAATGAGTGAACAGGAAGGTGGAGCAAACACCAACTACAATAATCTTTCCACTGTTTAGTTTGGAGGCTTGCACCCTTTTCTGAAAGCCACAACTCATGACCAATGGGTAAAGTCCAGAGTAGAAAAAAAAAACAATTGCAAGGTTAGATAGTATGAGCTAAGAGGAAAGACTGAAAAAATCAGGGTCCAGTTGCTGGACAAGGCAGAGCAGAGTCAGTATGACAGTAATCTGGCAAATTAACCGCTGCTGCAATATATAAAGGTAAAATTATATTTCCTTGTTCACTGGGAACAGTAGCCTGAAACATAGCAAGGAAAATAGACTGGGTGTCAAAAAAAAAAAAAAAAAACCACCCTAAATCCTATAGGTAAACATAGTATGCATTGCCTGGTGATATTTAGAAATCCCAATCATGGAACCTTCTGGGGATGAGATGTAGGAATAACTGTAGAAAACAAATCAGCCTGCCTTAAGATTGGATGGATGGACTAGATAAATTCTTCCCAGCCCTATCTTCTATAAGTATTATTTTTATCTAGCCACATTTTAATCTCACTTGGAACTGCAGAATTTATGCTAATATTACAAGGAATATGTCTCACAATAGGTTTATACTGCTGAGCAGTCATTGATAGTTTGAAGCCTGTAATAAATATGTTTTGTAACTAATGAAAAGTTATACATACCAAACTACCAGCTGAAGAAAGACTGCATATTTCATTGCAGTAATTTTTCACTGCTAAGGACATCAATATTTTTCTCATGTTAACCTCTGTGAATTAAAAGATAGACTAGTGTTCAAAAGCTTATGTATGATGTGGATATACAAATCTCAATTTTACACAGAAAAAAAAAATTACATAGATATAAATTTTTGGCTATCCAGACAGTTACTACACAGCTGGCACTTCTGTTGCTGTCTGTTACAGTCTGTTTGAAATTACGACCATCTCTCACTGTAAAAGCTTGCAGAAAACTTGACAATGGTTTCTGATCACTTTTTTTTCATTTTCACTGCTCAGTAACAAGACCTGTGGAGGACACCTGCTTCTACCTTCTGGACATAACTTTCTGCAATCTTGACTAGTAGAAAATAATAAACCTCAAAACTTCGTTATAGTGGTAGCCAGCTCTGTCATAGCGATTTTCCATTCCCCTCTAGAATTCAGAACTTCAGATTCATTTATTAGGAAAATCTGAAAGATATTCTGGAGTACAGTGTCTGAAACACAGAACGCAAACTTGCTATTTCCTTCTTTTGTGCATTCTGTGTTGTTTTCCTCATTTGTTCGTATGTTACACTGTCAGGCACATTGGAATTAAGCAGAAGATATGACCCAGATGTCAGTGCATTTGTAGTGGAAAAAGGCAGTTTCAGAGTCTAGTGCTTAATAAAATTTTTGCATGATTTCCCTACAGCTGTTATCCATGTGTTATTTCAGGATAGCTGAAACATTGCACTGTTTAAGAACTGAAACAAACACTCAAAACATGCTTAAAATGCAATTCCACAAGTTACTTTAATGTGGGATATAAGTCTAACAGAGTATTTGGGGCTAGCGCTGATAAATAACCACTATGTTATCCTTGCCACCAGATTCTGATCCCAAAACCAAAAACTTACTAAACATATGTATTTGCCATATGTAATTATGGCATCCTGATTTAGTCACTGGAGTCTCTTCTTTCCCTGAGGTTTAATCCTGTTTATTTTTGACACAATGTGGGTTCTTGTTGCACTCTAGAATCTAGAGAAAAAAAAAGTCTGTGGATTAAAAAAAAAAATTATATAGAAGTCCTTCCATATGAACTCCATGTCTGATGATTATAAGGGCCACAACTATGTGTAAGTTTCAAATAATAGTCCTGAAGCTTTAAAAAAACAACAACTCGCTTTCTCTTTAAATGTTAAAGAAAGCAGGAATTGGTTTGCCCTATGCTATGAAGCAGGATGTGATCCTTCTTCATTTCCTACACCACCTTTGAACACTGAGCTTTTGGCCTGTCTGTCACACAATAGATATGTAATAGATACTTCAACAACTGTTAAGCTTACCCTAAAAACAGACAAAAACAAACATCTATGCTTATGAATACACTGCTACTGCACTTGGGTGGCCATCTGCAAGAGAAGAGATGCTGGGACCAAAGTCTTCTCTGGTATATTTCCAATGACCTCAAGGTTACATCAAGACCTACTTGCCCATTGCACTTACTGATACACATCAGGACTTTTAAATAAAAACATATCTTGGGTGAGAGAGTTCCAGAAACAGATGCACAAAGCCTTAGAAGGGTTTTATACTCAGCATGGTGTAACTGAGTGATCCTGTCCAGCAAAACACCGGAAAAGCACATTAATCAAGAGCCAAAAGCCCACATTCTGGATTTTTTTGTTTATCTTAACATAATTTGTTTACATAAACTTTGCACAATATTTTTCAACCCACTGTTCCTTTGGTATTTACTTATCTTCCTAGAAAAAGCTTCCTGCCAAATAAATAATTAGAAAATAGATTTTCCCCTTCCTAATTATTAATTATTGCTGCTTGTAAGAGAAGATATTTAAAGAGACTTGATAGTCAAGAACAGCCTCCTCTGATATGTTCATCAGTAGTCCCACAATTTCAGCCCTTTGCACTGTTTCAAATACAAATAGAACATAAAATGATTAGAAAATATAAGGTATATACAAAGGCAGATGGCTGAAAAGATCATTCCAAGTTCCAAAAAAAAAAAAAAAACCAACAAAAAAAACCCCATTAGACTGTGATTTAAGAAGGCATTTTATGAAGGAAAGGAGATTTTGCAGAATTTCATGAGGGCAGGCATTATAAAGAGGAGAACAGTTGCAGACACCTAGAAGGTGGCTGAGTATTTACTTCTGCAGAGTACGGAGCAGAATCCAGATCAACAGAGAAACTCTATGGCATCTAAGAATGATCCTTCCATGCCCAGAGCTCTGGCTATAATCCCAGGTAAATACTGACATGTGTCCTCTCATGCTTCAGAGCAGAACACTGGATATTTGACCTTCAAATGCTCTAGTGCTGTCGAAAAAATGTTTTTACAAAACTACTGGAAATGCAGGTATCAAATTTCCTTCTAATACCTCCATTAGAAGTAATTAATGATGGGAATTTATAGGTTTGCACAGAACCAGTCACTTGCAGGACAAATCACTACGGATGTTCATGACAGAATTTGTTTTTCTTTTTTAAAACACCTTAAATAACCGCAGAACAGACACCTTTGAAACAGGCTTCATTGTTAAAAAGTGTTGGCCTATCAATAACAAAACAACACACCCTCAAAAGCAGCTGCTTCACATTCCATTCATCAATCTTTGGTTGCTTATGTCAAACAGTGACAGGTTTAATGCATTGAGAGATAGGAGTGTGTCCTTGGCTCTAGCAGGAGGGAGGAAATGACGGCTGAGCACCAGCTCACAGCACTCATACTGAAAAGCCTCCAGACTGAACTGGGGCCTTGAAAAAACTCATCCTTCCATGCCCTGGGATCACCCTGCACAGACACCACAGGAGGCACAGATGTGTGTGTGTGTCACCCTGAGCAAGGACAAAAATAGCAATCTCTGAACTTTTTTTTCTGGGTGCACTTTGGGCAATGCAACAGTAACAGACAAAAAGCCTCAGGTACTATATACTGAGCACTTCCTGATCTCCCCTAGACTTAAAAAAAACCCACCCACAAACACAAGCAAAAGAAGTATGTTTGTACATACACATATACCAGAATGTTTTGCACTAACACAAAGCAAATAGCCCCTGCAAATGTAAGCACACCCTAAGCAGCCAAATAGTGTGTCCAGTTTCAATAATTTTGTGGGCAATTCTGAACCATGGAAAGGAAGTACAGGTATCTTCAAAAAACACGTGTCCTAAAAAGAGCAAGTGGTGGTACCTGTTGCCTGATGAGATAGCTGGCAGAGGAGAGAGCTGGAGAGAACAGGAACAAATGTGGAGGGCTGTTGTTCTGAAATATTCCCATGATTTAAGGAAACACAAGGCATAGGTGGTATGAATTAAGATCTCTGCTTCCCAATGACAGTTTTGTACATAGCATTTGGGAAGCTATTTGATCACAGGTAGCACTGGAACTTTGTCCTGTCTTGCAGTGTCCCTGAAACAAATGTGTTTACCCTGGTAATCTGCTGATTAAAGGGAAAAATAGGGCTGCAAGGCTGAGCTCGAGTTGGATCCTGTTTCCCCACAAATCTGGGAACATCTCCAAGAGTTCTCAGGACAGACCTAGATTTCCTTGGGGCTTCTTCCCCCCAGCTGCTTCACAGCTTGCTAGGAGAATCAGGACAAGCTCATTCCCATGTGCACATACCCAAGATAATTTGTTTGGGAAAGAGAGGCATCAGCTTCAACCACAAAGACAGCAATCTTTCCTGTAAGTTTGTAACACCCTCTGGTGCAGCAGAACATGTCAGTATTGAGCAAGAAATTCAAGACACTACTTTATTCTATTTGTGGTATATATTGTTATTAAATTTGTGTTGAACACAAGACTAAGTATATTTTAAATTTTAACCAAAAACCTGGTCATATTCCCATCCTTACACTGGGCACTATTTCCCGATAGAAAGAACGGTTATGTTCATACCCTGGTCGTGGCCTACTTTAGCCAAGGAAATACAATGGCTACATTACTGGAGCTGTTTGGGACTGCAGCATCTGTCTTATGAAAATACTCTGAGGGGGCCTGTTCAGTTTTGAGAACAGATGACAGAGAGGACCTCCCCAGTGTATATAAATATCTAAAGGGTATTTGCCAAGAGGATGGAGCCAGGCTCTCCTCAGTGCTGCCAAGCAATAGGACAAGAGGCAATGAGCAGAATCTGATGCACAGGGAGTTCCACCTGAACATGAAGAACTTCTCTACCGTGCAAGTAAAGAACAGATTGCCCAGAGAGCTGTGGATTCTCCTTCACTGCAGATACTCAAGAACTGCCTGGACACAATCCTGTGCCATGTGCTCTGGGATGGCCCTGCTCGAGCAGGGAGGTTGGACCAAGTGACCCCACCGTGGTCCCTTCCAGCCTGACCCATTCTGTGATTCTATGAACAGCAGTTTTGGCCACCCAGCTCTAATCCAATTAAGAATACCTATATTTTACTGAGAAATACCAGTGGTGTAGTCAGTGTCAAGGCATATTTCCTGAAAGATTGTCCTGGTTATAATGTAAGCAGGGCCTACCTTGGCTAAAAGAGCCAATAGTTATTTAGCCAACTCAAGAACCAGTTGACACCTTCACCCAGAAAGATAATAAAAAAAGTAAATGTTACTCTCAAGATCCTCCACCTTCTCTGGGTATTATATACGGTTAGAGTGAAAAGTGTCTCCTAATAACCACTGACCTGAAAAATCTGTTCTACCACACACTTGCTTTAAAATTCGGTAAAAGGGTATTAACAGTACACCTCTCACATCCTGGGGTGCTGGGAGATCAAATGCATCCAAGACTGGGAGGCACTCGCATGCTTCAGTGATGCAAGCTATGGAAGAATCCAAGATAGACAGATAATCCTCATTTATACCATATGGGGAAACACTAAAGCAGAGGGAAGTTAAGCAACCTGTCACTCAAAAAAAATATGTGGAGAGTGTCACAAGGAGAATTTCATCCCCTCTCTCCAGTACTTCAGACATTTGGAACAAGCTTCAAGATGAAGGATATTACTGGAAATAACAGCATGGGAGACAAGTGACTAGCAGATTCCCATCTACATAGCCCAGTGCATATAAAACACCCTCTCCTCTATCCCGTCACTGGTATTAGCATATAGAGCACGAAATGACTGAATGCAGCATGACTATAATCATTTTGATAGCGATTGTTTAAGTCAGTCAAGAGAAGAGCTGGCTGTCACTTGCAATCCTTTTGTTTGAAAGGTGGCAGCACCAGCTCTGCCTCAATCCTTCTGCAGAATCTTACACCTCTGAGCATCAAGGGCTCGCTACCACCAAACAAGTTTCATGGCAATGTATTAACTAATGACATTGGGAGAATGAGTCTTGATTTCCACTGGCATTACCTCTGCCTGGGTGGTTTAAAGAAAAGGAAATCAGTTAAGGAACAGCAATTCAGAAGACATAAATATGGGGACAGAGACGCCCATGGGATTTGTATGTTAGTTTTGCTTGCAACAATGGATTAGAAAATCAGATCAAGAGTTAAAAAAAAAAAAAAAGGGCAAGAAACTAAATATGGACTTGTAAGGATTACTGCAAACCCTGCAATTTTGAAATATAGGTCTAATAAGAAGATATTCATGGGTCCAAAGAGTTTATACTTCCCATGTGTGCATTTACAACAGTTACCCACCTACTGTATTTTCCATGTGCAAAAACAGTCATATGTAGTGATTTAAACTACCCATGGAATCAACACTTTAAAGAATTATTTTTTCACTAAAAATGTTCGAATAAAAACTTATTGTTTTTCATAAGTGTTTACAAATCAGAAAAATGTACTGCTGTGTCTTTAAAAGAAGCACCAATATTTCATCAGATATTTTACTACAAATTTCATCAAGCTCAGCCCTCCAGAAATGTCCAGTTAAAAACAACGCATATTTTTAGAATTATTGGAGCTATAAAAAACATATATTTATAATATTAGCAAAGAATGCATAGCAATTTGCTATGGCAACACTACTTCAGAATTCAATGATACAATTACACATGAAAGCAGCTTACTTAGATATGAAATTTTATGTCTGTCCTTACATCACATACATATTTAAGCTTTTCCAGAGAACAACATCGACATTCCAGTCAAACATTTAAAACACAGGTGTCTGATTTTTATTTAGCTATCAAAAGCCTTTCATTGTGTAACACTACATTCAGCAGTTCTCTTGATTCTCTCCAGAAAAAAAACAAAGTCCTGAGCTTGTCAAGTTTAAATTTAAAACAGCAAAGTACCCTGACACACTCCTGCTTTCTGATGGCAAATGCTGATGGAGTACTGTCCTCTCTCCAAGACTACAATGATTCTCACACTATTCTAAATAATACTTTCCATAAACAGCGACAATTGTGAAACTCACTGCATTCGCATAGTAACGGAGAAGGACCAACAAGGATGTATGGCCACAATTGACTCATTATCAATTCAAGAGCATAGGTGTGGGAACATATCTGCAACTTTTTAGCCATCACTACTGCTATATTTTTATTTTCATGAGTCACTGTAGCTATAATTTGCACGAGGTGTACTGCTACATGTTTTTAGTGGATAAATTTGGAATTTTCATAGCACTTCTAGTAGTTTGCGTGGCCAGAAATCATTATGTTGCCCTACAACTGTGCAACATGAAACAGGGGAATCTCCTCTTTGAAACTCAGGCTTTTTACAAAGTATTTTAAAATGCAGACATCATTTTTATCATAAATAATTTTATTTCACTTGCTAGGACTCCCTGTTTTAGTTTTCTCAACTACACCAATTAATGCAGACATTTTCTGGTCCAAGGGAGTTTTACGAATTCTTTACCTCCTGGAGACAGTAAAGAGTTTTGTGAGATGCACATGAGACAGCAAAGAAAACTCACAGGGTTTAATCCTTGCTTTGCCAACACTTCCCCCTGAGACTGTGGATAAAAGACAACCTCACCCTCGCTGCCCCACTAGCTTCGGTTTCCTTGAAAGGATCTCGAAATAGACTAATAGACCACCTGTGAGAATATCTTAAATTCATTAAGCTCTTATAAGGAATAAAATTTCTCACTACTAATAATTTAGTCCTATTGCAGATCCATTTAAATAGAGATACTGCAAAACCACTTCACATGTCTATTAACTCTGAAGTGACCAGTGAAGTGACCATTATTTGTGACATTTCTCCAGTCTGAGGTTACTCAAGCTTCCTGTTACACCCATTAGAACTCTTATATAATCTCTAAGGTAAAAACTTAAAATGCATGAATTCAGAGCTTTCTTTCAGAGTACTCCTTATTCTTACTTTTCCTGCTTTGCAATTATTAGTGGCCTACAGCAATTTTCCCCCAGGCCAAGTACTATTATCAATGCTTTTACACAGCTTGGCCTTTCTTTCTAATCAATCATGGAAACATGGTCCAGAGAGAATCTCCTCTTTGTCAGGTGACAGAAAACCACATTATTTTTCTGTTATTCATTCTATCAAAATATTAAGTCCTGGGAAACTTTCACATGATAATTTATAGGACTTTTTGCAGAAGGAGTTGGCCAACATGTCCTAACAGACATCATCTCTAATAAAGGATTATTCTTTTCAGGAAAAGCTCATATTGTTCCTTCATTTGTAGCAGAATGTACCATATTTGCTATGTGACAAGGAAATGCCCTTCCCAGCCTTTATTTGCTCATCAGCTGGGACTTGCACTTGGTTTTGTTTGTGTTTCTTTCCCTACTTGGGTTTGGTTGGGTCTTTTTTTCTTATTTTTAAGATGACTGGTAATATGTAATGGTACTATGCTCCCTTTGAAACAGGAGTGCAGGTTATCAAATGTAAAAATCATCCAAAGTGCCCTTTTTGTAGACCATTCAGGTTGAAAAAGTCCTCTGAGGTCACCATTAACCCTGGACCATAATGTTCACCACTAGATCATGTCCCCAAGTGCCACATCCACTCAAGTTTTTCAACAACTTAAGAGATGGTGATTCAGCCACTGGCTTGGGCAGCCTGTTCCAATACCTGAACAGTCTTTCAGTGAAGAATTTTTTTCCAAACATTCAATCTAAACCTCCCCTGTCACAACTTGAGGCATCAGCCTCTCATCCTGTTGCTTGTTAATTGTGAGGAAACACTTCACCTTGCTACAGCCTCCTTTCAGGTAGTTTTTCAGAGTTATAAGGTCCCCTCTGAGCCTCAAAGGCTCTTTATTACAGCCAAGACACTAATTTTTAGAGCCCAAAGCTTTGCTCCTCGCTTTGAAAGCCTCCAGTGTATGGAAAAAGCCTCACTTAGGTAAAATCTCCTCACTTAGAGTTCAAACCCTCACGTTCTTCTTTTTTAATACCTCATTTGGAGCATCCAAAGACGTATTTTTAGGGTATAAAGTCCTGATTTTAAGGCCAAAAAATTCATTTTAAGAGTCCAAAACTGTCTATTAATACCCATGGAAGGAGAGAAGAAATGATGGTTTTGTCAAGGTTCAGATGACTAATGAGAGACTAAGAATTTGTTTCATTACTGAGTTGTTAAAGTTTACCTACAACTGACATGTAATATCTAGGACATAGATGATAATAGCAAGAAAAAAAAATTAAGGAGGGCAGATGTGATAGCTGTGTACAAGTATAAGACAGAATGTCTTTAAGGAATAGAGAGTCTAATTACTTATTTAACCAACAAAGGGTAGAATAGTAAAGAAGGGGCTTAAAGAAATCATTCTAGAAATAGCTCTGATGGAAGAGGAGAGACATGCAAGCTGAGACTTTTGAAAGGTTCATGCCAGGACACCTACATATATATCAAATGGCAAAAACCATCAAATTATTAAAATCTACCATGCCCTATTAAATAGGACTTCCTAAGTACATCTAAGAAGTGTCAGACTGGTTTGACTTCATATCAGATCATAAAAACTAAAATCAATCTGCCTTTAAATAAAAAAAGATAAAAAACAACAGCAATAACAAAAATAAAAGCCCAAGAAAAAGCAAACAAAAATGGTTTAAAGGCACTAATATAAAAATTTCCAGTTTAAAATGTCACTCACACACTTACCTGGGGTAATGAATCTTGTTCTGATCAGTTTCACACCAGCAATTTGTAAACAAACCAGAGGGTTTGTTCACTGATGAACAATAACATTGAATAGAGGTCAGCAGAAAGTTTTACAAAGAAAGATTGCTGGAGCTCAAATCTATCTGTTGAGCTGAGTAAATACAAGAAAAGAGGAGTGCATTTTAACATTGAACTATAATATTGAAGGGTAAGAAGCAAAAACCAAAGTGGGAGATGAATTAATTAGTGTGGTGCCCAGAGGTAGGGGAGGAAGGATAATGAAGAGTAGTGGGATTAAATTAGGAAAAGCAAAATTTAGGCTGAGTATAAAGAAAAAAAAAACCTTACTAATAATGAGTTTTACCATTTCGGGAATTAGTCTCTCAGGTGAAATGATGGAAACACCTGTCTAAGACTGAGGACTTTTAAATTTAGGTTGCACAAAAGCATTAATGCACGAGGCACGAAGTGTGCGCAGAGGCACACACACACACACGCTTTGGGGAACAAAACAGGGCTGGTAGGGACAGAGCGAGCGGATGCAGCCACATCCTGCCTCAGCTCCATGGCTACAGTGCAATTACCAACATCCTCTTCAAGAAGTGCCCAAAACACAGCCTACACACACGTGGCACAAGTTCTGCTTGGAAGCACTGCCCACGTGGAAAAGAGATGGCCACGTGCACAAGCAGGTGGTTGGCAGGAGTTCCTGACCCAATGTAGTTCCAAGCACAGTGGGGTAAGGACACATCAGCACACCTGGTCTTTGCTCCCACTTCCAGCATTAGCCCACTTTGCCACCCTTCCAGTTTGATGGTAACAGCAAAAGAAATCTATAACCAAAATCTAGTAGCATTTTGTTCAGGTAATTTTGTTTGGAGATTAGTGAGCCCATGCCACACCATTCAGAGGCCAGGCTTGGTGCTCCAGTCACAGCTCTGTGCTTTTGAGCACTTTCTGGAGTCAATAGTGCAGTTCAGAGGAACAGCTGCTATTGCTCCTGCCTCTTCATTTAGTTCATGAAGGCCAAGCAAGCCAGCTAACACCATCATAAAACAAAATAAAGCACCCCTTCAGAAAGGGCTGCAAGACGAAAATGCCATACACTGCAGCTGGCAATCTGATGTCTTGTTTATAGCACTTTTCCTGCTATCTTAAGTGGGAAGCATCACCCAAAACTGCTCTAACATTTTTTTTCTGGGGTTTGCTTTGCCTACCTCACATAAAAGTAAAAAACAGCAAAACCCTTGCAGGTAGTTTTGAGAGCACTGCCGGGACCACAAACTGGATAAACAGTTTGTGCCTAATAACAGGCAGGCTGTTCACCCAAGTGAAAAAGAAGGGTTAAACACTGTAGCTTTATCAGGAAATTTGAGGCTTTACACTGGAAGCAATTTGTTCAATGGCTATTTTGACCATAGAACTTCCTAATCTCAGTTCCCATAAAGTTTGGCTTGGAGCCAGCCAAAATGGTTCGTTTCAGCTGCACAGATATCTTCCACAGAGGAAATAAAAGGATTTCAAACCCCGGAGTCATTTCCTTTGGTTCTCGGCTCATTCAGAAAAAATGTCCTTTCGGTCAGTGATATCTCTAACTTAATTCCTGCAGCATGACTTTAAAAAAAAAAAGAAAAAAAAAGTCTTTGTGGGAAACTTTTTCTGAAGGTTTGGAAGTGTGCCCTATAAGCACTTTGCCAGTTGGTGTAAAATACGTTCTTTGCTCCCAGAAGTTTGCAAAGAAAAATGTCCTCTTCACTTCTACATTAACTCTGAGCTTTCCAGAAATTTTTACTCATCTAGCAGTCTCCATTTAATAATTAAATGAGATATTCACACTCATAAACACAGATGTATGAGTTTACAGAACTGTGCATCAAAATAATCCACTAAATGTATTTTAATCACAGGGATTGATGCACGTGCAGCTTCAGAGGTAGTAGTGCAAGCAGAACAAGCAAGCACTTACCGAGTGCAGCAATGTATTTCCCAAAAGTATCATAGACTTTGAGACATTGTAAGCCTCGGTATCTCGTTTCTGAGAGTAGTTGACAAACATTTGAAGATTCAGCCCTGAATCTGAAAAGTGATCCAAAAGATCCAAACAGGATATGTTTAAAATGAGCGTGCAGGCCAGCTAACATAAATACCAGGAGTATAATGTCTTCTCCAAGTGAGTGGGATATGTACTTCTTGAGGCTGCCACCATCTTAAGCATGTAGCCAGGGTTTCACTGAAACAACGGACATAACATTTTTGACACGCAATCTATCTGTAATGATCAAATTCATTCCAAGACCCGTGAACACTACCTTTACATCATCATGAAAGGGAGAGGAACTT
>VXBQ01011780.1:660789-715740 GCA_013400175.1 Phainopepla nitens | reverse complement strand
GGGGAGATTTACAGACCAGATAATTTTTCTGAGGACAAAGTGGACCTACACTGTAATTGTAATGGTACCTTTTTCTTGTTCTTTTCTAAAGCTGTATGTAAATTCAAACCAAATGTCAACTGGAAATTTTTTTCCCCTTTTACATTCCACTCATCTTCTCCCTTTCAGGAATGCCAAACTCAGGAGCTGAGTGTCAGTAAAGACTGTCCAAATTAAAACAAAATTTCTGGTTTTACTTAGTCCAATGGGTAACATGTGCTTCCACTCTTCCCTAAAACACAGTGGGAACATGAGGCTTTAAAAGTGCAATCTGAAAATCCTATTTTCTTACAAGGCTTATTAATATGAAATGACTTGGTGAGAGTCAGAACTTCCACTTAAAAGAATAGAAGAACATTTCATAGCCAGTCCTCTGCCTTATCCTCACTTCCAAAACACTGAAAACTCACCTTGCTGGGCTTTTGAAAGTAAATCTGACAAAACCCTTTTGGAGTTTTTTATTTTGGTTTGGTTTTTTATGTGCAAACCTGCAGACATTTCCAAGGCCTCACACTGGAAAACACACAGGTAATTTGCAAGGAGATGAACTGTAAGAGAGCCACACTTCACTCCTCCAGCTCCTGCTCCCAAGAATTTCAGCCAACCACCACAGCTTCCCCCACACACTCCCATGCACCCCAGTACAGCCAGTCAGGCTGGCTCAGAATGAGTGAGACAGTTGCCCTTTATTTTAACTCAAGAGCCAGGCTTTTTCTTCAAAGAGCTGCCCTAGAAGCCACCTCCTAGGTGAAGATTTGCTCAGAAGGGCTGTGGATAGTGTGTTGGAGTGTCACAGTCCCAAGAGCCCTGAGTCAGCACCCAGACACAACGGCCCCAAGGAGAGCAGTCCTAAAGGGAACATGCCTCCCAGCTCCCTCCCCAGTGCTCCTTGTGGGGGTGCAGCTACTGAGAATATTTGAGCAGTTGTATGAAAATACATCTTACAATATTTGCCTGGCTCCAGACTCAGAATATTGGTGGAACTCTTCAAAATAAGTGCATGCAGTGGGGCAAGAGCTGACCCCACTCTCAAGCAGGCTTCTGCCACAACTCCCACTGTCATAAAAACTGAGTTTGCTCCACCCTCTGTACCAAAACTTGGCTGCTCTGGTGGTCAGAAACTCTCACCCACATTTAACCACGGCCTTTTTACTCTCACTTATTCTTGCTGCCAGCATTGTGCACACATTGTTTTTTCCCTTCCCTAATACCAGACATTGATTTCTTCATAGAAATTCCTATTTTGTTCTGGTTTTGTAAATGCTCTTTTAAATGCTAGGTCTTCCATTCCTCACCAATCCTTCTCTATACTCTTTTGAGTGAGAAGAGCCCTCAGCATTTCCAAGAACTAAATTGAGACCATAGGAGAATGAGTTTGACTGCATGGAAAAAGGAACAAACTCTAGCTTTTGTATTTAGGGCAGCAAGAGGAGGGGAGGTCAAACAGGTTACCTGGCTAGAAAGAAGTGATAGGAACAACCCTATCAAATAGTTCAGGAGAAGAAATTAAAGTGGGAATTAACCAATTTAATATGCCAACTATTATTTCCATACCAAACCCATAACATTCTTAGTTCCCTAATCAAAACTCAAAAAATTAATAAATAAAACCATATTACCCTCTTACAAATAAAAACCACCAGGCTAGAGAAGCTAAGTGGACATACTGTAATGCAAAGTAACCATGGAATCACTCAAATGCAGTGCTGACAACACAATTGAAACATCAGTGGCTCCCTAAGTGTTTTAAGCCTTAAGAAATAAGATGGATGAATTTAAATACATACTACAGTCAGAAAACAGTCACAGAAAAACTGTAAAAGCAAGGCAATGAGCAGATCATCTTACCACTAAGATCTAACATGCATGGCAAAGACAGAGCAGGCTGTGCTGGTGGAGTAGAAATGATCAGACAAAGCATGGCAGAGAGAGTAACATATAACCTGCATGAACTGAAATGCAGAACTATGCAGAAAAGCAGTAAGTGGAGTGCTCATAGAGGACTTTTATCATCCCTACACAGATTGGGTAAAATGGGATGTAATGCAAATATCACATTTTTAGGTGCTGTTTCAGAGAGCAGCTGCTTAGGAAGCCAAGAACAGATGCAACTGTTAATTTTAAATGACCACAGAGAAGGTTATAGGACAAATTGACAAAAGTGAACACTAACAAATTGCAACAACAGATGGTATTCACCTCCCAGTTTGAAAAGAGCTCCAGGACGCAATAACTGACTACACACACTAAGAAGTGGTGTGCAGGTTTTGGTTTTTTTTCCCTAAAACTGACTTTGTACCTGAGGATTGGCAGGTGGTACACATGGTCCTAACCTTCTGAAAACACTCCAGGTAAGATCCGGGTACGTAAAGCCCTGAAAACTTGATGTCATATCACCAGAAATTACAGAAACAAAGTAAAATCAATGGAAATAAATTACATTGAAATAGTTAACCTGGCTTTTGGCAGTTTGTCTCACAGACCTATTGGAGTGCTTTGAAAAGGTCAACAAGCCTGTGGATAAAGGTGATCTGGCTAATATAGTCCGCTCGGATCTCCAAAAGACATTTGACAAGGCCCTCACAAAAGACTTCTTAGGAAACTAAGCAGCCATAGCTTAAGAGGGAAAGTTCTTGGATAAACAGCTGGTTAAGAGATAAAAACAGAGGGTAGAGGGCATGATCTCTCTTACAAGGGCAGAGCAGGACCAGTGGACCTCCACAAGGAACTTAAGCAGGACCCATACTGCAGAACTCACTTCTAAATGACAAGGAGAGGCTAAGCAGTGAGGTGACAAGATTATTTAGGAGACAAAACAGGAGACGCATCTGTGATGAGCTACAGAAGAACCTTATTAAAGTAAGCAATTGGGTAATAAACCAGAAGAAGAAATTAAATGGAGAAATTAAATGGAGATAAATGTAGTCATGCACATGGGAGAAAATTCTAGTTTTACATTATGATGTCCTTTGAAATGTCCATAAAAGTGTCAGCTTCCTATTTGCTCAGAAAGGCAAATTGAATTCCAGGAATTATTACAAAAGAAGCAGAAAGCAAGGCAAAAAATATCCAGCAGAAATATCTACATATATTTCCTTGTCAGCCCCTCCTTTCCCATAACTTTTGAACTGACTGACCCCATTCAAGCAAATTTGACAGAGGTAGCAATCTCAAACAATTTTAAGTTCCAAAACCTCAATCTCATTACTAGACGTTGTTGAAAACACAGCAGAAGTTTGTTAATCCCAGCAGCCTCAGAAGGATTTGTTGCACATCATACTTCCCCCTCCTTTAAGTGTAACAATTTTACCACTTCTGCAGTAAAACCCCAAGAAAATAGAGCATGGTAGGCAGAGCTATGCAATTCTTTCTGATGTAAGAACTCAAATTCATCCAACTTGATAAATATGCATGTCTCCAAAACTAGAAGCATATTTAATGTCTGTTCCATTACTTTCTTCTCTAATAACTGTCTATACTAGAAAAAAAAACCTGTTCCTATTTAAAGAGGAAATTACTAAAAACAATGTGCAACAAATAAACAAAAATTAAACACTAAAATATTGAGCACGGATTTCTTTTTTCCCCCCTTAGTTTTGGAACTTTTTCTAAAGATGCTTTTCATCAATTATGTGGAATTTAACTTGCAATTTACTGTGAGTTGAAGTGACTAACAAGAGCTACCAAGATACCTCAAGCAAACCAGGTCACTCAGACTTTTTCTTGCTGTTTTGTGATTAAAGGCTGACCACAAAAACCTTTACATTCTGCAGAATGACATGCTTGGTTGGTTAAATATGCAGGCAATTAACATAGAGATAACATGCATTTAAATGGAGGTCCCATTGACCCCCATCTCCTGACTGCAACCTTTGCTCTAAAAGCAGACAGCTTAGCAAAAATATTTAATTAATAAAAAGCCATGAAGGGCAAAAACTCCATTTCAATTTATTTAAAAATAAATAGTGTTTACTGCTCCATATTTAATAAGTTAATAAAAAACAACAGCACAACTAATAGCACAAGCAGTAATGTGCCTGAAAGATCTTTATAAAGATCATATAAAAATACCCAACTCTTTTTGTCCTTTCTTTAGAATAAAACAGAACATTCTATATGCAATGAAATAAAGAAAGACTGTTGTCTTATACCTTTGAGCCCCTTCATTCTTGCCTCTGCCCATGTCCTATCTCAAAGGTGATGCTACAACTTGCTGCAGTGACTCCCATCCGTCTCTTCAAGCATTCCCTACTGTTTCCACCCTCTACTCTCATACCTGCACCTCCCTCCCAAACTCCTTGTTGGCCAAAACCAGCACAAGCTCTGGTTCCAACATAAAGGAGCAACTAGTGAATTACTGTAGTTACTTCAGGTGTGCCAAAACTAAATCCATCTCACATTTCTTCTAGCAGGACAATTGAGTGTCCATTCTACCTAACTGCCCATTTTCTGAAAATATTTAACTTGGTTCTACTTGAAAGTCTCAGCCCTCTTTTGCTTTAAACTGGACAATAAGTTGTAAACTTCTATGTGAATAAAAAATTGACAGCTCAGAGACTCTGAAATTGGAAAGCAAATTAAGAAAATTTAACCATTTGTAATTTTTTAGTAAAACTTGTAGTTTGGGGGTCCAGAGAAACCACGTATCACACCACTGCCATCTAATGGAAGAAAATATCTGCCAATTATTGGTCCTGGGGAAGACCCAGTCAGAAAAAAAATATTTCATCAAGTAGGAGAATCATTTCTAGCACCCCTAATATGGCCTCCTCCTTGTCTCATCTATAAATTTAGCTCTCCTCAAAACATTCTCGGTTGGAAAAACTCTCTAAATGTGATCCAAATGTACGATTATTCTCAGGAGAGTTGCAAGACTGGTTTGGTTTGGGTTTTTGTTTTGTTTTGGGGTTTTTTTTGTGGAGAATTCAGTAGCTTAAAGAAATGTCATTTAACTCCATTCAAAATCCTAATATTACTTACAGCACCGAAACTGATTGCAGACTCTGCTCTTTTCAGAGCTGCAAAGTCCATGGGACAAGGTTGCCTTTATTTTTTTTGTAGAGTTACAATTGTTTCCTATACTGTTAATTAGCACCTAGAGCTTCAGTGCTCACATAAATGTGTATGGCTACCATAGCCTAAATAGATGGAGCAATGCCCAGCAGTCCCTTTCCCAGAAGTGGTGTGAGTGGGTTTTTTTTATGAGCATTGAGGAAACTACATGCTTATTGCCAGTGGTTATGACTTCTCTCCTGTGTTGCACATCTATTCCTCTTCAAGCAATCCTACATCATCTCTAGACAGGCAGCCCTCAGACACCCAGAAACACAGATGTAAAAAAAACGATGGCACAGTCTCAGTGTTTCACAGTACCAAGAAAGAGAACATTTAATTAATTCACCTGGGTAAGCAAACGCTACTCTTGGAAACAAAAGCAGGGGGTGAGCAGTAATAGGGGAAAAGCGAGCAGTGACCTCTCTGCTGGCACACCACAGAAATGAAGGCGTGTTGCAACTCACAGATCTGATTCAGAACGGTTCCTGTTGAGTACCCACAGTCAATAAGAGCCTGTCAATTGGATTCATTATCAAATTGTCACCATATCAAGGCAGCGTATGTTTGGCATATGCTGTATGCTGTGAGAGTGCCCAATGGAGTAGGCTCTACTAGAACTAAGGAGCTGGGCACTGTCCTTCTCCTGCCTCTGCCCCGGATTTCTACAGGTCAGCTGCTGTGCTGAAAGTCTTGAGACTTTTGAGAAAATAATTTCTGAACAGAGTACCATCATTTTTAGAAGAAATGACTTGCCTTCAGATTTACTGGTGTATAGGACGCTGCATCATGGCATCAGAAAAAAAAAGTTTAAGCAAAGTGATTCTTCAAGACATTTGAAAAAACCAAGGCATTGTAAGGGAGCTTTCAACAAAGTTGATTATGAGTCATGTTCAGATTAAAAAAAAATTCCCTTCTGTTCATTTCTGTGATATGAAATAGATATTTCCAAGTCTGCTGAGACCACTAAGAGCCTACTAGCATTACCCAGTCCCAAAATGCACTTCAAGTGCATGCCAAGCCATTGGCAAAGTTTTATACAGTCCAATGAATCAAAACATTAATCACTGTGTACAAATGGAAATTTTACTTTTTTATTTCTCTGGAAGGAAACAAAGTTAAACCAATTATTTGTCAGTGATATGGGCCTG
Source organism: Phainopepla nitens (assembly GCA_013400175.1). Lineage (NCBI taxonomy): Eukaryota > Metazoa > Chordata > Aves > Passeriformes > Bombycillidae > Phainopepla > Phainopepla nitens. Next base: position 709,498 of record VXBQ01011780.1, on the reverse strand, counting down.
CAGATTTTGGAAGCAGTAAATTAAGAATAATCACAGATTAGATATGTCACAGAATACTTGAGCATCTTGGGTATCCTTACAGAAAATATTTGCCAGGCCATGAGTTCATTTATGAAAAGATAATGACCCAGGAAATTTTTTCCTTAATTGCAAAGAAGCCGTTTAAGAAAGTGTCTGGGGAACTAATTAGGAAGGAGTTTCCTCTGTAGAGGACCTGGCTTTAAACTCAATAAACAACTTTTAGAGGTCTTGCTTGAGACAGAGCACTGTTTAGAGGCATTTAAGAATGTTTGCTGAGGTGCAGCTGCATTTTGCAGGCATTGGGGTGGGTATGGCTCTGAGTCCTCACGACGGTGACGCACTGGCCAGTGCTGGCGTGCTCCAGCCATGACGACTTGCTGGGTACAACTCACTGAATCCTTTCCTATTTCACCTCAGCAGACGTGAAAAGCATTCAAAATTATACAGACAGGAGAATCTCTACCTCCAAGCTAAAACAGGATTTTGCAAAACACTTGCACATTTGCCAAGACATAATAATGCCTGCTGGCCAACCCAACAGGTGCCAGGAAAATTGCTTTGTTATGATACCTAAACACCCATGAACACATCATCTGCAAATTCAAGGAGACAACTATGTAGGTATTTTTAATATATATATATGCAGCTTTCCCATCCCTCATATAGCTTCTGGTAACTTCTTAAAGTGATCAGATTTACAGAGCATCATAGCTCATGAACCCAGAGATCAAATGAGCTTTTATTTGCTAAGCTAGGGTGTGAATTTACACTTCATTTGTGAGGGAACAACCTCATGTTTTTTTACTGGCAATTCCTTTAACTTCATTTTGATGTATGCCTGCTGTCATGGTGTTTAGATGTCTCTTTTAGGTATTTTTTCTTAAAACTTGACTCTTGGTCTCATGTGGTTCCATAGCAATATCACTTTTTAATTTAAACAGAAAAAATATTATCTCAGCCTTTACTTATAAAAACCACAGGAGTGAAAGTAAAAAAACACTGAAGTTTAAAAAATCTCCCAGAAAACAGACTAAAAAACCTCCAAATACTTACAAATTTTAAACAACTAGCCTCATGTTGTTTAATGTATCTTTTCAAAACACACAACATTGCAAGTTTGCTTTTTTTCCTTTCAACTGTTTCAAAATGGGGACCCAGTGACGCTGTTGAAGACTTTGTCCTTCTGTCTCTGGAGATCTGGTTTTATCAGCTGGCTTGCTAACCAAAACTCAGCATAGTTTGTGCACTCTGCTCAGGAGACCCAGGAACAGAAGGACTGGATCAGCTGTGGCTGCTGCAGGTCCGTGGTGAGATGGATCAGCAGAGCCACAGACAAAACTTTCTGAGCGCCTGGCCCACACTCGGCACGCATCCGGCTTTCACAAATGCCTCACTAAAATATCCCATATTGCTACACTCTTAATAACTTGAGAACTATTATGCCACTGATTACATAATGCTTTGGAGTGGATCAAAGAGGAGGGAAAAAAAAAAAAAAGAAATGCTAACAAACAAAACTAATGCACAAAAACCCAGCACATCTATTGCTACTCTAGAATCGAAAGCAGGACTGATTTATTAGCTACACAAGTCTAGAGTTTCAAAATTAAATAAGTCTGTTTTACAAATTATTTACTTTCTACAAGATCCATTTCCCCTTGAAGCACACTGTGCATGCCCTCCTAGTGTGAACAGTTTACAGTCTGTGATCAGGCACAGACCTACTTGTCTGGATTTTCTTCCCCTTCAAAATGGCAATTCTGAGAATCATAAATTACACAACACAGTTATTGTAATTCGAGCTTATTCCCAATAAATAAAATTTATTAACTAAATAGCTTTCCATGTAGCTTAGCTCTTTCCCACCAGCTTATTATTTTACATAGACTTGCTTCACATTGCTAGTCACAACCAAATTGTGCTATCTGAAGTATAAGAATATGAATTTAAAACTATGAAGTAAAAATGCCTAATTTCATATAATCACAAATAACCTTCACTCTTCATAGAATATGTCCAGAGAATACTTTGTAAAATTTGAAGTTTTGAAAGTATTTTATCTAACACACATACCCAGGTATCTCTACTATATGAATATAAGCTTTGTTTATCAGAACACCAGAGTAGAAGCCTCCAAGCTCATTGAGCTCCAGTGCATTAGAGTATTTAGGGATGCTGGTGAGCTTAAGCACATGAATAGCAACACTGACACAAGGCAGGAGAGACTCCTTTTGGGAGATATGAAACACCACTTTATCATGCCATTCCCATTATCTCCAGCATTTATAGTAAGCCTCCAGTTATTCCATTTTTGTTACACAAATAAACTCTCAATTTATAAAACAGGTCATGGTAAATTTTATGTCCTGGTCTAAAAACAGCAAGGCAACTGGAGAAATAAAATTGTATGTGATATATGGTGGGTTAATACAGATGACCTCATGGCATTTTTTTTTTTTTACTGTAAACCTACCACAATCCTAATGAGCGCATTTCTGCATCCACAGTTTTCATATTTTAAAAAGAAATAGATCATTGCTAACATTTCCCAACTAGAAAAATGTCATAATGAAATACTAAAATTATAAACAGAGTCACTGTAGTTCCCCTCGTCATGTTAGGTACATTTGTCTCCTAAGACAAACACTGCTATTCAACATATCAAGTCACCCATGGTTTGGAAAAATATACATAAAATGAAGAATATACCAGTGAAGTTTTTGTCTCCTACAATTTACCATGATTCATAGGTTTCAATTATTAAAAAAAAAAAAAAATCCCACGGTTGGAATTTCAGATTTTTAGTTATTCTCCTGTGCTCATCTTCTAAGGTACTAGCAAAATACTCAAAATCGTGCAAGCCCCTGATTAAACCAGGAAGCAAATCTGCATGCATGCAATTACAGTGTCTGCAAGGGCAGACGCAGATGACAGTAATTCATACTCTAAGAAATGGGCTTGTGTATTTGGCAGATTAACTGTTCTGTATTCCATTGCCATGAGGTATGGAAACTGTACTGTGAAACAACCATTACTCATTCCCTCAGCTCTGAGCATGTAGGTCTATCAAAGGCAAGCCAGGCTGGCGAGGGTGGGGGGCGCGGGCTGAGAAGAGAAGAGGCTACACGTTTCACATTAACGCTCCTCTTGAATGGTTTCTTTTATTTCATTTCCCCCCACTTTTTAAATTAGCAAATACAGTAGGCCCAGAAGGGGGAATGCGCAAGGGGAAGAGGGAGAGAGGGGAGAGAAAGGGAAAAAGCAAAAGCAGCCAAAACTCTTCAACTTGTTCATTAGGGGTTTTGTGTTTGAACATCTGAATGAATCATGTGTCTGTTTTTCATTATTCTCCATATGTATTTGTTCTTTGCTTTGTTCAGAGATTTCTGGCCATGTTGTCATGACTGTGCTTATTTTGTTTTATATATTGTTCTGTTACAGGGTGGTTGTTACTTCTCCTCTGCCTCACTTAGCAGCTACACCACCAACAAAGAGCAATCTGAAAATGAGAGGTTATGTCAAAAGTTGTCCCTAGCGAACTCCCTTGCAGTCTATATGACTCCTTCAGATCTGACTGCTTAATTCAGACCAGGGAGAAATCCTTAGATAATACTGCTCCTTATCATAACAGGAATGTTGTGGATATCTTTTTAAAAATCTGAGGAATAATGCAGAAGGACTTGAAGTACATCACTGAATATTTTCCTAATTTCTCCAAAAGGAAAGCTAACCCTTCTTGCTAAGCAGTAACCTGTTTTAACAGATCTGCTGTTACATGGAGGTTTTGAAATAATTTCCCAGCTAAACTAAATATTTCTACTTTCAGCTTTACTCTGTACCTTGGTCAACATACAAATGACACAAATGACACAAATTCTGAAATCACTAATCATGTGATAATTTCTATCATCTCCTTGAATTTAATCCACCCTACTTCATTGGATACACATCACAGGATCATATGTTCATTTAACAAGATAATCTCGTACTTGGCAGAAAGTGAGTGAGACCCAAAAGGCTGAAAAGGAGCAAACAAATAGTGTGATTTTGTCTGTTTTTGTTGTTTGAATACTGGGTTTTGTTTGGGGTTTTTTTTTTGGGTTTAGGGGGAAGAGAATTGTGTTGGGGGGGAGGGGGGCAGTTGGTGATAGTTGCTTATTGTTTTTTGCTGAGTTTTTCTAAGGAATAGATGTAGCCTCCACTGTTTTCTGGAAAAATCTTGGAGCAAATAGTTGTATGAATCCATTCGCAGAGCCTCAAAGATGGTGATTAGTCCCTAAGCAGCACAGATTCAGTAAGAGTAAAAAATGTCCTATTGCAAATTTGTCTATAAGTATGTAACCAGCCTTATGAATAGCTCAGTATTATATAGTTTAGTTAAACCTTGCTTCTCTCTCATAACTTGAGCAGATAGGAGAAAAAAGGTCTAGCCGAAAATGCTGTGAAGTAGGTGTCAAACTGATTAGCAGATCCAATTTAAAAAGTTCTCAATGGCTCAGTATTGCACTACTCTACCTGGTGTACTGAGAGGGTTTCCTCAAAAGTCTTCCCCAGGTCTGTTATTATTCACTCTTTTCCACATTATCTTGTCCAGTGGATTAGAGAAACCATTTATTAACTGTGAAGAGGATACTAAAGAAGTAAGTGCTGCAAGCACTCTGGAGGCTTAAGATTATACTCAAATCTTAGTAAATTAAGGAGACCACAGGAAAAAAATAGGATAAAATTCAATACAGACAAATTAAAAGTTCTAGCTCTAGGAAGGAATAATCAACAACCCAGAGCAGAGCACACAATAAGAAATGCCTGGCTGGCAGCAGCACTGGAAGAGAGTAACAAAACCAGGGGCACAGAATCTCTCAGCATAAACCAGCACCATTTTTCTCATGCAACACCCTGTGCCTCAGAGATGCATCTATATTTTAAATACATATAAAATTATTTATATGTATACATTCAAGAAGGATGACAGTCATGCAATCACAGAGAAGACAAATAAAACCCCTCCATGCCACTTAAAATGTTCAAATTTAGGACATCTAAAATCCTGTGCCCAGTTCCAAGTTCTTCAGGTAAGAAGTGAGCTGATTAGAGAGACCAGTAAAGTGCAATATATTGCGAAATTTGAAACAAATTGCCTTTAAGGAAAAAGTTAAAGGACTAGTGTTTAGTCTAAGGAAAAAATAAGGCAGATGCAGATCAGTCTTCAAATACATATGTTTGCTGCAAAAGGAAAGAAATATACTGCTCTATGTGTCCACTGGGGATAAGGAAAAAAGCAATAGACTCAAATTGCATCAAGAGAGATTTGGGTTAGACGTTAGGAAATGCTTCATTATAGTGAGGAGAGGGAGTGTTATCACAGATTGCCTGAGGAGCTCGAGGAATCACCACCACTGGAAGTCTTTGAGAGAAGGTTACAGAAACACCCCTCAGCAGTGGGTTAGAGCTGATCCTGCCCCAAGGCAGGTCCTGACCTTTCAGGTCCCTTCCACTTCTGATTCCTGGGAAGGTTTTTCTTTTTTTTTTGCCAGCCTTACTGACAAGAAAGGAAATTGTACTCAGCATTTAAAGCACTAAAAAATCTATTCTTTTTATGCCATAAAGCATACTGTTAATAAATCCAATTATGTTTATGATCTTTTAATGGCAGTAGTTATGTCATAAAGATCCATCTTTGAAAACACAAATAGATATCTCTGCCCTACAGTGTAATACAACAGCATGAAAGGAAACTAACAGAAAATACCAACTCATTATTATATGGCTCCTATTAAAATAATCTTAAATCTAACTATAATATAAAGAACACCAAACTCAGACATTTTTCTCTTTCAAAATTCTACCATTCATATTTACAATATTTTCACTTCACATTTTGTGTTTCACAAACAGATGCACTCCTTTCCTTGTTTACCCTGGCAATGGAAGCAAAGGAAGTTCTGCTTACAAGGGTATTCCTTTACAATGCAATCCAAAAAATTTGCAAAAAAACCACCAAACACCAAACACAATAAGGTCTTTTTCCTGGTGTGATATTCAAAGAAATACAGAGTGATGTTATTGGAATTCTGCCGGAAGAGTGCCCCAAGGAAATCAAACACATGTTCAGGCAAAAGCAAATGCACAGAAGTGCAACTTATGACAATGGCCCATGACCAGCGGGGTTGGTGGAGTTTTCTGAGACTAGAATTGCAGTCTTCCAACTTGCTTTTCTCCTGAGCAGCTGATGAATGCTGCTTCTGATAGGCAATAGATAAAGTCACACACTTCTACAAATCTCAAAAACACCTTTGGTACAGGTGGCAGGATTTTTCTCCCATCTCATCATTTCCCCAGAATGCTTCTCTGCTGCTCCTCTTCACCCCGTATCTGGCCACTCACAAGGTAGTCCTAAACTGCAATGCCTTTTCTTTTTATTAACACATACAGAAATGCTATACAAGATGTGCTTCTTTTCAGGAGAACCCACTCTAGTAGTTCTTATAACTCCAAAAGTATGCAGTACACCACTAGTGGAAAGCTACAGAATCATTTTAAGGCACAGTTTCTCCCCCATAGACTCAGTGACTCTGCAGACTCATAAATGAGTAACAATTCTAGCCCTGAGATACTACTAGACAAGTTAGTCAATATTTTCCTCAGCAAATACAGCAACACACACACACGAAACATGCTATATTTCATTTAAAAATATTTTCATACATGAGTAGAAAAATTAGGAACATAAAACTGGAAGAGGAATTATTTCTATATTTTGGTATTGCAACTTGTAGATCTATTTGTGTCATAAAAAATATTTTCTTCTTCCATTAGCGTATGCCAAGACTTCACAGAAATATAAAAATTAGACAAGGTTTTCCTTGGAAAACTTTTCCCAAAGGTTTCTCAGTTTTATATAGGAAATCAATTTGCATCACTGATGATATCATTCAAATCAGACAGCACTATGTGGTTAGAAGGTAATTTGCTCTTCTGCCGAAGCAATTTGATACTTGTTCTGATTTGTGATTTTCATTTTGTTTGTTAATGAAAAAAATTAATGAGCAATGTTACTGGAAGCACAACTCAAAGCTTTGGCATTATTAAATATGTTTGTAATATACTGTGCATTATGTTGATTGCACAGTTGGAGCCAGAGCTTTGGCAGTCAAGCCACCAGTCAATCATTCAAACTGATAATGAACTCACAGGGTGGACACTTTGCACGTACCTTTGCACTGATTTGTGTTTTTGTCAAGAATTGCCTTTGTGGATACAATTTTCCCATACCTATGGAGAAAACAAAAATCAGAGGTACAAGTTACTATATTTTAGTAAAGTACGTAGTGATTTTTTCATGCATATGTAAGACATATTCTAGGAAGAGGTCTAGAGCTCTTGAAAAATGTTCATCTGATTATCCTGGAGAGATCCCTTATGCCACTAGTTCAAACACTTTTAGAGCTCCCCTGAAGAGCACTTGCCACAACCTGTCCATCTCTGGTCCATGCACTGCCAGCATAAATGTCAATCACCGTAAGGATTTTAGAACACTGACACTAGTAAAGAGGCTTCTTTGACCAAATTATTTAAAGTTTGTTTAGTTTAAATACAGATGGACAACATTCCTTCAGGTTTAACGAAAATGCAGGAATTATGGTCACTTTTTCTGTGCAGGCACACACACCTGTGCTCATGTGTGCATCCATGTCTATGTATATACACTCCATCTAGTCTGAATAAACAGAACCTTTGAGGTTTCTGTGCATCTCCCAGCTCCTTCCAAGATGAATGCTAATACTCATTTGAATTTACATCACCTCCCATAGATATCATGGCACTGCACTGCAATTTGATAGACTTGGCATGGTGAGGAGGGAATTCGGGCAGCTACAACTTGTTATATAAAGCAATTAGACCATAAAATAGGTATCTGTGTTTACTTCACAGTGGTTAATACTAAAAATGCAGACTTAATAGCAAGTATGACAAAATCCTGGTAAAAGATTACAGAAGTCGGCATTTATGGATGAATATAAGATGTCAGAAGAATAAGTAAAATAATTTTATTTCTCAAACCACTGACACATCTTGGTCTTCATTGAAGAGAACTTCCCTTAAACACTCTTTCCCACATTTTTTGAAAAAGCATTAACGATACTCTGATATATTGGGCTTTCATTTGGAGGACCTTTCCATGAAACACAAGTTTCTACACCCACAAAGGACATGTTAATATGAAAGATTTAAGAAAATTACATCTCCTAAGGGCAAAGCAACACCCACGGAAAATAAAACACATCAATTATAAACCACTGAAATGTATGGTAGACAAATGCTTATTTGGTTAATTTTTATTAACAGCAATATAAATTTGGTGTTAGTGACTTCTACTTGAAATCCAGAAACCAGAATGTGGAAAATCTCGGTGCTTTCCCTTCTCTGCCTCAGTAGGAAATCCATGTCTGCCACTATAGAGAAAGGAACTCAAGAACTCTAAGGGCAGCTAGAGCACAATACCACATAGTGAAGGACACAGTCTTCTTTGTCCCATGGGTCTGTAAACATACCCAGAAAACGAGTCAAAATAAAAAAGAAAGGAAAGAGAAAAAAAAAAGAAAAACACACACACAACACCCCCTCCCTGCAAAAGAAAGAAAAATACATCCAAATAAACAAAACAAACAAACAAACAAACAAACAACACGAAAAAAGACCACACAAAACATGGAGACAAAAAGGGAATGGTACCATAACTCAGAATGTAAGAGACCCGTGGGTTTCAGTCTGGGATCAAGAAATCACTTAAATACCTCATGAAGGGGAGTAGCACCTACGGGAAAGACTGGAAATTGCCTAACTAAACATACTCTTTGATACCAGCAAAAATTTGCGACAAAGTTCTCAGCTGAAGTTTCCATACTGCAAGTCACATGTAGCCACTCAGCTTAAGATAAAGGGCACTGTCTCTCTCTCTCTCTCTCTTTGCGAGTGATGCTAAGTGAGACTTTCAATTTCACTGTTTTTCCTTTCCCTAAGAACATGCAAAAGCATTTGTTTCCATTTGACTTTCATTTGAGAAGGAAAAGCATGTTTTGCTTCATTTTGTTTCAGTCTGAAACCAGTCAGGAGGAGGAGGAAAAACTGACCTAAGGGTATCAACAATTTGTGTAAACTAAGTCAAGCCCCAATTCAGCTATCTTTTAGGAACCAAAAGAAGTCATACAAGCCCTCCTCCCCCTTCACCTCTCTCCACCCCCTTTTTTTGCTGACTCTGTAGACCAGAAGGATTATGGGCTCTGAAGGCAGGTACAATCCACTGTTCACTGCACTAGGCTGGGTACATGGGCAGGTATTTGCCATAGCTGGCTCCACTCCAACCAAATACATAACAAATTTAATGCTAACCATGAGATCACATGCTTTTCTAGCCTCAGGTGTTTCCAGAACTGGGGCCTTTATACTCACTCATATTCCACTTAATTTTATAATTCTTCATGGTAGTACCTGAAGTTGACTTTGGCCTCTAAGATATTAGAGCACATGAATCAAGAAGGCAAAGAAAAATTCAATTCAGTGATTTATGGCTGTTCAGTGGGCCAACCCACCTAGCAGGATATTTGGCCTGTGTGGTGCATCTGCATTTAGTTGATTTACTTAAATTTAATATCAAATACCTGCAAAATCACACCTATCTTATACAGTAATGCGCCTCTGACAGATATATGAAAAAAGAATCCAACAAAAATCAGTGGCTAACCCACAACAACCTCAAATAAAACACAACCCCTACCTAAACTTCCGCCAACAAAAACCAACACCCAGCCTCCATTTCAGTCCAGCCACTCCTAATGAATTGATATGTTGTTTCATCCAAGTCATGTGAGAGCTAGAAGTTTACATTTCTTGCCAGCAGAGACAGGCATTTGTGGTTCCTCTGTTTTTATTACAGATTTCACAGAGTTATTTGCTACGTACTGCTATCCTGCAAACAGTTACACTAGAAATTTTACTGACAGAATTCTGTTCCTGTCAGGAAATGCTTCTCCCCACATCCAAAGTTATGTGCACACCTTCACATTTGCAAAAACAGACCTCAGAGTGGTAAGAGGCACCACAAAAACAAACACTGTTATAGGCAATTAGCCATATGTCGGCGATTTAATGTACTGCTATAAACCCTGAGTGCTACCACAAGAAAGTAATTGGAATTAATTTGGACACTGTTTTACTAAATATTTGAAGTAATTATTCTACAGTAATCAGAACATCAGTTCTGATGAAGAATGTTAGTTTGTGTGCTGCATGAAATCAGGAAGGTATTTTATTCCTACAAAAGCAGTCATATTTCTTTCTCTCATGTGTGAAGTGTGGTATTAAGCTATAGCTCATTTCCAAAGTTGTTTGGCTTTTTGCTTGTTTTACCTTTAATCGTGATTTGATTCACCCAGAAGTACAAAAACAATGTATTCAATGAGAATGTTCACAATAGAAAGGATAAAATACATCACAAGAGTTTACCTCTTGTTTTCTTGTATTTAAATGGAAATCATTACAAAATTCAACAGCCTGCACACACCTGTGTTCTACAAACTACTGATACCATTAATGTAAAGAAATAACAGGTATGGTCTCCTTGTTATGAGAAAATGTGAGCATTATTTAATTTTCTCTTGAGTACAGTTCATGGAAGTACTCTTTCAAAGATATTGAATCGAAAATTCTGGTCATCAAAGGATGACTGCAGAATTGAGTTCTCAATGCCATATTACCAACCCATCAAAATAATGGCTGTATCATTAAGAATAACCTACTGCATCATGTTATCCAAAGAAACAGACAATGAATCTGAGATGGCTACCTCAAGAATGTGTCTACTGAGCATCTGAACTGAAATTGCTGCTCAAAAAGTTTCAAGACACTCTTCCTGAAGTGTTATCTAAACGCACAGTAACCACTAACAAAATTGTTCAAGTGCTTTTAAAAATCCTTGTAATTGTTTATATTCAATTATGCTTTTAATTCTTTGTTTTTATGTAATAATTTTCATGGAAAACCAGGTGGTCAGATTTTGAAAGAGCTTCCATGTCAGAAGCAACTGCACAGATCAAGACTTCACCACATGAATGAAGAACCCATGCAGCAAAATAGTGATTAGTTGTCTTCACTGTTTCTCATAATATATAAAGACTGCCCAGAAAATTATAAAGTTTAAAATCTGCAGGTTCCGGAACAGAGAGCTACTCGGGGAATTCATTGCCACAGCCCACGCTGATGCCCTAACAGAGACACTACAAAAAGCTACTGGACAGCTTCTATGAGGGAAAATCTGTAATGCAATTAAAAGCTAAGACATATTTGTGCCCTGGAAGTCACATACCACCAGAAACTGTGAGAGGATGCCAGAGTAGCATCACCACACGTTGTCCCTGTTTTAACATCAGGCACCTCCACAGCTGCTGAAACACAAATTCCTATCTGGCCCAGCCCAGTCACTCTTACATTCCAAGAAAACATTCAGTTGGGGGTGGAAATACCTTAAAAACATAACCAATTTTACTTTATCTTGTATATATCAGTGAAACTTTTGAAGTCATCTGACATACACTATCAAAATTACAAAGGTCACTTAAAAACTCTTCACTTACCAACAGCAGTGACTGACATCATGTCACACAAAAAGTGGAACTAAGGCAAGAGCCCACAGAGCTCTGCACAGAGAACAATCTCCCTGTTCAGTCCTGGATATAGAGCTTGTCAAAAATCACTCGTGAGAGCCCCATCCCATTGCACCCCACGTTTTCAGACTACTCAGCAGACTCAGGAAAGATGCAAGCAATGCAAAATAAGCCCTTAATGTATGTACATCAAAGCAGATCACTTTAAGAGCTTTCAGGCAGGCGGTCGATCAGCACTTACACTGCAGACAAAGCTCAACGTGATCATTTCCAGGAAGTTATTTGATAACTGCTGTTAAAATGGAGATAGTTCTTGAAGGAAACCATTCAGCTGTGAGTGATACCCCTTGTAAGATGCATGAACCTTAACCACAGCCAATCCCAAACAGAGGAGAATGTGCTGTCTCAAAGCACACAAAGAATTTGAACCATTTCTCCTCCTGCCTGTGGGTACAGGGAAGGTAAGTGGACAGCTAGGCTCAGGAGACAAGTGCGATTCAGCAAAGGACGAGCTCAAGGCAGAGGAGTAAAGTGCCACCCACCCCACCGCTGGCAAGCAATATGCCAAGGGAGGAAGCTGGCTGAGCAACAGCTGTGACCAGGAGTTGCCGCATCAAAGAATGGATTTCCTTAGGAGGCCAGGCTGGTGGGGGCCACTCAAACTTTTCAACTTTTCCATGTCATTATGGGAAACAAAACCTCTGGGATAGGCACAGCATACTCTGTCTTTCAAGCCAACCTTCAGGCTGGCCACAGCTAGTCCTGTAACACAAGATGTCTGTGGGACCAGGCAGGATAAACCTCTCACCACCCACCCGACTCTGTGCTGCACATGTGCTGCCATCTTCATCTATAAGGCACAGGCACGTACAGCTTTTACCCAATTCCAACCACTGCTTGCATGCTTCAAAAAAAGGTGAAGCTTGGAATTGAAACTCAGTAACCAGAGTACAGAACTCCTCCTTGCTTAGTAAAAAACAATGGAGTTGTTTTAGCAAGTTCAGAGCTCAATAATTATATCCCCAGTATTTGAGTTCACTCAGGGCCTCAAGCATTGCTGCGAGCACAATCCACTCAACTAAAAACAGTCTGCGTTTCTGGGCATTTAGGTAATGTATGCTTTCATCTTGAGAACTTTTGTACTGGGATGAATTTGACCAGCAGTAATTGGATTTAGATAAGCAACTCTGAGGCTCTTTCATTCTTGTGAATTAATATCTAAATAGCATAACCAGGTTTATTTTGTTTAAAGCAGACTCTATTAGGCAAATCATGGATTTTGGGAGAAAGTAAAGCCCACATTATTAAGACCTAAAGTATGGAAAGAACTGCTGTTGAATTTCTTGGAGAGACATTTTTCCTATAATACACTGTGACATGAACTTAGAACATCCAAATACACACAAAGGGGAAATTCACTCCAAATGAACTTTTTTTTAATATTTGCATGATGATTTCTGAGTATTTCATCTACTACATGTCATTTTAAATGCTTGCATTTTCCCCCAAAATATGACTATTCTGTCCCTTAACAAAGGTTGAGTAGCTTTGTTGCCCTTTCTCTGTATATTATTTTTAATTTTAAAAAAACCCACCAAAACCCAGAAAAATTAAGACAAAATTCTTATATTCACACAAAAATACAACAACAAAATACATGCCCCTCAGAGCACCTCATACAGACCAGTGTGTGGCTTGGGGAACAAACAGAAGGAGCTACTTGCAGGGAACCAGTGGTGTACTGGACTAACAAGACCATGCTTCTGTAAGAGTTTAACATTTGCATGCTCTGCCTTCTCTAATTTCTTTGGTCTGGTTGTTATGTTCACAAAAATCATTCCTTCACTCAGCAAAATACAAGTTTTTGACACTGTCTCTCACAGTATCCCACTGAACACAATGTCCAGCACACAGCTGGATAAACGCATCATGGAGTAGGTGAGCAACTGGCTCATGGATTGGGCACAAAGGGTTACAGTGAATGAGGGGACATTTGGCTGGGCATGGTCACTAGTGGGGCTCCACAGGGCTCCATCCTCAGCACAGTGCTCTAAATCTTCATAAATGGCTTGGGCACAGGATTGGAAGGGATACTAAGCTTTGCAGAGAATACAAAATTGGGAGGAGCTGTTGCATCTCTCAAGGGCAGAGAGACCTTGGCAAATCAGAGGACTCTGAATCACCAACAGTATGAAGCCTAACAAGGGTAAGGGAAAGATTATGTGCTTGGGACAGAGCAACCCTGGATGTACGGACAGGCTGGGGAACAAGAGGCTGGAGAGCAGCACTGGGGAAAGGGACCCAGGGGTCCTGGTTGATGGCAAGTTGAACATGAGCCAGCAGTGCCCTGGCAGCCAGGAGGGCCAACCCTGACCTGGGGGGCATCAGGCACAGCATCACCAGTTGGGCAAGGGAGGGGATTGTCCTGCTCTGCTCTGCACTGGGGCAGCCTCTCCTCGATTGCTGGGGGCAGTTTTGGGTGCCACAATCTGATAAAGGTGTAAAGCTAGCAGAGAATATCCAAAGGAGAGCTGTGAAGATGGTGAAGGGTCTAGAGGGGAAGCCACAGAGGAGTAGCTGAAGTCACTTGGTCTGTTCAGCCTGGAGGAGACTGACGGGACACCTCATCACAGCCTGCAATTTCCTTGTGAGGAAGAGGAGGGGTCGGCACTGATCTCGTCCCTGTGGTGGCCTGTGACAGCACCCAAGGGAACAGCCTGAAGTTGTGTCAGGGGACGTTTAAGTAAAGGTTCTTCTCCTGAGAGTGACTTTGATGATCCTAATGGGTCTCTTCCAATTCTTCACAGAATATTCTGTGAAGTTAGTAAGGTATTTCGACGAACAATTTGTCCAAGAGTTTCAGAAACATCACAAAAAAAGGGAAGGGGCCTCTTAAATCTTTTGTTTGTACATCTAAACCAACCCTGGACTTTCAGAAGGGATCCTGAGTCATTAGCACCAAATTCTGAAAGGGCAGCTCAGAAATTTTGCAACTGAGACCTTCTATTTCTGCTCCTAACAGCACAATGAGAAACCTAGTTTTAAGAAGACAGTAATGAACATTGTAGCATGTGGGAGGAGTGAATTTTCAAGAGAATGCAAGCTGATGAATCGCTAAAACAACATACACATATTCAATCGTATCTTCTGGTACAGATATTTACTACTAAGAGTGTAGTGATTTCACTCATACATGAGCTTATTAGTCACCAGTATCCCACATCAACTGAAAATATATTTTTCAGAACTAGGAGAGAGAAAAAAAGCTATGAAATCTATAAAATAACTATGTTATATAACCTGTCTATAAACACTATTATATTGTTTTAGACAAATAAATTCCAAGATCTTACTATTCTATTGAAGAAAAGTTCCACATTAGGAAGAAAGAACCTAAAAAGCTATTTCAGATTATGGATCATGCCATTTACTTTAATACTGCATTCACAGATCACATTCAGAAATCCCACTTTTCAGAAGATGCAAGCACCATTTATCTCAAATCACAGGGCTCCAATACAGCCCTGGAAGGGTATGTTAGGTCCTTTGGTGCTCTTTTATTGAAGAATAGGGAAAACTGGGCAGTTTTAGTGAAGTTTGCTTCACTAAATTGTAACATTTCAACAACCTCAGAAAGATAATCTTGCTAATAAACAGGCATGTAAAGAAACACCTATAACTAAAAAATTCCTCTGCTGTTAAAATTCTATCTTTCCTTTCCAAAAAAAAAAAAATCTACTGTTATTAAAGCCCAGGAATTTGTCTCGCCTTCACCCTCACTAAAATGAAAGACGTGTCTCACGTTGAAGTTAGAACTGTATTTACAAGACAACACACATTTACCAAGAGAGTTATACTTCGTATTCAAACTAATCTATATTTATAGATTTATATATAAACATTCACCTCTGGAAAAACAGTTTCATGTGACAGTGTACAGGCTTGAAGTCTTATTGCAATTGTTTCTAAGTACTTGGGAAATTAAACCAGGTAAAACAGAAGTAAAGTAAACGAAATTTAAACAGACACAGAATTTGTTGAAATAGTAGGACCTTGAACTTTCAGACCTGCAAGACGTATATCATTTTTAGTAGTTCACAGGTAATTTTTCCTGTAGCCTTGTCTCCTTCTTTGCCAAAATTAGAATAATAATTTTTTTCAGCATATAAATGAAATGAAGTGGTTTAACACAACACTTGCAGAAATCAAGTGTTTTCATTGCCTTCAGTAGGTTCAACCTCAAATCCTGTTGCCAGAGTTTATAATAAGGCTGTAACACCCTTGTTACCCAGGACAGAATAAAAGGCCACTTACTAATGTGGCACTCCCCACAACAGCCTGACACTCTGTGGAGTTTTTCCTCAGTTTTTCCTTGCTGCAAGTAAGACACTTGGCTATTAGCTGCAGTTTCTATTCTAAATGCTGTTTATTCTTAATTAGTGCTATGTATTATATTCATATTAAATCTGTATATTTAAATATTGAAGCTATTTAAGACTGTTTAAAAATTGATTACATTATTGTATATCATATTAAAATTATGACATTTATGTTTTTACTTTGATAGAAAGCTATGTTTTTCCCTCACAGTTCTGCCATGACAAATAACCAGTGTTAATAATTAATTAGCAAAATATTCTACAGTTGCTAAATTAAGTATGGAAAATGAAATTCATGCACAAATTAATAACTATGATTTCATGCAGTACAGTTCAGTTCTTTTTCTGGGCCATCATTAAATCTTCAATTACTAATTATTCCACATTTTCAAGAATTCAGATGTCTTAAAAAATAAAATGCAACTTTTGTTTGCAGACACTCAGCAGTGCCTCTAAATTTTCTGTATGATAGGAGGCACTATTGGGAAAAGGGTTTAGGGATCTGAAATCCTTCAGAGAATGAGAAGTGGTTCACTGTAGCCTGTCACAAATGATAATGCCAGGCATACCCTAATTTTCAAAGGGCAGTGGATTTATAAAGAGTCCAAATCTTTTCTACTATAAAGACATTGCTCATTAGCACTGCAAATACAAAAATGAAGCAGTTCTTCAAACTTGAAGAATCTTCTCCATCCAACAATTCAATCATTTTAGATACTGTGGAAATATCCCACACACACACCATATCATTCCAAAGTGTAGAATTTATTTGCTTTGTATGTTCTAGCACACCGTGCTGTCTTGAATCCGATTTCTCATTCACAGTCTTGCTTACTTAGGGAAGATTCATTGTTAAATTACAGTTGGTATGAACCAGCATGCCAGCATACCATGATATTAATCTCAGAAGTGTTCAATCATTTAACAATAGCCTCATTATTCAAGGGAACTCTGAGCATTCCGTTTGTGAAGATTTTCTGACATTTCACTAAAACAATTTACTCTTAAAAGAATTCAATGACTGCAACATATTGTTTTATATATATATATATCTACATGCCTCATCAGATGGTTCCTCTCTAATAATAGATGAGGAAAAAGAAGATGAATTGAAAAGAAAAGGAATTACAGATAAAAGCAAGAACTCCAGCTACCACCAGGGACCATGAACTCAAACTGATAATTTAAAGCTAAAGCATTTTATAGGGTTCACACAGAGGCCATTTGAGTCAAATGTGTGAGTGAGACTTCTTGAGTTCACACAGCTCCCATTTCATTATTTACAAGTTAGAAAAATCCAGGTACTTGGGTTGTCTTTAGAAACAATACAGTTTTTAGAGGAACTGTTTTTTCGGTATTTTACATTGCAAAATACATCATTCAGGAACTACATCATAGAAAATATTCTTTTTCTTCAATATATTTATTTTAATCCTTTTATTTCCAGGGCTGGAATGTCACAGTTGTATTCATTTTCCAAAGGCTGAACTTTGAAAAAAGTGTCACAGAGACGCATATTTTTTTCTGCCTGAAATTTTCAAGAAGAAACAACAAGAGCTTGGATTTGGATTTTTACAATTATGCAGGCAAAAGTTCACACTGCTTACCCAGAACTGGGACAGAATACCTCTGGGTTTGAGTTCCTTTGAATTTTAATTCCATCTAGTATATTTATAAAAGCAATGATTTTTCAGTCCATTTATTTGTACAACGTTAACATAATGAAAGGCTCAGGAGAGTGTGTGAAAACAGATTTGATGAGCTATTTGTTCGTGATATTTTTAAGTACTCGTGCCCATGTACAATTTCAGGCATGTTGAACTCGAAGAGGATGAATGACATTTCTCAAGGTTAAATTATGTTTGTAGGCTCATAAATCAAAGTGCTTGTTTGGTGCGGAAAGTCCTCCCTACAGCCTCGACAGAGCAAACAGATGTACACAAGACATACAAAGTGCATGTTCCCAGTCAGCCAGAGCTTTGCTCTCCTCACTGCAAGGCCTATAACCACCACAGTAATAAGTTTGAAGAAGACAAATCTGCTCTGGCTGGTAACTCACCACAACTCCCAGGTATTCACCAAAACTTGAGTTGGTTATGTTAACAATTAGATTCAAACTAGGTAAAGCTGCCCCACATGCAATATAGATACACAATTTATGAATCATGTAATAATATTTTTTATGTTTTCAAATCCACTAAAAACTTGCAAGTGAATGCACCATTAAATGAAGAGTCACCTGACGCAAAAATACATTTACAGGTTCAAAAAGATATTTCGTTTAGAGTCTTTGTCTATTGTGTAAATAATTCTCCACTCTTTATTATCCAAAGACAGATGGACATATTTGAACATATTAGCCTCAGCATATCAGATGGATAAATATCTTTGGAGGGGGAAAGCTTATTAAAAACTACACTTTGGATCAGACTCTTGCTTTCCAGAAATGTGGTACCCTTCTGCTGGCTCCAAGGGCTGCCCTAATTGCCTCGTGTCTTTAAGCGCTGAAGTTCTACTTTAAAAAAACATCAAGGGGCAGGTTGTGCTACATAACTAGCATGTCCTGTAGCTCTCTGCTCATCTGTCAACACTTCTGAGCCTAAGAAAAACAAAATTTTAGTTAACCAAACCCTCAGGCTTTGTGCCAGCTGCTCCCACTGGACACCTTGTCCATGAGTCTTCTACAGAAGAAAAGCCAACACTGGCAATTGCTGTGGTTCAGTTTGTGCCCAAAAACAGTCAACAAGGACCAGGAAGGGATGAGACAAGCCATGGGATTCACTAAAGAAATAAACTCTTTATATCCAGAGTCTTCTTTCCTTAAAAGGACACATGGTTGGTCCTGCTAGGCAGAACCCTAGATGGAAAGCAATAAAGAGATGCATTGTAGCCCATCCTTTCTGAAATATCCATGGGTAGATCTACAGAGAGGCCAAAAAATTTAAATATTTTATGTTTCTGCTGAAAATTTTTATCCCAGAAACAAAAGACTCACTGAAAAAACTGAGCCCATTTTGAAATCTGACCAGTAATACTGAGTTTGGAAGCAATTTAGCTTCAGTTGCTTGGAATCCCTCAAGAAAAGGTTTTTGTATATTACTGGCTTCAGGCATCTTCAAATAAACTAATTAAATAAGATACAATCCTCAAACCATAGAAAGATACACATGGAAAATCTGAGACCTCATTCTGAGTATGGGGCATACTTTGAGAGCGAGAGAGACAACTGTGATTCACTGGGATAAATCCACATCTTCCTGAAACTGGTCAAGGAGCATAGCACTGTCAACTGCCCTTTAATGCACAAGAAAAGTGTATGAAGTTAATTTTGATATTAAAAACTACAAATAAATATGAGATATCCTTTTCTTTTGCATATCTATTTCAAGCCTTTGTGATAGAGTACGGCTGTGTTTTTCAAGCTTCTCTTTAGAGCCAAGAGGGAAAGAAACCTACATTTTTATAAGAATTAAAAGCAGATACCATATCACATGCCAAAGGAACTAACGGTTTAAGAAACAAATACTATGAATCTAGCAATAAAATTTTGAGGCATGGCAACACCAAGGGCTACATCTTCATCAAATATTCGTGAACAACCTCAGCTAGGGTAAGAACGCTGCTTGACAGTTGCACGGTTTGGGGCCCAGAAAACAATCTCAAGGAAAAAAAAAATTATAGCACGGAACAAATCCAGTCTGTGATCTATTCTCCACTCTATAAAAAGAGCTGGATTTAGAAATAGATCAAAACCCCATTGCTGACACTCCTCACTTACTGCTATCACACACATAAATAACAAGGATATTCTATACAGATAAATTATATTCCAGCATATCTATTCTGCCAAATATAATCTTCCAGAGGTGCTGGGTTTAAAAATTAGTAACACAAAATTTACAATGATCACCGATAGCAGCAAGCTGCCTGCTTTTTGAACATGCCATCAGAAGCAGTGAAAGCACAAAACCAATGTAAAAAGGTCACAGTCACTCTTCATGAAGTCAAAAACACATTCTACAAGAAATAGGCAAATATTCTGCAAATATTTAGAACTGTGAATGACTGAATTCATATCCTGGACAGTCTTGAATGCACCCAATGGCCAGCTTTCATCAACCTAGCACTTGCAGTATCAGACCATGTATTTATGCATTCCTGAAACATCTTATTCATCAACAGCATTTGCACTCTTCCCTCCCACATACTCAGACCTTGGGAGTTTCTGACCCTTCCCCTTTCTGCTGTTCAAAAAAAGGAAGTTCTCAAAAGACCAACCTCTTGAATAAGAAGCCAAGGCAAAAGAAAAGGTCTGCTCTAGCTACTCATTTCTCATATGCCTTTGCCCTTCGCTTTACTTGGGCTTGCTCCAGAGACCACAGAGATCAAGAGAAAAACCTGTGGATTTGCCCTGTTTTGCAATTTCTGAGAGCCATTTAATGTTACTCTACATGCAACATTCCATTTTGTAAGACAATTTCCTATGTTCAGACTTCAATTTCTTTCCGATTCCCACATTCTCACAACAATAGTTTCTTTGTTCAAGCTTCCATGTTTATGGTATATTATCTTATCTCTGGTTTAGCCTTTAATATTGAGCAGAGTCAGAAAAGAATCATCCTCTTGTTTGAGATGCAAAGGTTTATGTCTGCTTACATTCTTAAGATACACAAGTATATTTTAAAAAGTTAAAGAAAATACACTCTTATTAATGCTGTTATCTGAATGATGATATTTAACACCAGTTGCAGCTTTGTTCCCTTATCTCCCCTGTGAAATAGCTTTTTTTCCTCTAGGATGCTGTCACTTTACTCTCATATCAGAGCTTGAAAAAACTTTCTCCAGCTCTGCAAAGGGAATGGCAAGGTTGGATTAGAAGGAAATTCACAGAAGTGAGAGTGAAGCAAACTATTACACTCAGGGGGAGAGAAATTTCATAGCCTTGAGGCCACCCGAAGTTGAGAGGGACAATGTCACAGTGAAACTGATTCAAAGAAGAGACACCAAAGCGCAAGAGTGGAGAACGGCAGAAAAATTCAGGCCCTAGTCTGAATTCCAAACTGCACCTGCACCTGGTGAGGAACACAAGGACCTGTCCACACCACAGTCATGCCAGTTTTGCAGGAGAACATGGAGCTACCTCAGCTGGCTTTGACCTGGTCCCAGGTTTCACTGCATGGCTCTAAAACCCAGAAGCATCTTCAATGGAGGCTCCTTCAGGAGCTGCACACAGTGAATGTGAAATGCACACTACTGACTCAGTTCTGCATGTTTGCTCTCCATCTAAAAGAAAATTGTACTTTAAAAAAGAAAAAAAGAATCATCACTTGGTTAAACTCCAGGCAGTTCTCCCCAACCTCCCTATGTCCCCTGTCCCCGACCTTCTCCCAAAGGCTGATTTCTTGCCCACCTCTAAGATTAGTATGTTCAAGATCTGTTCAGTTTTGACGGGGAAAAAAAAAAAACCACCTTGAACAGAAAGCCTTTTGAGTCTCCCCTTACTTTTGAAGTCTTTGTATTTTTTTTAATCCCTGCTCTGCCAATTTTGTCTCCCTTTCCCCTCCTCCCCTTCAGTGGAAATTTTCTACTCTTTACAAGCCTGGCTCTCTGCAGAAAATTGATTTCCCAAAGGACACAGCCATCCTACTGTTCTATGCATGGTCATTAATGACCATCCTGTTCACCACAGAGACAGACAGACACGGTGGCACTCCTCCCCAGCTCCTTAGCACAGAAAGCACACGGGGAAAATTGTAACAGCCTTAGAGCTCAACCATACCAAGAGTTCATCATCCCCAGAAAACACCATACAAAATCCCCAAATGAGCTATTACAAGAATAAAATGATTCTTGCTGGTTTCTGTCACTCTTTACTTCCACTGCATTAGACTGAATTTTTTTTAATCTCTCCCAGGTAACAACCATTATGTGGTTTCCTCTCTCGCAGAGGAGGTAGTTCCCTTCTTCCCCCACATGGGAACAAACCCTAATCAGATGTTACTTGGACTCATACAGGTTTTACCTGGGGACTGGCATCAGGCTATCCAAGGGCAGAATGCATTCCAGCACAGATTGCACAACCTGCCTGAAGATGTGAGAAAATACCTGGGTGCTGCACTTCTTGCTATTTTAGCTGCTTTGCAAGTAGTGTACCTGCTGACTTCACTCTCCCTGGGAGATATGCCACCTCAGATCTGACTGCAGTGACATCCCACCCTTGGAGTGACAGACAATTCTCCCCTAAACTTTTGGTGTCTCTGATGCCAATGGGTAAAACAAAATGGCTGTACTCACAAAGCTGCTCAAGCCTTCTCTGTAAACATCTTGTGGACTTTAAATTGACTCCCTATCTCCTCCTTGACACATGGGGTTCTTGCAAGAACTTCCCTTTTGTCCCTGTAGCTACAGGGAGGTAGAACGGAGGACTCGAAGTCACAAGCTACATTACTAGTTTCAGCAGGACAAAAAAATAAGGAAAAATATTCATAAAGCCTAAAGATGGATATAGAGCTGTCTCTTGTGGGTTCTGTTTAGTATTCTGCTTGGTTCCAGTGAATTTACATTAAATAAACAGGAGCAGTGTCTTTAAATCAAAAGGTAAATTTTAAACAAAAGTAAACCTTTTTAGTGACTGTGATCAGAAGAAAAGCCAACTCTAAAAATGAGTTCTGAAACTGGAAGAGGGCCTTAGCTACTGAACTGCAACTTGATCTGGAAAATGTCAACACAGTGAATGCCTGATGCAGCACTTCAGAAAAGCTGGGGTGGGGAACTGCCCAAACCAAGATATTCATATTTAAATCTCACATTGTCTAGCTACACTTTGTATATTGTGCCATGATTTCTTCATATAACTCTCAATAATGCTGGCTGATATTAACCCAGGAAATCTTCTGCATACAAACAGGACAATCAACCCCACTGTAGGTCCCATAAAACCACACACACTCTGGAAATTTTCAAATACCTCAACACAATACGGGTGAGTTAGGGATAAAGTTTCAAGCCTGAACTCCATAATTTCCTGTCTTTTGCTGGTCTGTGCAGCCCTTTAATGTTATGTTAATATCATTTCTGTGGCCGTGATTGAATTACTCGCCACTCCTGATGCCAGCATTAGTGGATTTTGGTGTAACAGGAGAGTACACTTTACTGCTCATACTGTTACTAAATACCATTAAGCAGAGCAGCTGCAGCCCTCCTGATAGCAGGACTGGAGGGCTACCTTGTTAGGACGGGACAAGCACTTTACTGCTGGCACACAGCCTGAATCCCAAGAGCCCTCAGCACGTTCAGTTTGCCTCGATGTCCCCACCAGGCAGCCTGCTGCAGCATATCCCTCAGCCAAAAAAGGTCCCCAGGCCTGTAAGTCTGCTGAGATGCAGAGACCTCTCTCACAGGCTCAACATCCTGAGTCCTACACGATGCTGCCGTGACTTGGCAGCTTGAAAAGACAGAGATGTATTTACTTGGCGACCTTTCGGCTCCAGGTGCAACAGAGGGGCTGCTAAACTCTCCACTGAGAGCACGCCTCACACGCTGGTGACAGCTACTAACTAGTGGCACAGTGCTTTAAATATCCTTTTCCCAAGTCTTTGAGGAGAGATTAAAATGCCACACATACGTAAATTGTAAAAACCCCACAGCAGCCCCCAAAGGGAGATTTAACATGAGTTTCTCATCAGCACCCTGCACTCTTAACCAGCACCTACTAAGCAAAGTATGAGCCTGACTACTCTGCAGACACATGCCTCTTTAGAGGAGGATTGCATTAGAGAAGAAAGGGGGAGATGAGGAGCAATGGAAAAAAGAATGAGGGAGAATGAGGAGTTTATATCTGTTCCACATAGCTGGCTCACTACACATGGACCCATAGCATCATCCAAGCAGTTGCAATGAGCTGTAGTTACACCTCCTGCCTCTCTAATCCACCTCTTCCTCACCCCAAAATGCTTGTATGCTGCCTATAGAGCTATACTTGACCAGAAGCAGCGTGAGATTCAGCTGCTAGCACTGAACTAACAGTAGCCCCATGTCCTCAGTGGACCATGGGAACAGCATGGCAGGGACACAGGAGGGACAAGAAATGTGGTCTTGTGACTGAGAGAAATTCTTGTTTCTCTATATCTAAGTTCAGTAAGAACCAACAAACAAACACTCGAATCTAATAAGAACTAATACTTGCAAATCCCATGTTATAAAAGAGTTTTTTTCTCACCACTCCATCAAAATAGAGATGGAACAACTACAATTCCTGAAAATGCTGATAGCATTTAACAGCTGTATCATTACAACCTGCCTTCCATGTCTTTAGGACCTCCTAACAGTTATGTCTGCAGTCCAATTCTTATGTTAGGCAATGACCAAAATAATGCATGAGTATAGTGCCCTGTTTTCATTTAAATCCCAGCAAGGACTTGGTAATTTTCCATTTTTTCCACCATAGGCATAATTTTTCCTTTCCATCTCGACACTTGCCTTGACTTCATTTTACTCTGTGTCAAGAGATTGTCCTTCAGGTCCTTGAATTAGCTGTATGTTCATGTATGTGATAAGAATTCATTTGTTATAAGGCACTTCATTTGTTCCTAAGGCACTTAATAAACTTTATATTTAAATATTTGTGTTAAATTATTATAATTTAAAAAACTTCCTAGCCATAGTCCATTTAATTGGCAATTCTAAATTTGGTGTTTTAAGTAAAGCAGAGGAGACCTGATACATTAAAGGTGAGTAGAGAAATTGTTAGGTATGGCTTAGATCCAAATTCCTTACTTTTAAAAGTAAAGCTTCAAGGGTGCTGCAGTTTTCTCATCCTATGGGGTTTTGTTGCTCAGAGCTGAGGATGGACAGACACATGACTTAAAATTAAAGGTAATCAGAACCACAGAGGTATAGAGATGAGCTTCTGCTTCTGACATAATGCCAGTAACCAGTGTTCTGTGATCTCACAGAGTGCATGTGGCACCTCCTGACACTCCTACTAAGACCCTACAGCAGTTTTTGAGTATCATGTCTCCTGCTTCGGAACACAGATGTTCCAGTAATACATTTCATCCACTTAAGGACACATATGAACATAAATATAAACTAAATATAATAACAAATGTCCATAAACATGAAAGAGTTCATTTTAAAAACATTTAAATGATGCCTGCAATCCTCGATGAAATTAACCAAAGGCTGGAGGAAACTGTCTTGCAGTCAGATATTTAAACTGCTCCATCTATTTGGATTCTTAAAGAAAAATATCTGAGAAGTGACTGCATAAGCGCATCTGGGAGAAGAATGGAGCAAGAGAATCAGAGAGATCCTTAATCTCATTATTCCAAGGACAAACAATGAAAAATTAAGACCAGAAACTTGATTTGCAAATGGGTTAGAAATTCTGACCAGGGAATGAGGTTAACAGGAACAAACTCTTAGCAACACTGGTAGGTTTGCCGTTGTCCTCAGATCTTTAGTTCCAGAGTGGGTGCCTTTCTGGAACACATTCTTTACATCAAAATAAATTTCTATGTTTAGTTAAGGAACAAAGACGGGAAATTTAAAGATCTGAATCAACCAGGAAATTATGGTGGACTGTCTCTAGGTCTCTTCTGGATCTTAAATTGTGTGACTTTGTGAATAATTTTATCTCTTTTAATTATTAGTTTCCTACTATAAAGAAGCTAAAAAGTTAATGTTCTTTTTGAATCAATGAA
Organism: Phainopepla nitens; assembly: GCA_013400175.1. Taxonomy (NCBI): domain Eukaryota; kingdom Metazoa; phylum Chordata; class Aves; order Passeriformes; family Bombycillidae; genus Phainopepla; species Phainopepla nitens. Next base: position 683,734 of record VXBQ01011780.1, on the reverse strand, counting down.
TTACAGAAAATAATTGAAGTTTCATAATTGGATTATAACCCCAGGAGAATATGGAAATGCTGAACTGGGAAACTGAAGTAAGGAAAGCATGTCTGTTTTCTTTTTTTTTAATGTGATCACCAGGCAGTAATAGCCATAAATGCTTCACTTATTACCTGTATTACACTGAAACAATAACAACAATAACATGCCAGTGATCCTGTAATAACTGCTACTTGATCAGACTGCTGAGGCTCCATGAAGCTTCCATGGACTTGGGTGTTTGTTGGCAGAATCTTACTTCAGACAAGATCCTACAATTCCACATTGTTATTGCCTTCACTGTTTTATTTAGGGTTGCCTCAGAGCTGTGGCTAGATACCTTCCAAGAGAACCAGAATCTAGAGGTCTCCACATTCCCTAGAGCTCATGATGAGGACACAGAAAATACATGCCCAAAACAAAGAAAATCTTTTCAGATCTCTGTTCATTTCAACATCTTTTAAAAATTAGGCTGGAAACATTCCATCGTTCCTGTCTCTGTTTATAATGAGGCAAATAGAAAAACCTCTGACATAGTTGCAAGGATTCTAAGAAATTCCTTCTATAGTGAACATCTTTCAAAAGATTAAAGCCTTTGCAGCCTTTAACACAAATCTAGTAGCAACACTTGTCACACAAATAATTCTGGGAAGTTACCAAATACTTGGAATGAAGGACATTGCATGCTACATAGCACAGAGCTCTTGTCAATGCTTGTTTGGAATGGTATGAGAACGTCTAGCGGCTGAACACAATGACATTTTTGTTTTCGTCCTGATAATATTCAATAGCTTTGCCACACCAGAGTTGGCCTGCCACTTCCCCTTGCACAGAAATTGCAGGCATGCATTAAGGTTTTTGCCATTTGCTGGAAGCAGTGCCCAGGTTATTCTTGGTTTGGGGAGCGGGGTTGTTCAGCATAGCTGGTATTGTTTTCTTTCAGCAAAGCTTTAGGACAATGTAGTTCTCAAACAGGGCAGAACATTATCTGCGTCATACCTTCAAGGAAAAGGTTACAGAAACATTTCTGCTACACAAATGTCAGAACCTGAACAGCATGTCTCCATCTCCTCTCAAAAGCTGGTGGCTCCTAAGGAGTACAAACCACATGCCAGTCCCAGGACTTCCGTCTCCACTCTCTGCACATGTAAGACAGCAACTGGCTCTGCTCTCCCACTGCTGCCATCAACTCTCAAAGGATATGAGATCAGAAAGACACACTGAACCTGACACCACGTAATTTAGGAGAACAAACAACAAAAATGCAGACAAATCTAAAACACGTGGATAAGCTTCAAAATAGAAGAAATAAAGATAACCAGAACTTGTATTGCCACTAAAAAAACCCCAACAAAACACCACTATGACTTAAAGGACAGCAGTGAAGCAACCTTCATCAAACCAATAGCATTTCAGCCAGCCCTCTCACTGGAAAACAGAAACCAAGTATCAAGAGTTTTACAAGACACCTTAAGGGGCTGAAAAATTCAGACTGTTGAGAGATCCACGGTTATGAAGGCCCTTTCACAAAGAACACCCACATTACAACAATAGACCTGTCCCACAGACTTAGATGGTGGAGAGCCTGTTTGGCCATGAGAACTTTCAGACTCAAATGGCTACATCAGTAGCCTCATGAATGGATGGTGAAGCCATGGTTGACTGGCTGCACAAAAAATATGCTGGAGAAGTGGAGAAAGAAAGAGAATAAGGAAAGACTGGAAACATACATCTCAGAACAGGTTAGAAGAAGCTCATTAACTGTGTTGCCCTCCTATCTCAACAGCCCTCCTGCACAGTAAGCAAAACAGGGGGCTGTTATGGTCATGCCCTTCACACTGCTACAGAAGATTCAGTATTACTGAGTTCTCTTTTTAGTTGTGGGGTTTTTTTTCCTTTTTCTTTTTTTTTTATTCCACAAGGACTTTAATTAAAAGTCATCAGAAGAAATATTTTCAGCGGCAGTGTCTGAAAATGCTGCCTCCTACCATATCTTCCATTAAATCAGGTTCATCCAACTTGAAAGGAGATGAGAAACTCTCACTGACGCTCTGTCCAGTAAAAAGACAGGCACATCCAAAACGGAGGAGAGTGCAGGGGCTCATTTATTACTCTACTCAGATTATTTTTCTGCCTTTCTTCCTGACAGTGGAAACGTTCACATCCCAGATGGAGCTCTCTGTAGTGCTGTGGGCATTTGCTGACCTAAAGTTTTGTTTTCCCTGATGAAAGAGCCAAGGTAAGAAGAGAATTGGTTCATCGCCTCCTGAGGCAGCTTAATGTTTGTTTCTAACAATGGAAGATGTTTGGGGATTATTCCAATGGGAATAAATATACAAATAATTTTTCAACTATATCAGGTAAAGGAGAAAAAAGCCTGTACGCATCCATGTCCGTATTTACACACTGCAAAAATATAATATTCATATAAGTGACTACAAAACTGCAAAGCAACTGATTTTGGAAATGAAGATGTTGTTCAAAGCAAATACAGGGTCACTGCCTTGCATCATTTCAGACCTAGAAAGTAATCCCACAATGTTTCTCATAGCACTGATAAGCATCATCACTATAAAGATGTCTTCAACGCAAAAATTAACAAATCATGTCCACAGCGTAAGGTTTCTCTGCTTTTATGCCTACTTTATGCATCCTTAGCATTCATCACTTGGCTCCTGATCAAAAAGCATTTTGACGTAAAATAATTAACCCTCTTTCCCCATCCTGCCCCTCTCAGTAAACTTTTAGGAAAAGTCCATGATATAAAGAACTTGAGAAGAATACAGATTTCTCCAATCTAACCCATCAGTGTGTTTTTCTCTGTTCTGTAGACACAAACATTAACAAATGAGAGGAATATTCTCATGTAGTTCCCTCCTTGCTTTCTATCAGCACATTAGTCCAGTGAGGTGCTTTGTCCAGCAGCACACCCTTCTCAGGACTTTGCTTTCCAGATTTTACTTGGAATAACAAAGAAAATCCAGGGCAGGGGAGAGGGGGAGTTTTTGTTGTTTTTTTTGGCTTTTTTTCCCCCCCCCTCAAGTGTGGGCATTTCTTTAGCTCCCGTGAAGACTGATCTCTTCAGCAGATTTTGTAGCCATTCCCAGCTCTCATATTACCAGGATACACTGAACCAAAATATCCACTAAGATTTTAAGCAGGAACTATTCCCTGTGATGCCACATGGTTCCTATATGAGCTAATCCCACTGAATGAGTGCTCTCACCTTCATGCCCTCTCAGTGTCTGCTATATCACAGAGCAATGGTGTCAGCTGATACTAATTACAGGAGAGACGGAGGTTGTGGTTCTGTTTGAATTAATATGGAAGACAGAGTGCACATTGCTTTAACGTACAGAATGTTACAGAATGCAGTAAATTCCTTTATCACTCCAAAGTTTACTTCTTAAAAACTGAGGAGCAGACACAGCCTACTAGTCTGTGAGTCTCAGATAGTTTGGGTTTTGTTTTCACCAGGGTCAGGATGAGAACATCAGTTTACACTGGGTACAAATTTTGTCTGACTTCATTGTGGAACAGATTTACTGCAGAGATTGTTCTGGTCTTTTTGGTTCTGAGCTCACTATGGCAACTGTATTTTGGTTAACCTTTATCTATCGTTCACAGTAATTATTTTAATTAACTTTTTAATGCCATAAGAAACAGGAAAGGAAGGGAATTTACTTTCCCCACACCTTCAATTCATCAGTTTTCATATAATGTAATACAATAAAATATTATCTTGATATTTAAACAAAATAAAAGGAAAATAAAGATAGTAAGGCATGTGTAACTCTTGCTGCCTTAACACATGGCAGGAATGACCATCATGAACTTGCTATAAGGCTTGGTCTAATGGAATGTTGGGCTTGTTCAGATATTAACAAGACAACCTATCCTGAAAGGCACCTTGAACTCCTCTGAAACCTCAATGAACTCAGTCTTTTCCTGTGAGGGCAAAAGGAATGCACACAGTTCATTTCAAAAATAGTCTAGAATTTAAATAAATTAATGTGTGACTTTTCAGTTGATAACCTCGGTTACATTAGCCTTAGAACTAACCCTTTAGTAGAACATAAACAGTGACAGCCTGAATATTTATTCAGACTTCCACAAGACAAAATCAAGGACATTCAAAATTAAATGAGAGGCTAAATCTCATTGATGAATTGTTAAGGAGTCAATCAGGATACCTTCAGACAAAAGAAAAATTAAAAAAAAAAAACCACAAACAAAACAAAACAAATAAAATGACCAACCCCACTAACCCAAAAGAACCCCAGAACATTGAATAATCTGCTCAAAAGTATCAGTCTAGAAGTTATTTAAAGAAAGCAATACTCATGGAAATCATTATGCAGCAGGGATTTCCCATACCTGGAAAACCTTGGAGAATTCTGTCCCATCTTCCTCAAGAGTTAGCCTGAGCAGCATACAGACTTACTCTCTTTAGGTTTAGATATTTCTATTGCTATTGTTGTTGTTGTTTTAATTAATTAAATAAGCCCTTTAATTTTACCCTGGAACACAAAGAAGTCAAGTTGACTGAATCAAGATGGACAGAGATTATCTTTTGAATATATGTCAGGGTCTTAACTGTGCAATGCAGAAGGCTTAGGTTTTAGCCAAATGCTGGAATTTTAAGATAACTTTTCAAAATTACTTGGGGGGGGGCAGGGGAGGAAGAGATAAAACAACTCTTTTCCCAAATTTTCTTTTCTTTCCCTTCTGCAAAGCTTATTTTATCTTTTAAAAAAAATTGGGCCTCAATCTTCTTCAGTGCAAAAAATGTAAGAGCAAACAGAAATACAAAGATCTTGAGAAGCAGACTGACTTCTCTAAATTAAATATGTTTTAAAATCATAAAGCTCAGATGAGATTTCTTTCAACTTATCTTCACCAAGATGCAGTTAGGAAGAACAGGATGTTTCTAGTATTATAATAAGGCACTAATTCATCTGTGTATGTTTTTAAGAAGATCTTGGAATTCTTCTGGGTGAAATGTAAGACAACGCATGAAAATTAAAGCGATAGATTATGAATATTTCAAGGATAGTAATTTATATTTTGTTTGTACAATGACACACCATGCAAACTTTCCTGTCTCTAATGTTACATTTTAAGGCTGATTATCTTCCCTTTTGATGAAAATCATGTTCTGACTGGACAGATACACATACAGTGGTGTATACCACTGCACCAGCAGTGTGTGTACCTCCAAGAAATAAATGATAACTACATGATATTTACTATTATCTTTATGAAATATGTAAGTATTTAAATTTTAGAGTAATAACTTCTGATGGTCACTATAATCACAGATAGGTATAAAGCCTCTTTTTTTAAGAACCTCATAAAGGGTTAAGAGAGGCCAAGGTCCATTTGTCTAAGTTCTTCTGCTCAGTTTTTGTGAAAATCCAGAAGATGATGCATACACAAAAGAACAACAGATTCTTGCTTCCATTTACACTTTTACTCTTTTTTGATGTAACTTTTGAAAGAGTTATTGTATAGAGTCCCAAAAGATTCAGTGCAACCTAACAGCTCCCTGCTGCAAAAGCGAATTTGATGAAATTCTGCTGGACACATGTTAAACCAACTACTGAGGATCAGAACCACACAAAAAGAAAAATCTTCCAGTAGCAATTTTTTTTTTCATTTACTCAGCTACTGTACAGCCCATGATGACTTGTTTTTCTTTAGTTATATGAACAGTTTGACAGATTACTGTGACAAGGTTACTCTAAAATTGATAAAAGGTTTGATAGTGTCGGAACATTTGTCAGAAATGTCTCACATCACATGTAATGGACTCTGCACTTCAAGCATCAATGGTACTCCAGTCTGCTGTTTTCTGCTTAGTGTGCAATGCACACCAACAAAAACACACAGCAGAAGGACAGAAAAGCAAGCAGGATTCATCAGAACAGCCCTGTACTTTATCAAACAATTCTGATTAAAGGGCTTCTCTTCCTTAATCCACCTCACAAAATGCAATTAAGCGAAAAATTTTACATGTGACTTGAAGGGTGGCCTCTTTATGGGACTAAACCTAAAAATGGGATGGGATATGATAATATACATAATCATAAGTGTTTCCAGCATTTCCTGTACTTCTGGAAGAGAAATACTGTGGGTTTAGAACACTATTCCTCAGCCTGCCAAATGTGAGACATTAGAAGTGATAGCTGTACTGCTCGCAGCCTTGTCTCATGCTAGAGCAGAGGAAATGGGTTCAGAAGGGCTCATTTTAGGCACTGGCAGCTAGCCTATGGGAACCAGTGTGCTGGACATAAGCCAGCTTTGGTGAACACTTCCCTTAAATATAGCTCTCCAAAAATATTGTACTACAAAATAATAATATGGTTCATGGACTGCAATTAAGGTTTTCACATCTTGCAGCAAATGATGCCAATATTAGGCTATGCAGGAAGCCTAGGAGCCAGCACCTTCTGCTCACTTGTAATACCTGTTCACATGAAGACTTTAATGCCTGGTGAAGCCCCAGCCATGTAAGCTACAAGAGAGCTCTACAGAGGACAGCACTTCTGAGCAGAAAATTCCTTCTTGTTCATATAGCAGTAGACTGTTTGGTTTGGTTTTAGAGGGGTTTCTGGGGAGAAGGGTTGGGTTTGAGGGTTTTTTTGGGAGCAGGGACAGGTGAAGAGATAAGGGCTTTGGACCTTTATCTTCCTCTACTGTGTAACCACCTGCAAAGGTAAAGAAAATATCTTGCAATATATTACTTAAAACCTACACACTGCTGTCATGAGCAAGAGTGTCTGAGATGGCTTAAAAAATCACTGACAAGGGTATAAGCGAAAGTCAGATTTAAGCATTTCTCAGATCACACTGCAGCCTGGAAAGGAGGTGGGGGGAATGCACCACCACAGCTGCCAGTAAAAATTCTTGTATTTTCAAATGTTTAAGTTTCCCTACATTGGCTTTCTCTTTATTCTATTAAAAGAAAAAATTCTTTTAACTTTCTGAAAAAAAAGTCAGAAGAACTATCTGGTTTCTCCTCACTGACATTCAGCCAAAGGATAGAAAAATCAGCAAAATGAGTGTCAGCATTTTTCTTAAAGAGCATCTGTTCACACAGGAACCCCATGACAGCAAGACAAAGCCCTCTAATCTTGTATCAGATTAAGTTTAGTGGAGCACATTAAAAATTTTGCCACAGTGCTAAAAGGAAGCTCTCAGATACTTGATGTGCACTTCCCATACGCAGACAAGGGGTAGGGACACACTCTCTGAACTTCATGATTCAAGTATCACTGCTCACACCCCAGCCTCACACCACGATGGCAGCACTTAAGCACCTAAGTTGTGAAGCTCCTTTAGGAATAGTTAGTTCAGTCCTGATCAGCTGAAAGCATTTATGTGAACTGGAGAAGGGTCAGACTGAAAGAAGATACACTGCAAAACAGCTTTTTGAACACCAGCAGACTACAGTCAATTTATACCTACTGAGGATCTGGCCCTTGAACTGGGATTATCTGTGACTGTCACAAATGGAAAGTGTCAATGAATGTTGCTTGTACAAATGTCAGACAGGTACACTCATATTTCAGCTTGCATGAAATACAAAACATCACCAGCACACTGTTCTCCTGTGAACAGTGAGTCAGCTCTACCCACAGAGCCTTAATAGCAGAAAGTCACAGGGAAGAGTTTCAAGCTCACTCAAGTCCAAGTATCACTTCAGTAAGATTGCTAGCTCCAGTCCTGGCCAGTCATGCCCATATAAAGTGCAGTCAGGGAAGCCTTTAAGGATTTTTGATCAAAATCAGGAAAGGCAGAATGTCATAAAAATGTAAAAACCCACTAAAATTGTTACTCCTATTGCAAGATTAAAAACAACAGCCATTTGGATTCAGGTCTGTAGATCAGCCCCAGACTGTTCTCTACTTTACCAAATTTCATTTACTGATGCCTATTTGAAAGGATGATTTTTGATGACAAAATACAGAGATGATATTGTCTTTTGGAATAGATGACTCTATGGCAAAAGCACCGCAGTTCTGCATCATAACAAGAGTGGGTTTTTACTTTTCAAATTTCTCCTTGTGCTTATTTCAACACAAAAAAAAAAAAGTGTAATGCTAAATTCCACCATGGCGATCTCTGGCTGGAATCTCAAACTGTATTATTCCCCTCCCACACATGATCAATAATAATCAAGACTTTGGAATTCCAGTCAGGTTGTCATTTCATATTGCCCACAACATTTAGTCAAGAGAAGAAAGGTAGAAGAGTGCAACATTTTAGGATGTAGCTCTTTTGATGATGCATGAGGAGCAAAGAACTCCCTAATGCCACCTCTTTGGTTTCAGCAAAAATAAAACACAGTAAAACCAATCTTTATCAGTACTATCTGCAAATATGACTCTCAAGATAAACAGGGAAGTAGAAGTGCCACTTTCTACAGCATCATTTTTCAGTGGCACTGTAGTTAATTACGTGTTAGTTATACAGCTACAAGGCCAACTTCAGTGGGTTCCGCACTTCTCAATCTTTGAGCCCAGCAACATGTGACACAGCAATCATAAAATGTGATAAATGATTGAGAGAGGAACACCCATGTTGTGTTGTGATTCACACATCATTATAACTACAAAATCTGTCATTAGGGAGGTTTTCCTACCATGCAAATTCTCCTTTAACATAAGAAATCAACCAGATTAGAGCAAACAGAAGTCAATGTGAAGGCCCTCACCTCTCTTCCCCTAAACTCACTACCTGAAAGTTTTCAGCAGGCATTAATTAGCCACTCAAACTAAAGGAAAAACAGTCAACTTTCAAGTGCAGGAGGCTTCTGATGCCTTTCAGTGGCCACACAAGTGTAAGCAGGAAGTCCAGCTCTGACATCTCCCTACAGAAAGACACGAGTATTTTAAGGGCACTTACGGCTGGCACAGCTTGATAAGGTCCTGGTCGGTGGTGCCGGGTGGAAGGCCTCGAATGTACAGGTTGGTTTTACTCAACTGCTCTCCACTGCTGTTGTTGCTGCTGTTGTTGCTGCTGTTTGTGCTGGGGCTGGGAGGAGCCATGGGGTGGGGAGCTGGTGCATAGGACTGCTGGAAACAGAGCAAAACAAAAAGGCTGTTACTGGAAAAGGCAAAATATCATGGCAGAAGCGTGTGCTGTACCCAGGTAAATCCAGAACTATGCTATGCTTGTCCTGCCCTCCCCGACCACTTCCAGCTGCCCACCCCTATGGTGCCTGTACCCACTCCCAGCCTGCAATGCCTTTCAAAATGCAAAACAGGTCCAACCGACATTTTGGGCTCAGCCATAGCTATGAAATGCATTATTCTGCTTTAATTTGGAATTAAAGTAGCTAGATCACAAAGCAAAGCTCTGAAATGACAGATACTCAAGGAGTAACTAGCATTAAAGAAAGAAATTAAACACAATCTGCTCTAAGAGTACGCTAAAACACAAATAAGAATTTCTAGCCAAAGGTACAGAAGCTGGTGCCAGAAGCCGAGTTAGTCTTTTCTAAACATGAGGAGCACCCAGTACACACACAGTCAGGTGGCAGAGGGTTGGCTAGTCTGAGAGAGGAAAAAAATTCCAAAGCAGCCTGAAAACACTCTGTTGTTACGGATGTCTTTTGCAATAGAGAAACAGGGTGTGGAAAAGATGATCAGGCCAAGACCTTCTGCTCTCAAAATTGTACCCACTTCTGAACAACCACAAACCACACACTGCAGCTGAGAAATATTGCTTAAGAAGGGAGGCACTCTCACAGGGAAAAACAGTATTTTGCCCTAACTCACAGGTAAATTCACGCTGTGAAAAAAAGACACCCACATGCTAGAAAAATTACTTAAACATCTCTGCTCTGAAGCAACAACGGGGAATTTCAATTGCTGCAACCATCCCTGGCTCTCTTACCACTGGAGTATTTACTCGGAGCACAAGGTGCATGCCAGGAGAACAAAGGAGCAATTGGCAGGGGGAGGCCATCCCATCACCACCGTGACCTATGCAGAAAAGCTGAAATCTAGGGAAGGACTTGCAGGAACTGGAGGATCCTGAGGATCAAGATGGGCAACCAGGGGAACTGGAGCCAGAGCTCCAGGAATGTAACTGCCTGCTGAGAGAGGCAAAATCCCATTTCCACAACCCAATCAGCACATTCTGCTAGCTTTATGTGTAGTGACAACAGCAGGTAAATGTTGGACCAATGCTAAGTTAACCATGCTATGCTAATGGACTAATAAAAGCAAAACATCTGCAATTTTCATTATAGCAGCAATGACACTTTAGTGACTTCTAATATGCTTGTTCTGCATTTAGGCCTTGCACAGAGAAAATATTTAAGTCTGTGAGTAATTCTGATCATGCTAATCAACTGCCCCTTTAATGTCAGTGGCTCTACTTTAGTGCTTATAATTATGCACACACTAAATCACAGTCTTGGTAGATGGATGTTTCTAAATTAGTAGCTCTAAAACTCTTTCAAACAAGTCTCTTTATTTAGAAGGAAAAAAAAAGTTGGAGAATATAAGGGGAGCATCAATGACAGGTGATGATCAGACATTTCAGTGAAATGAAACACCACACTTGCACTGATGCCTTTCCTCCTGGCCTCCTCCTTCCTTCTTCCCAGTTTCTCCCATTTAAACCAGGAGAGAGGGAACATAGCACCCAGTGTCAAGACATCAGAATTCCTCTTCAATCTCACCTGGTTGTAATGTGACACAAGTAGGAGCTATTAAAAAAAAAATACTGGTTTTTAGTGTGATCACCATGCTAGGAAGTAATGACATTCACTCTCATCTCCAGTAAAAGAGAAAGGGCAGTGAGCTCCCTTCCCCAAGTCTCTGCACAGATACTTTTGCTGACAATCAAAAGCACTTAGTGCATACGGATCATATTTCCCTGCACATACATTTTATCACTGGGTAATCCCCACCCACTTGAGCTTCAATGTCATTCCCAGAAATGGAGAGCTGAAGCAGCAGCCTTGAGTAGCAGCACAGGCAACCACCTGAACTGAGCTCCAACACTGGGGACACATCTTGGAAATCAGCTCCATGCCATGGCCACAGCCCAGCTGGATAACACTGCAGGCAACACTAACCTGCATTAAATATGTAGGCATCTACATATTATAATATCCTGTCTGAGAGCATATTTAAATCTCTGTTTGCTGCAGGGCCATTGAAGAAGAAGCTATGACTGTGTTCAACATGTTGGGCTTTAATATATCAAGAGCTCAGGAAGTATCTCATGATAATCCTGCCCATTTTGTGCATTGCTGGGGTTAAATAAAATGACAAACAGTGGTCGAGGCTACATTCTTACTGCTTTACCCTACACCTCCCAGATTACCATGCACACAATGCACGTAAATGACGTAAAGTAGGGAAAGATCTTTCCATAAGCCAATGAAGTGCTATGTACTTTAATTATTAATGGTTATTATTATATATGTCTTAGCAGGGAATAATGAGTAAATGTCCTATTCTCACACCAACCTAATAAGCAAGAAAAAGAAAAAGAAATAAGTGGAAATTTACCTTTGAAATACAAAGAGCAATTTTCATTCTATTATAAGATCTTTATCCTGACACAGAGGAAAACACTGGGGGCCTAATTCTAATTTAAGCTTAAGACATTTTATCCCTCTCAGCCAGCTGAAAGGGGATGTAGAAGTGAACACAAATTACATTTACACCAATTTTGAGGCCACAGCTATTAAAAAAAAAAAAAAAGTCCTCAGTACACAGAGACAGAGAGCATACAACAGGCTGTCCCGCAAGTAAGAGCTACTCAGACAGCAGCCACACATGGATGCCTGGGTTCACAGCAGTATCCTCAGAGATGCTTTAAGGGTGGGCAGAGAGGCAGCCACACTCCACTTTGGGGGATGCTCATCTTCTCAGCCCAGAGAACGCTGCTAAACTCCAAACCCTCTTCACTAATAAATCTCAGCCACAGCAGCCCACAGTAATTTCCATGCATATCCAATACCCCAGAATACCATCTGCAGAGAGATTACAAAATTGCCTGTACTGAGGCTGATGACATCTTCTGGCTGGTTGCCAGACTAAAAGCTTCAGGTCAGAAGAAAGCTTCCAATTCTTGTTTCCTGAGCTGCTGAGTAGCAGAAGAATGCACTTTGCCTCCAAATGAGCAAAGGCTCTGGTTTGGTAATCTCCAGGTAATAACTGGAGTGAAAGAAATGACTGGCAACCTAATGAGGATCCCAGATATGGACAACTAGGTACAGGATCCTGGACAATGCCAAAGAAGGGCACTGTCTTGGGAGCCACCGGCACACCTGGTAGCAGGAAAGTTGTGCATTGTTCTGATTGTTGGGCCCCTCCATGGCTGGGGGCAAAGCACTTAACTTCTCTGCCTCGAGAACCAGAAGGAGCACCACTGTCAAGAGTGGTTTGAAACACTCTGACACTAGCTGTAGAAACCTGGGAAAGAGGTTTTGCCACCACAACCAATTACAGGACCTACACCTCTAGAAAAAAGAAAAAAAAATAGGCAAAATCTAAATGTTTCACTTCAAAAGAGAGCTGAAATTCAGAGCTGGTTTTGCCATTAATTTTTCACATAGCCAATGCAACCAACTCATTTTTCAATTCTCCTTCTTCATTATTCAGTGAAGAGTGTGTGGGGAATGAACTGGTTTGTAGCTCATTCCAAGCAGCTTATTAATTTAGCATGGATGGCTAATAGGATTTGTTTTCATCTTTGAAAAATGAATGAAATTTCTCCTTTTTCATTATTTAAAAGTGAAAAAAATTATATGCTAATTCTTATGCATTCTCAGGAATGCACCCTTCTGCTTAAACCCTACAGTTCAATTCTCTGAAACAAAGTGTCCCATGAAACTGCATACAGCTAAGCACGAATAATGAGACACACCTTGGTCCTTCTAAGTAAATAACCCAGAAATGTTGAACCAGAAGCCCCTCAGATATTAAATGAACAGCGCTCCTCCTTCCAACATCCAACCTCCTTACACAAGAACAGTATTTATAGTATTTATCTTTCCATGGCAACCAAGTACTCTTAGGTGGTTTTTCACTAGTTGCAAGCTTAGACTAAAGTATTTTCCTTCCAAAGCAAAACGATACTTAAAAAGACAAATTTCAAATATTTTTCACGTACAATTCCTTTTGGATGGGAATCACAGGCCCCAGATGCCAAGTTGTAGAGTCTGCTTTATTAGCAGCAGCTGGCTCCTTGGCAGGCTTCTGAGGCGGTCGGGCTTGTGGTTTTGGAGTGGCCTCAGAGCCTAGGATGCAGCTGGACAGCTATGCTAATGGACTAGCCAATTTGTTTATAGTCACCTTTGGCTATCCCAGATTTGTACTCTTTTATCCAATTGAAAGGGAGGACTTGGAAAGATTCCCTATTAACACCGATATGTTGACTTTTCCTATCATAGTTCACATTTTATATGAAAAAATGAGTACAACACACAGTCCTACATTAAAACGTGTTATTTAAGCAATTGTGAACACGCACTATCCATTTCCCTCTGAATTGAGTGTTTTCCAGCTGCTAGATTCATCTAAGTGCCCAATTACAACACAATTCCGTTCATTCCCAATTGAGAAAAATAAAATAAGACAAAGTAAATACAAATAAATTGTGCAAATACCACTTTACAGCTCACATTAGGAAAACACTGTTCTCTCTACACCCTACTGTACAAAGGAGTAATTTTTGTAAGCTGGAGATTTCTTACTAGCCAACTACAGAGAGGATGAGAGGACGCCACCAACTTTTAGTCTGTAGATGGGATTTTGGAGCTGAGTGGACAGAAAATCTCCTGTTAAGCAGAAGACAATCATCACAGTTGAAGAGAAAGCAGAGCAGTAAGTGAAATATAAGAAAAAAAAATTACATCAAAGTAACTGCAACTCTCCTGCCTTTGGTTTGCATCCTCAGTGAGGAACAGCACCAGAAAGTAAGCTGTATTTCTCATCCATCGACAGGTGGAACAGAAAAGTGAATAAAAGATGAACATTGAAGCAGGCAACACAGACATCTCATGTATTTTAGAAAGGCTGAAGTCAAGGGAACTCAAGTTATAATTTTCTTCCCAAGTCTGTAGGGCATTCACTGCTCCTGCAGAATCCAGCCGTGACTATTGCCTATCTCCCATCTGGCTGGTGAAGGCCTAGAAGACAGAGCTTCTTTTGGATGCTTCTCTACACTGTCAGGTCTTTCCCTAGACATATCAGGGAAAATAAACAGATGTAAAAATGTCTGAGTTTTCTAACCCCTCTGCACAGTAACAAAGCTTCCTAGACTGTTTCTGTAGAAGCACCAACTCACCTCTTCGCAACATTTTCAATTTGTAAAGGAATGACATGTGAAAACCTGAGTAAACTCAGAAGATGAACACAGACAATAAGGTTCAAAGTCTATTCCCTCACAGTTCTTTCAATCAAGAAAACCAGAACACACCTCAAGAGGATTTTGATTTCTCTGAAATCCTTCCAAGGCCTTTAAAAGTGATTTGCTGGATATAAGAAGCCCAGTGAGTCAGAGCTGCCGTGTTACACTCTGTGCCTCAAAATCACTGCACTACTCCAAGCAAGTCATTTAAGTTCCTTACATCTCAGTTTACTAATCTGTAACGATTCTTCCTTACCTTCTTAACACATATATAATGCTCTGTGATTTCTGGATGAAAGACACTACTAAGGATTGCAATATTACTTAAAAATGGGGAAAATATTAATAAAGTCTAACTTAATAACTAGAGCTAAACCTAATTCTTTTGCAGATAAAATGATTTCTGCATACACTGATTTTGCTATCTTGCATCTAAACTGAATGAATGAAATAATGTAAGATAATAAAATACCAATCAAATAAGTTTTCTTATTAATAACATTTTTAAATTTAAAAACAACCTTAGAATTATGTGTTCACATGGCTATTGTGATTGTAATGTATGCATTGAACTTACTTTATTCCAAATGATATCTTTATTACAAGGGAAAAAGGTATAATTGTGTTTTGCTTACCCTTTCATTTCACACAGGAAAAAAAAAAAGGTCATTTGGGGAAAATGGAAATTATGAAAAAAGCCCTCACCAAGAGACACAGTAGTCATTCAACAGTCAGATTGAAACTGGGATTTGATGGATCAGTAAAATACTTTGAGATCTTTGCTTCACAGTCAAAGCTGTTGAAATCAGTAGGCTAAATACTCCTGAGGCTTACAATTCCCTTGAACCTGGCACAAAGCATTAAAGATCTATAGAATGAAAGCACAAGGAAAATTTGGCTCAATTTTCTCTATTCCAAAATCCTTCTCTTCCAAATCATGGCTGTGCAGATTTTAGCATTTTATACATATTTACAGGTAGACAATAATACAGAGAAATCAAGGCATCCAGAGGAAGAAGTTCTGTATTGGACATTAGCCGCAAAGTAGGTCTCATTTTATACAGTTTTCTGAATTAAAATCAACCAATGAAGCAAAGAAAAAGCTCCAGCAATTCACTGTTCTGGCTAACTTCAAGAGCACAGAGTTTAGCAGTCATTAGTCAGGATGACATACACTAGAAGCCTGAAAATCTTCTCACTAATCCTAGTATCCCCTATTTCCTTTAAGACAGACTGAAATAGTTTGCACTACCACCATTATCAACAGAAAATTTCAAAAGCAAATTGGTCAGGTGTAAAGCAGCTTATTTTGAAGTGTGATGAAGTCGAAATAATGAAGTGGATTAGAGAACACATCATTAGGAGAGTCTGAAGATCATCTCACCTGAGGATGAATGGGCCCCAGCAAAAACCAGTCCAAGACAGGCGAATGGCACCGAAGTTAGAAGCGTTCTTTGCAGATGGAGAATACCCAGGCCATCGCTGCCTGCCTGGGTTTTGGTCACTGAATAGATGCAAGAAATGCTGCTGAGCTGCCAGCTTCAGCTCTTCACCCTCTCCTGCCTGCATACCACAGATGGAGCTACTCATCCCTCATAAGCCATTTTCTGTTTATTCACAGATTACATGTAGTTCAGGTCTAAAATATGGTAACTTCACTGAATTTAGGGCTTCTTACATCCAGCCAGGAAGACAAAATACAGTCCCTAGCATTCAAAAGCAAAAAACTAGTAAGAGCTAAGAGCTCTATCACCAGATAAATATTTTCCAGAGTGGAAAACATCCTTCACAGCCTTGTCTTCTCCCATTTATTTCATGGCAGGAGGCTCCCATGACAGAATATTCCTGAGGCATTATTTATTTCTCCACAAGGGAGAAGAAGAATTCTTTCTATAGATAAAGTATTTTGGCACTTTGACAAACTCGTAAACAATAGCCTATATCCTTTGACATAAATTAGTGTTATTGCTTCATTATCCAATCCATTCTTATTTTATTGATGTACTGAGACTAAATGTGAACAGACTCTAGATCTTAAAATTACTAAATCTGGGCAATCTGGACAATAAAGCATTGCAATTCCTCTAATAAGAATATTTTAGAGCATAGATCAAAATATGATGGCAATTACTGTTTGAGATAGAACAACTCCATGGTTAAGAAAAAAAAAAAAAGAGAGAAAAATAATAAATTCAAGAAGAAAATAATGTTTGTGTTTACATTTCCACATAGCCAGTTTTGGGGCTACAGTGAGCTGTTGGACCATTTGAAGGTTAAGAATAAAAGTGCAGACCAAGAGGCTGATACTTAACTTTCTAAATGTTTGCAAGAACAAACACATATTTGGTTCTGAGAAACTAAATTTACTCTCTGGGTATTTGTTTATATGTGGCAGACTAAAAGCATCTTGGAAATGAGATGCAGCAGGCATGTGCTGCATTGCATTGCTTTTCTGCACACCGTCCACACATACCCCGGCATCAACACCTCTGTGAGAACCTGGCTACAATAAAAGGGCCCCACATAAACCTGAATTTACAGCATAGAACAAAACTAAATGTCGATATCATCTCTTTCCTCTCCACTTGAGAATTTGGCAAGCAGAGATCAGAAGCAGATGTGTTTTCATCCTGCAGAAAGAAAGCCCAACCAAAAAGGCTTTTCAAGATCCAACCCAAGTCTCCTCAGTTTATCTTTCTTATAGAAGAATTAAGCTGCCACTGTTGACATAAGTACTGTTGGGATGGAGGATTCAGGGGTGGCAGAGTTCCCCAGGAATGTTGCTCATCATCTCCCCATGTTACCACAACAATCCTTTGTAAATGTGCATGGGGAAGCTCTGCCTCCTCCACCCAGTATATATAAAGATGAGTTGTGCCTCCCGTCCTGTGGCTGAAAGAATCCACAGAACGCAGAGTTTAAGAAAGGCTTTTTCCTTTCCACAACAGCGTGGCCACATCATCACCACAGAATTTGGGGCATTTCACAATAGCCAGAGTTCATGTTTTCTTTGAGACCCCTCAAGCTACAGTAACACACTGGTCCCAGGCAGGGTGCCAGAGGATGCCTGCAGAAGATATGAGCCATCACAAACCTCACCACATTTTTGCTTCCAGTGCAAACTCATCCAGCACATTTATCACAGAAACCAGCTTTTAAAAAAATTGCCCACACAAGTCATTACAGTTCATACATAATTCCTCACTTAGGAAGAAGAGGACACAACCAACCTTGTGAGACCAATGTATGTAATTTCATTTATAGGAGAGCTAGAAAGCCTTCCCAAGAGTAAGCTGATATGGTGGGGGTAAGAATTTAAATCTAGGTGAAAATTAAGCTGTCAGCCTATGGATGTAGTTGGGCAAGGCAGTGCCAGTCACCTTCATGCTTCTGACAGCCCTGAATACTGCACCAAAAAAAAAGGCTAAAGGAGACAGGGAAGCTGGGGTAGGGTTCATTCCAGCTGGGTATGAAACCCCACATTAAGAAACCTCTCTGTCCCATTCTAGATACTCCTCCACATTCTTAAAACCAGTTGACTGTGTAAGAGAGAGAACTTCATAATGAAGTCACTGTGATACATGACCTGAGAAACTGTTTGGGCCCACGGAAAGACTGAAGGAATGGGACTCTGCAAGCCATAACTTGGTGAGGAGATGAATTCCAGACCTTCTTCAGGTCAAAAGGAGCTTTGAGCATCACATTAGTGGCATCCCAGGAGCACACAAAACATTAAGAACATGGGAAGGTGAGCAAGATATGCCAGGAACATTCTGGGATGTCAACTATGAGCTTTAAATCATATGCTAAGGAAGATGAATAAACACTCTCCACTTTGTTACTGAAAATTCTGATACCCTATCAAATCTTCATCTGGCAGACTTGGGAGGTAGTATGGGAAAAGCTGTTTAATTTTATTTAACAAGCATCTAATTTAACTTACAATTAAAATATCTTCCAGACATCGATCAAATCTATTTGAGGCAAAATTCACTAAGTAAACTGAACAATTAATGCAAAAAACAGAGAACTTCTTTATCCTATCTTTGAAATTTTCAGAAGTACACCCAGTTTATTTATAGACTTTTTTTTTCCTTAAAATTCAATTTTCTGTAAATTTTATTGGTTTTGAGAATGAACTTACTTAAGCATGCTGAGAGTGAGTACAAAACCCCAACACTACTGTCTTTTTGGATCAATGAAACAAAATATTGCAATACTTTTGTTTCCATTCATACTCTTACAAGGAAGTCATATGAACCTTAGGCTAAATTTAAGCCTGAGCACTAAACTCTCAAGATATACCTTATATTCACACCAAATGCAGACTGAGGCAAAGTCCTAATTGATCAGCCCACTCACAGAGGTATTTGGCCACCTGTTTAAGTAGATGCCACAACAGTTAATGCCCAGCATGCTCTTTATTGCCATGACTTGAGGTCATGGAACCACAGCACTACTGAATGATGGAAATTTTGTAATACTCAGAGTCACTGAAAGATGACAATTATTTTTTTGCAACTAGCGAAGATTCTGGCATGCTTTTCCTACAAGGCAAATAAAAAACTATTAAGCTTTTTCGAAAGGTAAAAATAACTTCAGAATACCCATTTGGCTTCAAAACCAGTGAATCTGAATATAGATAAACCTGACCTGCTGCTTAGATATGCAAAAGACCCACCACTTTTAAAACTTCAATCCAGTATTATTCAGTAAGTCCTTTCCCATCTAATTCCTACTTTTTTTTTCAATGTTTCCCCTACCTCTGATTTTAAGCAGTTTTCAGAGCTGGGGCAGGGGAGGGGAAGGGTGAAATTTAAAATATTTATATTTACTATAGTATAAGTTCTCAGTCTCTTCCCATTTCTTCAACAACGAATTGTGCCACTGTGCCTGTCCCAAGTTTCAAAAGTCATTTGACCAATGCACTCAGAAATGTTGACTCTATAAAAATATCTACACAAAACTAACTTTCAGTTCGGTGAAGGCAACCTAATCTTTTCTCTGATACGCTTAGGATGTCTCAAAGTGCAGAAATTTGATTTCAATGCCACAACTTTCTTTTTCTCAGTTCCCCAAAATCATCACTATTTTCTGCTAAATGTTGTGGCACAATGAGCCAAGTGTCTTGCTAACAGACACACACTCAGCTGAAGATGCTCTGCCTAAACCGTTTTGGGCTGTGTGCCATGTGCTTTTTCCATACCCTGCAGAGTAACAATAGGAAGACCCTGAACTTCTGTGCTCAGAGGTGAAGAGCTTTGCAACGTGGGGATGCAGTTGGTTCCTCAAGCATCTGTGCAAAAGCCAACGCACCACTAATTGGGATAATGAGGTACTCCTGTTGCAAGCAATAGGCACTCAGAGTAACAGGGTACCTATGTCAAATTCCTGAAACAAGCCACCATCTCTATTTACTGTTTTTCATCCAAATTATATATTTCTTGATAAATAAAAGCTTAAATTTCCTTCTGCACTGCAACATTGCCTCCAATGTCTTCTGTTAGCTTTCTGGCTTTTTGACCTTTTAATATTCTTCATTCACGCATGATTTATTTATTAAGTCGACTTTTTTTTTCCTCTGCAAAGAATATGTATTTGAAGTAATTTCAAATCTTAAGTCAGGATAAGCAAAGGAAGAAAGAAAGTCTTCTTAATATATTTTCTTGGTAAATGTTGTACCATGTTTTAGCATAGAAGCTTGAAGAACTATGGTATGTAACAATAAGGTTTATATTTCAAATCAGATACACATAAATATTCTAAAAGGCTTAATACCACTTAATGCTCTATTGTAGGCTCATATGCCAGAAAATGTTGTGCAAAAAAATAAAATTGTTCAAATCTAAAATGAAAAATAGTTTACATTAAAAAAAACAAACCAGAATGGGGAAGAGTGGCAACTACAATACTTCTATCGAGTATTACAACTTTTGTAATAACACACAGTGTTAGCAGCTGGAGCAGAAAGATAAATTGGTTTGGAATACCAGCTTGTCTACAAGCGTGTTGGCAGCAAATGCAAAACTAAAGAAAAGATTTGCCCACTGCTCAATAGGACAGGGGACAAGTGACAAAGGACAGACGAAAGCACTTGGTGCTTTCTTTGCCTCAGTCTCCACTGGCAAGATCTGCTGCCAGTCCTCTTGGCTGTCTTCCCCTAGTAGTAGGGCCTGGGGTGAGAAGTGCCACTGAAGAAGAGGAGCATTAAGTTAGAAACTACTCCAGGAAGCCAGTGAGGGGTTACTGAACACAAACTGTGAGGGAGCCAGCCGGTGTCATCCAGAGGCTGCTCTCTCTTATCTCTGAAAGGCCATAGCAACTTGAGGCCGTCAGAAAGTTCCTGATGTCTGGAAAAAAAAGCAAACATTACATCTGCCTTCAGAAGAGAGAGGATTTGGGGGTCATCAGGCTGGCCAGGGCCTAGCATAACTAAACAGAAAAGCCTCATAGTTGCTGTGTATGTGGATGCATAGAGCATCCAGCAGGGATGAGCAAGGGCAAACAAGACTTGGCCACCTTGCTCAACTTCTGCGTTGGGGCAACCAGCTCCACAGGTCAGGAGAGAGTAGTGAATGTTGCTTGCCTTGACTTTAGCAAGGCTTACAATGTGGCACTGTCACAACAAGCTGAATGACAGGAGAGAGTGCACCCTCACCAACACTGCATGTAACACCGAGGTGGGAGGAGTGGATGGCCAACTGGAGATAAGGGCTCTCTGCAGATATTATTGTCAGTCTACCCAATGCTACAAGAAAGAACTACTATCACAAAACTCCTTCACCTCACGCATTATGTATGCTAAAAGCTCTCCAAGTTTACTTACAGAACAAATGACTACTAAGTGATTTGTGCAGGTACATCCTATAATCAAATTCAACTGCACAAAAAGGATTTACTAAAACTGAGACATCTGAACTTTATTCCTTTGCTATGCTTTGACCTCAAGTTTAGTTCATTTGGTAAAGGCATTATTAAACAACAACGTTCCACACAGATTTCAACAGCAGTAGTATTTACATTAATGCAATATCCCTGGATTAAAGGAATTAGAAATACTGAATATCCTATTCTGCAGCTTCTTTGAAGATCTACAGTGTAGACTAAGAAAACACTCTCTAAGAAAAAGCAGCACTAATTTAAGGGCAGTCTGGTTCTCAATCATTTGAAATTAAATAAACTGAAAAGCCTTTAAAAATCTCTGAGACTAAAATATACACAGTTAATGCCACTACCAGTTGCTGTCAGATAATCAAAGTTCAGTCTGGGTAAGATTTTAAATTACATGTATCCATAGTTATAAAAAATTGATTTTTTTTTCTTTTTTAAAAAATCATTTTCTTAAAATGGTGAAGAGAATCTGACTCCATCAGTCATATCAAGGCATGGGTCCCAATGGGCAGCATACTAGGTCCAGGTACTCAGAGTATCGAGGCTCAATATCAGACACAAAGTGTCACACACAATAGATCTAAAGGGGTAGCTTCAACTTCAGTCTCAGGTTTGGGGAATTTGGTCCAAGAAAACTTGAAAAAACATCTGCAGTGGGACACTGAAAGACAGCAGCACAATTACTGCCGATCTTCCAGGTGGGTCTGAGGACAACTGCAGGATTGAGTCCTAGTTACAATGAACCAAACTCACTAAATACAGCAAAGCCTGGGGTCTAGTGGAAAGCACAACATATCCAATCAAGTGTTTAAATGACCACATGCCAAAGATCACTCACACAGGATCCAAATTCAGACTCATGAGGAATGCCAGTATTTCCTAAATTCTGACTCTTTGACTATATAATCTTAACTTCCCCTGGCAGAATTAGCAGAGTGTGATAAAAAGAGCTGAGACTTGGTTTCTGTAAGAAACAAGCCATTTGGGAAAACAAAAGGCCTGCCTAGCAAAAAGACTTACATTTGGGTGTTGCTAATAACAGGTGGGAACATCTTAGGAAATGGCATGAGAAATGCAAGCAGAGTGTAAATATCCCCAGAACACTTTTCACTTCACAACTTCCTAACCAGATGTTGTATGCAGATAATCATCCTACGTCTTCTGTGATTTGACCCATTAGACTTCAGTCCTCTAAAAACCTCCTAGTGGGAATCAGATTTAGAATTAGATTTTATATTAAAGAAAAAAAGAATCTGTGTGTTTTAAATCTGCCACCAAAAAAGTGTAATTGATGCTGCTTGCTCCTACTCTTGTTTTACAAGAAAAATTTTGCAGTAGTTCTTTTTCACCCTTCTTCCTGCTGTTCAGAACATTTTATGTGAAACATTTCATCCCATGTCTTATGTGGACAATCCTCAGAAACACGAGGAGGTGGCAGCGACACAGTCAGAGGGATTGCTATCACATCTTTTGCAAGTATATACAAACACTGTTAACATGGTGATGCATTTGACAAAACACAGAGACAGACTCTTAAAAGTACAGGATGTTTTTAACACACAAAAACTAATGTCTATATCTGAAACTGTTTGGGTTTTTCTTTCAGGGATTTCTCTTAAAAGAAAAGAAACAGGGAATCCTGGACCAAAAA